>OX393577.1:28924302-29326764 GCA_947652605.1 Elmis aenea | reverse complement strand
GTATTTGCTTGTGTTATCGTTCTGTGTTGTAATTGGTTGTCATAATCATATGCAAAGTAAGCAAAAACTTTAATTTTATTACATTTTTTCTTGATATATCCATAAACTACGAGTCTTGGACTACGCTCCTGTGTATTTACTGTTGTATTACAGAGCCGGATTTGCTTCGTTTACACCCCTAGGCAGAAAATATGACTACGCCCCAGTCAATGGCGTATCGTCATCAGCGTGGACCCTGGTGCAAGTCTGTATATGGGGCCATAAAATATATATTTCTGAAAAAAAAAATTGCGATCTAAACTTTAAAAAAAACCTAAATCTTGGGAAATAAGTCCTAATGGGTCTCCAATAGTGGTGCAGGCATACCATCTGCGTCATACGATGATACGCCACTGGCCCCCATAAAAAAATTTGTAAATTTTAAAAATAAAGTATTATTTAATGTCTGTGGTATGCATACAACTGTAGTAATTTCTATTTCATCGATTGATTTTTCATGAGGATGTTTTGTTGCGATTCTGTTTGTTTTATTACAAAACTGTCCAATTTACCGCTTTTTGCGATTATGTCCCGTAATTTATTTTTCTTTTCTTGTGCTATTTTTCTACACTGAAATCTGAAATCCGCAATTTCTTTTGTGACCTGACATTCTTAGGCCTAGCACACACAGAGCGTTTTCTGTCGCGCGACTTCAGTCGCGCAGTCGCGCGTTTGTGAAGTACTAGCAATTGCATGTACGCGTACACCGTACACACATACGACTATACGACGACCAAAGTCGCGCGACTATGTGTGTACGCATACCTACATGCAATTAATTGCTAGTACTCCAACAAACGCGCGACTCGAGTCGCGCGACAGAAAACGCTCTGTGTGTGTGTGAGGCCTAAAGGTGTTATCGCTTGCAACTGTGCTTTTACATGCGTCTGTTGTCAATATTGCCGGCCTATTCCTCATCGGGAACGAATTTTCGAATGCAGCCGAAGTCGTGTACATGCTTGTATAGTTTACAAGTTTCCTGTACTCGACGTGTGAGCGCCGTCTCTAATTTTTATGATTTGTGGAAGAAACAACGCCACATTTTGTTCGACGCCCTAGCCCTAGGCAGTTGCCTAGTTTTGCCTGTATGTAAATCCGGCTATGGTTGTATATTTCATAGACCATTCTAGAGGAATTTGAACTGTACCTAACTTCAACGGATGGGGCAGGACGGACCGGGGCACGATAGACCGAGGTTCCATTCCGCCCCCTGTACGATTTTTCTTTCTTATTTCTTTTCTAAAAATGTTTCTTGTACTGTAACCTTCTGTTGACACTATCTATGATTTAACAGACAATGAACAATGAAAATAATTTTTTAAATTTTTTATGTTTTATCAAATTAATTTTAAGTTTGTTAAGTATATATCTTTTAAAGATCTACATTATTATTATTACCTTGTTCGAATAATTAGCTCAATTACGTTCTGCTATGACTTACTTTGAATGGACCGTTTGCCATTTTTCTTCTTTCTGAATTTACACTTTATAGTTCAGGATTATTTTTTATTTTGTAATTAAATTTTAAAAGACAAATCAACAGAGAATACAAATACAAATTTTCAGATTCTTCCCAACTTAAATTAATAAATTACAACTATTTATGTATTAAAGTGTCCGTTCTGCCCCGCGTTCCCCTACATGGGCTCCAAGTAAACAAATTAGTTGAATTTTGTTTTACTAAAAAACAAATTGTGGGATTATGTCTGGGCCCCTATAAATTCAGGGCCCGAGGAATTATACCCCATCGATCCCCGCCCCACGCCCCTTTCGACGGCTTTGGCAATAATTTACTCTTTACTGTTACAAAAAATTTAAAACTAGGTTATTTGACTCTCACGGCGTAGAAGTTTTAAATAAGCCGTTACTGTTTTGGGTGTATCTTTGATACGAATTAAAGGTTATCAAAAGTTTTAATTTTTTTAAATAAAAAAATAATAGAACTATGGAATGAAAATACTTTTAAAGAGTCGGAGTAATTTGAAGCTAAAGATTTTTTAGAAGATTTTTGGATTTTAAAAATTCAACACGCCGAAATTTAAAATAGCTTATTGATCTGGCTTAACTTAAGGCCAAAAATCAACAAGTATTCAATAAATAAAGAGGTTCTAAGCAAAAAAAAACATTGCCGTTTTATATGTTGGACCAGAATATTTATGTGCATTTGATAAAATTTTTCTCTTTTTCGAATTTTTTTACGATAAAAAATTTCAGGAGGTTTAACGTAAACAGTAGCGGCATTGTGATAATTTAAAGAAAATTGATTCCTTTCAGAAGTATTCATGCATACGTTATATTATATGGTTGTACAAACAGTGATCTGCCTGCCGGTCGGAAAACTGGTAGAGAGAGCGCTATTGTAACAGCCGGTCTCGCCGGGCCGTCTGTCACATTGTAAAAGATATGAGGGGATTACCGCTTTTATATGAACAAATTATATACAAATATGAACTGCTGATTAGAGTGACTTGTATACATGAGGGAATTACCAGCATTCATCGTTTCTCTTGCTACGAAACAGAAAAAATACTTGTAAGATTCAACTTCATTCAGCAACAAGACGTTTATAATAGTTTGTTAAAAAAAAAACAAAAAACAAAGTTATTTAATACAAAGTGGATATGTTTTTCAGTTATTAAATTCATTCGTCCTATTTTCCAGAACAAAACGTGACGAAGTTTGAAAGTAATTAAGTTTCGTTTACCGTATTAATGAATATAATTTTAATATCGTTCCTAGGTTCCTACTGCCGTCGAACTAGTATTGAGCAATAAATGCTCTGAAGATACAAATATCATACACCGACATTCGAAAACCAAGATTATTCGACCGATACCGACGGCGAAAGCCTACAACAAACGTAATATTCAAGTAGTTTTTCTGTGATAGGTTGTATTTAAACACATATGCAATGCTTGTTCTAGCGCAAAATAATTACTGTAAATATAGGCCGTTTATTATTAGCCAAGGTTAATAGTTGATAATTGTGTTCTCAGAATACGCGTCTGTTTATTGAAATTAATGAAAATATACGCGTACACGTGTCACTGACAACTTGATTGATAACTAATGTATCAGTATATGTAGTGCAATAATTGAATACAAAAATCAATCGAAATACCCTCCAATTACATTTATGCCTCTACTGTTCTAATGAATACTTTTTTATGTTTCTGTATTTTACCTTCTACACTAAATGGATAAATTACATGTTTTACGTTATAATTCTCTAATAAAAAGTTGGCATTACTCATTAATAATGTTGCAATTAAGTTGTATAGGCAAGCAAAGTTGATCAACATAGGCGTATAACGACTTTTTATTGACGCTAAAATACTCTTACAACTCACTAATTCTAGTTAATTAATCTTTTAATTAGCACGTCAAGCTAGTCACCCTTAAGTTAAAGAATATTAATTTTCTTTAAATTTAGCGTCAAACTTTATAATCAATTACAATAAATTTTAAATTGAAGTATTAATCTAATGTATTTACACTAGTTTCTTACAAACGCATTCTGCTAGAATTTAATCAATATTACAACAACCAATAAAAAGTATCTATTAAAGACTTTAAATGTCTAATAAAAAAAGTTAAATGTGCAGCTGCATTCTTTAAGTGCCTTAAAGAGTCCACTCACAGATTTTTGAGAGGCAATATTCTGCAGACCAGAACTGGAAATGGTAATCGAAAACCAACACCCATAAGATTAATTTGATAACTGAAGGCAAAATTCACTCTCATTTAAAACGGCCTGTATCGAAGCATTCACCCCACACATACAGCAGGTTAAGATCTGATCCAAAAACTATGTGTGCATGGGCCTCCCTCGGAAAAACGTATACATTATTGATAATTTAAAAAATAAATTTAAAAAAATTGCAATTTGAGTTAAAAAGTAATTACAAAAAAAAACACCTTATCGCATATGCCAATTATTAGGGAACTGAGACTGTCAAGATGTCAAGTGATGAAGATTTAAAAAATTATTTATATATGAACAAGGAATCTTTTCATACATCCAGGGGTTTGTAGCGGAGCACGGAGCTGGAGCACGGAGCAGTGGAGCAACGGGTTTTTGCCCGGAGCTGGAGCAGAGTCCGGAGCAAATAATTTTGATTGCTCCACTGCTCCAGTTTTTTTTTATCATTTTTTTTGTTTTTCAATATTTAAAGATCAATAATTTGTTCTTACAAACATTTATTTCACTTAACTCGCTTGTCAGGATTAAATACCTATTGTAATTTTTGACCCATTTACACATATCCGATAAAATCAATGCTTTGTTTTTAAACACAAAGCTTTTAATTAAAAAACTTATTTTAAACGTTTTATCAATATTTGGAGCATGAAGCGGAGCTTGAGCTGGAGCAGGCAGATTGATGTCGGAGCGGAGCTGGAGCGGAGCAATTAAAAAATTGTTATTCTTTACTATCAGTTTTTTAGAGGTTGATGGTTTGTTGTTTTATTTTCTTTCAACTTTTCCTGCTCCATTCTTATCCATCAATTGTGATCTTTTGATATCACATTTTCGCTGTTCTTCCTTTCTGTCTCTCTTCTTCCGCTATTTGTTTTAGCTTCTTTTGAATTTCCAGTTCCTCCTTTGTCATTTCGTTGTTTATATATATTATTTCTTGGAGTTGTTTTAACTTATACTTGTTTTTCATAACCTTTTCTTTTTCTAGTGGTTTGACTAGTTCTAACTTACATGCTTTTGTTCCTATCTGTATGGCGTTTTTAATCTGAACTTTTATACCTGTTCCTCTTTCAATAAGGTGTTCGAATTCATGTATAAGGTCTGCTTTGTTATCAGTTTTTATCTCCAAACCTGTCACAACGATATTATTTTTGGTTCTATCTTTCTCCAGTCTTCTAACTCTATCTTCTACAGATTTCATCTTCTCCTTTATTATCTTATTTTCATTTTTCAGCAATTCATTTTTCTGTTTCAGTTCCTTCAGTTCCTCTTGATATGACCTCTGGTCATGTTTTATTTCTTTTATATCTCTCATTACTTCCTTGATAAGCGTATCCGTTTTATCTTCTTTCTCTTTTCTTTCTTTTTGAGGTGTCCTGTTATTCTTTTTACTCTTTTTACTACCTTTCGATATGTCTTCTATGTCCTGTTCTCTTTTTCTTTTCGAATCCTCCGACGTATACTCGTCGCTCTCGACGTTTGTTTCTTTCATATCTTTTATTGTTTTTTTAATCATGTTCGTAATCATATCCATTTTTTTCAGATCTTCTGACGTATATTCGTCGTTCTCACATCCTACAGCACCACTCCCTCTCCGCTGTGCCATAATACGCACAGTACACTTGTTACACCTTTATGACACTATTTATTATTGTATCCTCTTAAAATAATTTATTTCATCACCCTCCGTTTTTCGTTTCGTTTTTATTCGAATTTGGCATTGACGAAACGTGATGTCCCGGTAAAACGAGGTTTTTATCGCCACTATCTCAACCAACAATAACACGTCCGACTCGTTTAAAAGTCCGAACTCAACTCCAATAGATTAATAGATCCAATAATTATTAAGGAAAACACAAGAAGAAGAAGAAGTGCTAGTAACGCCGAAGAAAGATTGATTGCTACTTTAAGGTTTTAAGAAAATTGTTGACAAGATTCAAAGTTTCATGGAAAATTCTTATACGCTCTGCTTTTAGGGGTTCAAAGAGCTGATACGGCACAAAACGACTTACAACTTTTTAAAATGCAGATGATTGTGGATGATTATTCAAGCTGATGATACAATCTTAAGGTGATGCTTATTACCGCATAGGTAGCTTTATTGTCATCTTCAATTATCTTAATACAGTGAGCTCGCGTTATAAGCAACCCACGATATAAGCAACTCGCGTTATAAGCAACACTCGACATAAGCAACTATCGTATCAAAGTACACGATATAAGCAACTGTCAGTGTGACAGTTAAAAATACAAATATCTAAAATACTATTGCAGATATAACATATAACAATGAAATTTTGTATCTGAGCGTTATGGTATTTTTCGGGTTCGATGGAAATATTAAGGTTGCAATGCGACTTCCGGTTCAACCGGAAACGGACTCAAACTTTGAAATTTTGAATAGAACATCTGTATATTTTTACATTTTTGAATTTGTCTCAAAATTTACTTTAATAAATGTAAAAGGTTATATGGGTCTAAAGTCAACAGTTTCCAAAATATTTACATTTTTACGAAAATTTTGAGTGATATAGCACTTTCAGTTTTTTTTTAACATTCAGGTTATTTAAAAGGGCAGTAAAATATCTTGTGAAATCTAGATTAACAATAGATTTTTTAACAATCATTTTATTTTTAGGAGATTATTAATATACAGCGTCATTCAAAAAGTCTGCAACGAATCGAAAAGTTTTTTATTATTTTTTCTCGGAAAATTGTATTCTTGATAAAAGTTGGTACATGGTCTAAAACTAATTTTAAGATGAAAAAAGTTCAATAAAAAATAATATGACACTAGATATTAGTGATTTTTGAAATATTTTAAGAGATACAAAAAAAATTATGGACAGAGTTTTTAAAAATCCCAAAATAAGGCTAGATTTAAATTTCGACGGTCAAATTTCAATTTTTATTTTTAAAGAAATTTTAACATTCAAAAAGTCTGCAACAAATGGAAAATTTTATTTTTATCGAAAAAAGTTATTAAGAATCTAAAAACTGAACTAGGTTTAAATTCTAATTTTTATTTTTTAAGAAGTTTTAACATTTAAAGTCTGCAACAAATGGAAAATATCCTGACTTTTTATTCAACTTTTTTTCAACTTAAAATTAGTTGTAGACCATGTATGTACCAACAGTAACAAAAATAAATTTTTCTGACAAATTGATAATAAAAAATGGTTCTATTTGTTGCACTTTTTTGATGTTTAAGTTTCTTAAAAAATAAAAATTAGAATGTGACGATCTAAATTTAAATTTAGGCTTATTTTTAGATTCTAAATATTTTTTTAAAATAGTTTTTTTGTTTCTCTTAAAATAAGAGCACTTTATTCTTGCGAATATTTCAAAAAGTCGCTAAAATCTAGCGTCCTATGATTTTTATTGAACTTTTTTCATCTTAAAATTAGTTTTAGACCATGCACCAACTTTTATCAAGAATAAAATTTTCTGAGAAATCAATAATAACAATTTTTTCAATTTGTTGCAGACTTTTTGAATGACGCTGTATAATAATATAATAAACTCGTAGGTTAAATTACTAAATTTTTTTGGCTTTATATAATTTACCAAAGACCATAAGTTCAATTTATTATTGTCGGTGGAATTAGCACACGGTATAATAGTACCTAACTCGTTGCTTAGATATTTTTCTCCCGGGAATATTTTTTTTACGTGTATGAACAAGAGTTTTGTCCGGTAAACACTTGTAAAATAAGGCCGTTTCATCCGCTCTGTATACTTGCCATGAAATCACATCATATTTTTTTTATTTGAGAGATGTATAAGTACATAGATCACGACTAAAGGTACGTGGCACGCGCGTATTTCGTTTGACATAGGTACGTACAGATCACCATAGCAACGTGACAACGATCGCGTTGTTATGGTGTAAACTTTTATTTTTAGTTTTACTACTAAAAACAAGATTTATTTATGTTAAAAATCGAATCGTTTCTATTTCTATCATATAAGCAACTTTCACGTTATAAGCAACTTTTAGATCGGAATTGGCCGCCGTTAGTTGCTTATAACGCGAGCTCACTGTAACAGCAACAAGTTTTTTTTACACCAGTTGTAGAAGGACATCCAGGGTCGGATTTCCCACAAGGCCAACCTAGGCCATGGACTAGGGTGCAGCAGTCAGAAGAAATAAGAACCAAATATTTACAAATTTTTCAGTATTATTGTGAAAAGGCTATATAAAATGCTGTTTTTTAAATATGCATCCGTATAAGTACATTAAATAAATTGAGCGGTACATTTACGTTGCCCATCTCTAAAGTTTGGCTGTCTTGCTCAGTCACAGGCAATATTTCATAACTAGTGTAGTAGTGTAGTTTTAAATTAAAAATATAATGTGGTTTAAAGATTATAAAGATTGTATTAAGTGCTTATTTGTTTCAAAAATAAACGGTTACATATTAAATTGAAAATTATAAATCAACTTTTTAAGCGGGAGAGGGCGTAGAGTTATGTGCTTTGGCCTAAGGCGTAGAAATGCGTAAATCCGGCCCTGAGGGCATCCTATCCTTTTGGCACGGAACAGAAATCCTTTGCCGTTCAAATTATTTATGGCAATAATACATTATAGCCAAGAAAGGCGCTTGTGCACTAAAAGCTGAATCTGAACTTTCCTTTTACTCAAAAGCGCAAATCCATTTTAAAATCGTAATAAATCATAATTTGGAAATGTTTTCGAGTTACGTCCAGTTTTTCACTACTTCCACTATTAGGGGAGAGTAGCCAAAATCGTACTACTTAATATATTTTATGTTATATTGTCCATTTGGGACTAATGTTTGCGAAAGTTGATATTGCTAATTGTAGTTTGATGTTTAAGGCACTTACTTTTTTATGTTTAACTTTTTTCCAAAAACAAATTAAATTGTTATAAGCTGTTTTATAACATGGTGTAAAAGGTACGATTTAAGCAACCGGTCGCCTAAATCGTACCTATATTTCCAAAATCGTACCTACTTTAAAAGTAGTCAGTTTACGAACGAAAATAATTTTTAAAAAGTTTAAGGAAAAGAATCATTTAATAATAAACACTTTATCAATATAAAACGAAAAAAGTATCCAAAATACAATCATAATAATTAAATAACGAATTTATGTCAATTTTAAGATATTTCATTAATAACAAAAAGGGAAAATATTCAATGTAGGTGCAATAAATAAGAGGAGTAGGTAATAAATAACGCATTTCCATTTATTTTATAGTTACTTTAATAGCGATAATGAAATGATTACATTATTAATAACTTAAAGTTAGAGAATAAGAAAAAAAATAAGTAAATAAATATTATTGAAAACGATAATAATTCTTATTATACCTAGGTACCTACACCTACCTACCTATATAATAAACTAAAACTTAATACATTTTATTATCGATAACACGAAAAAAAAACTACCTATCTACAAATTCATTGAATCCATATCTTTTATTTCTGTAAGCCTCTATGGCCTTCTCCATGCTCTCCTGCGTCCACAGACCATAAATTCTTTTCTCCATGCTTTGAGAAATTTAAAAAGAATACTTTAAAATTGCTTTATATTTAGTAGATGAAATTTAAATACGATTTCCTAAATCGTACCAGTACGATTATAGAAACTCTATAGTGGTACGATATAGGAAACTTGACAAGCTTGTCAAAATATCGATATAGCTTTGACAGAGGTTGCAAAATATACATGAAATAAATGTAAACAAATAATGAATAAACCAAATGTTACAAAAATATAAGAATATTAAGAGAAATTTTACTGTTTATACTTAATATCAGCTAAATAAATTCCTTAAAATCTTACTTCAAATATACCTGATTTCTTGTTGCTGCTATAGCTCACACAAATAACCGCGCTTTACTTCAATTTTTTGCCTACATTAACGACTTGTCATATAATTCATGGATTTACCACTAGATGCTACTTATTTTCAATAACAAGAAATAAATTGACGAGGTACGATTTAGGTGACCAGTACGC
This sequence comes from Elmis aenea, assembly GCA_947652605.1. Taxonomy (NCBI): domain Eukaryota; kingdom Metazoa; phylum Arthropoda; class Insecta; order Coleoptera; family Elmidae; genus Elmis; species Elmis aenea. The sequence continues at coordinate 29,317,037 of OX393577.1, read as the reverse complement.
ATTAGGCAACTCTCCCCTATATATTCTAGATTCTAATCAACTTGACTTCGACAATTAAACCTCAAATGACAGGTAAAGAACTAAATAATATGAAAGTGTGAATTTTGTTTCACACGGCGTATTACTTTCCTTCATTCTCAATAAATTCAGCTTGGCTTCATAAACCAGATGTAATAAAATTTGATTAAAAACAGCATATTAAATAATACTTTGCAATGAAAATTTTCCTGTAAATAAGTTATAAGACGGTAGATTAGATGACAAGAGGAATCTTCAGAATTACTGATTACCTCCACCTTATCCAGTTAAAACCGTTTAACACGAAACCATGGGAACCGAAATATTTTATCGTATTAAAGTAATTTCGTGTTAAAAGAAGTAAACAAAAAAACTCACCAAGGCTTTTAATATCTTAATAATAGCGTTAAAATCTCAATTTTTAAAGTATGCCCTACATCAGCTGCTTTAAGCAACTACATTTTAATTTTAAGCTATATAGCGCTTTGTTGCTCCCTGATTTTTCTGCCATTGCACTCACTGTAAAGGTAAATAAATTTACGAATTTTTTGTGCTTTTGAGTTTCCAATTGTTTTCGTGTGCGTTTTTTATTCCTAGTTTCAAAAATAAATGGCGAAATTACACAGCATTTTGTCGGCACTAGAATTTTATTTTATGTTAACCGATTTTTCATATTAAGCATTTTTGTATTAAATGGTTTCCATTGTAATTTAAATATAAAAAATTATATTACTGAAAACTGATAAATATTTTATTTATAACAAGATGATTTACCCGGCGTTGCACGGGCGATTACAATTTTAATTACTTTTTTAACTTGAATAGGCCCAATAATTCCAAATCATACACAAATGACATACTCTGATCACAAGCATCTTTCCATTTTCTTATAATTCATTAAAAAATAACTATTTATTGCTTAAAAATTTAATAATAACTCAAATTTATTTTCTTTCGTCTTGTTTCAATTAAAAATGTACTAATAAAAATAATACTTCATGTACATTTATTACTAATTGTATACAAAACAATCTTTACTTGAGAAATACACCGCGCCGTGTCGTGTTTTGACCAGGTATTTGCCGACGTAAGATCGAATCCCGTCCAAGTAATTTTTTTTTTTTAATTGGTAATATGTGCTTGTACTTAAAGTTTGGCGTTAGATCTGCAAGGTCCTAAATAGTAACTGTGCAAAATTTGGTCCCGATCGGTCAACGGACCTAGGATTCTATAGCGAACAAACAAACAAACAAACAACCAAACACACAAACAAGCTCTTTTATATATATAGAAGAAGATAAAGTAATGGAAAAAGACACTCTGATACATTTACCTACAAAAAATATGTAAGCAGTGGCAGGTACCTGATTTATTACTGAGCCCACTAATATAAAGATAAAAAGAGGAAAACAATTTAAACAATATTATTACGCAAAGTCATGTTTTGTACTCACTTAGAATTATTCGTTTACAAGAGTTAAAACAATTTCTTTAATTATTTTGGTATAACGTATAACCTAAGTGATATGAAAACAAATTTTTTGCTATTATTTTGTCTTAATAATTAGTAACACCTGTTATATATAGACATACAAAGTATTTTTAAAACTGAAATATTCAATATATATATTACATAATTTTGTAACACAGTGAATACTAAAAGATACTCGCAAAATAAAATCAAGCAACTTAATTATTAACATAGAAAACTCTGTTTTGCACAAAAAGGTTATACTGTTGAAGGCTTGTTAGAAAAGTTCGCCTACGTCCACTTTGTGTGTGACAGCTTGACAGGCTAGCATACATTATGGATTTGGTAACCTCAAAATTCAATCCCGCAATATTTGAAAAAATAGTGTCTTCACCTAGCACTTGTTGCTATGCAAAATATCTACAGATTATCTATATTTCATAGCAAAAAATTATTTTTTTACGATATAATTGGGTCACACTTGAAATATTTTATTTTTTGTGTTAATAGGTGCTTGATTTTCATTAAACAGTTAAATTTTTTAAAGACACGTCGGTTGCACAAAGCTGCGTCAAAATTTAACCAACCAAACCACATCGTTGTTAATACATGGAAACAATGTTTAAAGTTCGGTTATTTTTAAAGTAGCTTTAGGTCAAGAACACTATTTTAAATTATTTAAATTGATGCCATTATTAAATGAGCTCAAAACCTTATCCTTTGAAAACGATTTTATCGGTTACGTAGTTTGTTTTTAAGTGTATTTAGTTTTATTTTTTAAGATCATTATAAAATCGCATTTGAGAGAAAAATCTACAATTAAATTATTATTTTGTGGTTACATAAATATTTTGAACGCCCGTCGTATTTTAGGGCTTTACCCCCAAGTACATTATTACTAAAAATTTTTAATACTTGTTGAAATAATTACGGAACAATGGAATCAGGCGCGATTGTGACATAGCTAATTTTTATTTTAACATTACGTACACTCAAATACTCGACTAGGGGCGAATAATGTGTTAAATGAGTCGACACGGGCCTAAAATGGTTTTTTGATGCTACCGTCTGATTTGTTGGACTTTGACACTGACAAGCCGTCTGTTACCGTGAAGTGCCAGGCTTTTCACTGCAATTAATCGACAAAACTATGAAATACTGTTAAATATTTAAGCACCTTTGTTAAGCTCAAACCTAATATAAAAAATACATAAAAAATTGCAGATACTGTACAAACAAATATAAACTAAAATATCTAGAAAGATAAAGGTAATATGGTATAAAATTTAAAACAAGCAAGTAAGGAAGAGAACTAAGGAAGTAGGTTGTTTAATCCTCTTCGCTAATCCAGATTCAACTTCCTCTGTGAACTAGGATTAACTGGCGCTGATTAATTTTAGCTTGATTAAAGTAAGAATGACTTTGTTCAACTCGGTTTTCGTTTATTAATATTGCATGTACTTATACAGTTTACTTTTGTGCCCTGTATTTAACGACAAACTTTGCCAACACTAAATTATCTTTTAATGCCAACGATGATAGTTGACATATAAGGTAAACAACAGACCAACACTTAACAAGATTATTTGTACACAACAACTTATCTGACAATATTATTATTAAAATTGTGTTTGCATATTAATTGTTGCATTATTTTAAATGTAAACCAATTAACATTTTTGCAGTAATTTTATGCATGTAAATGAAAACTATTTCGTTCGTTTCTGATCGGAACGGAAACGAAAAATATTTTCGTGCTTTACATTTCCACCAAAAAAAAATCATTTTCGTTTTCGTAAACCAGAATGAACTAAAGGTTAATACCGGTTATAACTACAGTAACCCTGATTGTTCGAATATTTGATTAAACAGATTGAAAATACTTCATACATTATGTAGTAACATAATATGTAAATTAACGCAGTTCGACTTTAAATAATAACAAATTTGGCGTGATAAGTTTCTACTCATGGTGATCCAGTGATAGAATTTAAATGTTTGTAAGAGCTTATTTTAATCCTTATGGACGACATTTTTTATATCTTCGAACCGCCATTTTAGATTTACCAAACTTGCTAAACATAATTAACATATATTTAAATCAAATTTGTGCATTAAATTTAGCATACCTTTGCGCCGTCAAGTGTAAAAACACAACACCATTTGTTTAATGTAAATGAACATACGATCTAAATCTGACAATATACACTTTCAAGTAAGATATTTTACTGCCTCAAGGGATTACCCTAAGCACAAACAGTAGATCACACGATCACAGTTAGTTAAATGAATAAAATTCAAATAGTGATAATACTAACTTGTTAAAACTGGTGATAGAAACTATTTATTTCGTTTTCACTCTTGAGAGAAAAATAAAAATTTCATTTTGTTTTCCGTTTTGGTTCTTATAAAAATTTCGATTAATTTCGTTTATCGTATTCGTTCTCAGTCCCTAATTTTAAGTAGTAACTTTTAGTAAAAGCTATAATATCATGCAAAAATTTCAATTTCAAAACATTAGAGAACATTTATCTGAAACACTCTCGTGTTGATAGTAGGTATATATCGTACTGTGATAACGTGTAAACACAACAGAACCAATAAATGTGGATAGCCTGACCACAGATGGGTACGCAATAATTTCCAACTTACTTAATTTTGGGCCTCTACCCCTAAATAGTCCGTCAAACTAAAGCATGAACATCGGGCAATACTGTGTACAGTATCATGAATATAGAGCACGGGATTCATTGAAAACAGATTAACACAAACTGGAGGGGCGGGTGGTGGTAATTTGATAATGCAGTGAACCTCCCTCGGGTGATGCCACGTCTCTGGAGACCACCTTGTGCCCTTTGATTTATACTAATTTTAAACATACCATCTGATCTAACTACATTAAAAATTAATCGACAAATAGTACAACGCAACAATGACAAATTGCAAGTAACATTTGAACTTAACACTTTGCAACAACAAAATAATTAACTTTTACAACCACTAGCAAAAAACTGCATAATTTAATTAAAATTTATTTAAAGTAGAGCCTTTAAAAAGGGGCCCAAATTACATAATAAATGTTTTAAAAAATTCTCAAGTTTTCTTGTAGGTATTGTGACACCCCACCTGAGATCAATTATTTTATTTTATTTCAATGTTATTTCATTTACTTTTAAATGAATAATATTGCAACAAATGCTGATGCATCAGTTACTAAAACACGTAACACTTCAAAAGGGCCAAGTTATGAGGATTTCAACTTTAGTAAAACACTAACGTTAAAATATTACGGCCATAACTTGAGTCCTACAACGCCAGCATTTGGGTTTCGTCAATCAACAAACGATTTGTTGATAAAGTTGTACATCATAAGTAGAACATACTACTCGCACAAATATGTGTTTATAGGAAAGAATGACAAAGATGCAACTACAATAAAAAAAGGGGCAGCAACAGGGAACCTAAAATCTTGAGACAGTCGCACTGATAGTTACGAATCGATCCCCGAGAAATGTACAGCCAGTCGAAAAATAAAGGAGTTTGTTGTTAAAATTGTTGTGTTTTATTTGTTTCTGACTGTGTACTAATTGCTCTAGACCTGTGTACTACGTAAAACAACGTTTGAGGATCCAACCACGTTAAAAAGACGATCACGAGCCATAATTAACAACAATAAATATAAGAGTAATAGGTACTCTTTCACAATAGTGCGACCTATGTACAGTACGGTCCGTTACAGTATGTATGTGGCAATTAAATTTCATAGGTAAATAACATTTTAGTGAAATATTTCAGCAGAAGCTTATTAGAAAATTTGAAAGTCGTTTATTCGGTGTTTACACAAAAAAGAAACTTTTCAGTAGTAATAGAAAAAGTGCATTGAAAATTATTGATAATTTTTGGTTAGTATGCCCGAATGCAAGTTCTGATGAAAAAAACACGAGTGCACCAGGTATTAAAAACTTGTCGCTAAAGAGGGTTGGTCCTTGTCTTCGCCGAGTCTATTCACTTTAAAAACGAAAAGACAAATTTTTAATTTCAAAAGGTTTAGCTACAGTCATGTGTGATGCTGCAACTAGAATAAAATTTTAATCGTCACCAGGATTTATTTTTAATACCCCTTTTCGTAATTCAAAATAACAATAATCTGTTGACAGGCACTCGTTGTAAGTATTAAAGAGGGGCTCCTGGTTCATAGATTTTCATGCATTAGTGTTTACATGTTTATACGATCCTTATCAAGGACCAGAGTAGCAAAGGGTAGTAAGGGGCGCTTCACGCTTTTAAGTGGATAGGGTTGGATACGCTAGGGATGCGATTTTCTAGTCAATTTTACAATGAACAAAACACTACTAATCCATCTGGAAAATAGTTTTGATTCATTAGTCACCATCATAAAACAAAAATGTACATACAAATGTCACGACGGATCAAAATTATTATCCGGCTTTCAATTTTACATATACCTAACGGGCAAATTCAAACACACAAACACCAAAAAATAATCTTTTTAGAAATCGTTTTGTGTTTTTTATATGTTAGCTTTATTTGCATATTAAAAAAGTAAATAATTTTCGACCGGACTATAGATAAATTTATTTTTACGTTTACTTTTTTATTCAACTTCGAGCGAGACAAACGACGCTGATCTTTTTGTAAATATAAAAATGACTTATTAAAAAACTGGCGGGTATGAGATAAAATTTTAGCTATTTCTACTTGAAAAGAATTTACACGTCTGAGATAGTTAAAAAGATACACATTTAGAATAATATTTTGATTTATTTTTTTATAAAAGTATTATTTATTAACGCTGCCTATAAACTTGTTACAGTTTTAAAATAAAGTGCCTCTGTTGGTGAAGTTAATACTGTGTTTCTTATTTCTTATTCAGTATTTTTGTTCTGATTTTCCGCCTTTAAGAAGTAAAATATAAAGCTAAAACGTGTTAAAAGAGAGGGTTGACTTTATGCAGTTCATCCCAAAGGACATCTTGTCGCCTTGGCAATGCATAATACAAGCAGGATCTTGTTAATTATTACCAAGTTAGGCAAGAGACACAGAACTAAATCTTAACTAAGAAAATAATTGTGACTTAGTTTTCCTTTTAACTTTTCTGAAATATATTGCTGCAGCAGAATATAATTTCAAATTATCTCGCTCATTATTATTTATCAAATTAGCTGTAAGCGCAAATCAAAGAAGAAAAATTAAACAAACTGTCGAAACTCGCTCGACCTACCTATTCGCAGTAACTCAAAAGTTTAGATTACAAAAGGTGAATCCCACATAAATAAATAGTATATGCTTCCATAATAAATGGAATTGTAGATTAATCGACCTATAAATAATTAAGATCCACTCGTTAAGTCGTGTTTAACATAAACATTATTAATGTAATGACTAACTTTCAACATTGATCTCTTTTATATATTTCACTCTTATTTAATTAGTTTTTAATATACATCTTTTGAGTTTCTTATAAACTAAGTTTTATGAATATATCATGTAGGAATATCGCTAAACTTTTCTAAATGTTAGGACTGTAACATTTTGGTATTTTAACGTCGGTTTTATTACATTTTTATAATAATTGACTACACATGCATTTTCAATTATTAAGTGATTTTATTTATTATTCATGTCTCGGTTGTTGTAAAGCTGATGCATTATAATATTGACTTCTGAGGATATATCGCCAAAAAGAGACGTTCGTTATTGTTTAAAATGAAACTATAAGTTCATCATTAAAACAATACTACATTTTTGGCAACGTTGTTTACTAAATATTTCTGTTCGGCCTAAAATTTTAAACAATTATTAATTATAATAGAACATCAGCGTTTTATGTACGCACCGCTTTAAACACTTTTTTTAAATTTACGATGGGTCCGGAATTTCCTTGTTTTAATTAGGGAGTCTTGCATTTTTAAATAAGAAATATAAAAATAATTAAAGGGATGTATCAAGCGCTATTTTGCAAAGCGCAAGTTATTCGTTGTATTTCACCCCAAGTCCAATGTAATTAATTTCGCCCCAAAATAAAAATGCTTTTAAACGTCTTTTTAAAAAGCTTAATCAAATTTGAAACACGTTCGCAACCGGCAATTTATAAAGTAATATTTCTTTCTTCATCAGGAATTCATGACTAGGAACAACTTAACCAGTAAATTAAGAAATTAACGTATTCCCACTTGCATGGTTTATTGTGGCTTTACTTATTCAGACGGTGGCTCAACCGGGAGGAATCATGCATTCTATATTACCAGCAGTTCGTGAAATGTCATGTCGGTGCTTTTTATTCCGCCACTCCAGTAATTCACTCGTGACTTTTCGACTATCTACACATTGTGGTTCCATTTATTCTGATCGTATAACAGAAATAGACCAGAAAATAATGCACTCCTTAAATATTTTTTCCTTTCCACTGTTATTTTTAAAGCTTGTTTCTTAAACTAAATAAATAAAGAACAAAGTCCATTGGCTCAATAAAAACTCAATACGTTTTAAATACTAAAAATATTAATTAATAGTGCATACCGTCAAAAAATCTAATAATTCATTTTGGGATTTTGTCAAAATAGAGCAAGCACTAGACACAATAACTGTGACAGTCATCATTAAAAACATTAAAAATATAGTTTTCAATATTTTGTGACTGGATAAGTTCTTTGTTTTTGCTGATCATAATGGATTACATACATACATACAAAATTTATTATTGTCCATTTGATATTTGTTCGAATTCGAATTATTAATTGGTGCGCCAAATCGGTAAATCATTATTTGGATCTCTTAAACGGTGGAAGGTATAATATCGTTTTTTTTTTTTAAATAGGGTTCCTATAAAAGAGCTACTCAGCGATGCTTTCATTGGACAAAAAAATGAAATAAACAACTTTTTTTAAGCTTATATCTTCGTTGGAGTTAATAATATATTTTTTTAATATGGCAAATTCTATTACACTATTACCTACAATAAAATGAATAATATTTAAATTCTGACGTTGCTAATTGTTTTTGAATAGTAAGCATAGTTGGCTTTATTATTAAAAGGTTTAATTATTTATCTTTACAAAAATATTAGTATATTTATTTTACTGCTATCGCAAAATAAATTAAATAATTTAAATTTTACTAAATAACTATTGTATCTACTGTAAAACAAAAATTAATTTAGTTTTGCAGTTTAACTTAAGACAGCTCATGTGGAAAATATTAGATCATCCGAGAAAGTCGTGCTGTTTTATTAATAAAGCAACAGGGAACAGGCCTTGTTTTTAAATTTAAATATATATTTTAATTAACGATATATTCAGAATTTTGTTTAAATACTATGTGATAGGGATTCTGAAGTCTCGGGTTTTTTCAATTCCCGGGACTCGAGACACAAATTTTTAAAAGTCCCGGAAATTCCCGGGACTCGAGACTTTGATTATTTTTCGTTTGAAACGTAAAAAAAAGATGTAAAAAATCAAATTATGTTTCTAATGGAAAAACAGATATACCTATACCTGTATGTACCTAAGTAGGTATAAATGGATTTAGACAAATGAAAAATATTTTCTATGCTATTTATTTAATGATTATACAATATAAAATACATCTTTAAATGTAATTATTACATCGAGTTTATGATAAAAAAATTAACACAATTTACTTTTGCATGGCAAAATAGGGTTTTAAAAATACCAATGCATTTAAGGAGGAGTCAGATAGCCTATTTCTAATTTTTGTGATAAATATTCCTCCAATGGAAAATGTTCGCTCACTTTTCGTTAATGTTGGCTTAATTGTGAGCAATGATTCATATAAAAGATTTAGATTCGGAGTCCGGTTCCCAGTTGATTCTAAAATCTGACACTCCTTTTGATAGTTGTAGTTTTTGGTTTTCACGGTTGAACTTCTTTGCTGGTTCAATAATTTGGTTTGAAATATTCCGAGATCTGCAGTAGGTAGTAGGTACACGACGGAAACTGTAAAGCGCAAGAAAACGAACGTATTTAGGTAAAATCAAAAGACAGACTAATCTTTCAAACGACCAAATTCAACCCTGCTCTAGAAAATGTCTTGCGAATTCTTCTAGGAATAACATGTGCAACATATTTGTAACTACATTATTATCAACGATATAATTAACGTAATCACTTTGCCGACCCTTTAACTGTTCACTTGTTACCTGCTCGTATAGTTACAAGCTGGGCATGGGTTGTTTTCGACTGTACAGGTTTTATTTTAACACAATAAATTTTGCTATACATATTATATAAAATTTGAATCGAAAAGTCTCGAGTCCCGGGATTTTTTTTTTGCAATTCTCGGGAATCGAGACACCAAAAAGTCCGGGAATTCCCGGGAATAAATTCCCGGGTTGTCTCGACACAGAATTCCTACTATGTGACAACGTACGACAAGTTTATATATTTCAGTTTTAAAAAACTCTATTTGTTGTAATAAAATGAGAGAAATTAAACAAGAAGGGTCTAATAAAAACACGAAAAAAATTTACAAGAAAATTAAAGAACAAAACAAAACATAAAAAAGTAAAACCAAAGGAATAAAGAAACGAAATGAGACAATGATACTGGAAGATAATGAATACAAACAGGTATGGACAGATTACTATAAACAGTTACTAACGGACCCCGACCTAGGCGAAGAAGAATTAATAAAAAAGGAAGGTGAACAAGAAAGGGATACAACAAATGGACCAACAAGAGAAAAAGTAAATGAAGTTATAAATAAAAGTAAAAACGGCAAAGCGCCAAGAACTAATAAAATATGGAGGGAACGAACTGAAAGAAAAAGTATATCGACTAATTAGAAAAATATGGAAAGAAGAAGAAATGCCAAAGGAATGGGAGAGCGGACAAACAGTAACATTAGATAAAAAAGGTGACCAACAAGCATGTAAAAATTATCGAGGGATAACCTTACTTAATGTAGCCTATAAAATCTTATCGTCAATAATAAAAAGGAAGTTAGCCAAGAAAACCAGAAATATAATTGGACAATACCAATATGGATTTACACAAGAAAAATCAACCATTGATGCAGCTCATACTGTAAAGCAAATAATGTAAAAAACATATGAGCATAAAATAGATCTAGAAATGCTCTTCATAGACTTCGAACAGGCATTGGACTGAAAGAAAACAACTCATGTCGGCACTGAAAAAATCAGGTGTATCAGAGAAACTAAGGAAAATAATTGTAATAATAATAAAAAGGACTGCTATTTGTATCAGAACCCAGAAAGGAGCTACAGAAGAGATGGTAGTTAACAAAGGACTAAATCAAGGAGACTCCCTATCAATCATTCTATTCAACCTGGCACTGGAGTACGTACTAAGAAAAGTGAATAAAGGTAACCTTCGAACAGGTGGTGGACAAATCATTGCATATGCGGATAACATAGTGATTATAAATTATAAGTAAAACAAAAAAATTAATGGAAAGCATGACGAAAGAAATAATAGAACAAGGAGAAAAAATAGGAGTGAAACTAAATCAGGCAAAAACAAAATTTTGAAATTTGGAAGTAAACAAGTAAAAGGAAGAGCCAAAATCGGAAATCTGGAATTCGAGGAAGTGGAAACATTTAAATATTTGGGAGTTATGATATCCAGAATGGAAGAAAGCAAATATGAAATAGAAGAAAAAATTACAAACGCCAATAAAGCTTTTATGCTAATAAAAAATTACTGAAAAGTAAAATGCTCACAAAGAGATCTAAAATAAACATCTACAATACAACAATTCGGCCTATATTACTATACGCTGCTGAAATAATGACCATGACAAAAAAGGAAGAGAATGATCTGAGGATATTCGAAAGAAAAATCATGAGGGTAATACTTGGACCAGTTAGAATAACGGATACGGAATGCAGAATTAGAACAAATGCAGAAGTTACGCAAGAATTGAAGGAAGGAGACATAATAACAAAAATAAGACAGCACAGGGCGAGATGATTGGGACATGTCTTTCGAGCAGATGAGGACACCCAAATCAAGTCAGCGTTACAATGGGATCCCGGAGTAAAGAGGAGACGTGGCAGACCTAGGTCAAAATGGATGCAGGAAGTGATAGACGATCTAAGCAGGGCAGGGGTTAGAAATTAGAAAGAAAAAGCAAAACATAGGACAGAATGGAGAAAAGTTGTTCTTAGTATATATATATAATAGACTGGGACTGATCCTTCCAAAATAAAGGATCTAGAAAGCTTAAAAGCGGCAGCCTCACGGGTTATAGCCACCATATATTTGTTTGAATTGAACTGTCGTATTACATGTTGGATGCGCATTGCAAAATGTGGTCTAATGTTATCATTGTGATGACATTAACAAAAACAAAACAAAAAGCCTTGACTAATTTTTGTGAAAATCATGCAAAATTCCAATAAAAGAGCGGAAAGTAAAAAACCGAATACTTTTGCACATTTCAAAACCTCCCCACTCCAGTTTTCGTATTCAATGAGCGACTACACTCTTACAATGTTGTTATCATATTTGCATAAAGGTCAATACACATTATAGGTACGCTCTCGCTCCAGTCGCGGTCCAGTGTATTCACACTGGCCGCGCTCTAGCCGCAAGCTAGGCGCGAGCTAGACGCAAGCCAGACGCATGCCAGCCGCGCTCCAGCCGCGCTCAAGTAGCGGTCAGTACTCAATCGCTACAGTGTATACATGAATACATGGCTGCAAATTTAAGCAATAAAGACCTTTTGATAGTGACCAAAAAGAAAATGGGTACATCCTTTGTTAAAGCGTCGAAAGTTGGAAGGAGAATTTTACACTTTCTTTCCGCATTTGGCAGCTGATGATACGAAATTCTCGCAATATTTTAGGATGTCTAGAGATAAATGTAAATTACAAAATCATCGTCGTTCATGTTGATTCATATGGATTGACAGAAGCGGATTTATCACAAGACTTGATAGGCTATATAGCCTACGTCGGCAAATTTTATGGGTCAGCAAATTAAAGTTAAATCCGTCCAAATAATTAAAAAAATTAATAATTTGTTATTAAGAATTATCAAACACTCAGATATAGATATTTACTTATGAGGTGCCGACCTATACGAAAATAGAGTGGTAAAATTCACAAAAAAAATTTGGGGGTCCAAAAAGACAGCAGGAAATTTTATATGAAATATAAAACTTTTTCAAACAAAAACGAGAACTTTTTTTAAGTTTATATATAAAAAATTATAGGGTGGCTAAAATTTATAAGCTAACAGGCGGAAAAATCATAAATCCGCCACTGTGGATGGAGTAGTGGTGGTGGTATATTTGTAATAATAATATGAACGTCCGTTATTGTATTAGTTTCGATATCGAAGAAATAAAAACTCTGGGTTTACTTGAACGGTTATCTTTATTTTTTTACGTTTTTAATCCGACGTTTCGAGGAAGAAGCTCATAAAATTATGAGCGAAACGTCAGATTAAAAACGTAAAAAATAAAGATACCGTTCCAGTTAATCCAGAGTTTTAATTTCTTCGATATCGAAACTAGGGGTATATTTGCTTCATCAAATCTTGAGGACCTTTTACAAAATGGTACTCTTGAAACTCTTGATGTACCAGAAGATAAACCTCTTACAGGAACTAAACAATCAGCACCCTTTGTTATCGCTGATCCAGCTTTGCTATTGAAAAAATATATAATATGATAAGGCCATCCTACACTACAAGTTAAAAATAAAATCGAAAGAAGAAATTTTAATTATCGCGTGCACGTAGAATGGTTAAAAATCCATTCGACATATTAACACAAAAATTTACAATTTACAATTTATTGACCACAACCAACACAGAAATTTTAAGATATTTACCGAGAAAAGAAGGAAATTCTACAACTGCAGCTTTTGAAGTAAGAGACACGTTTGCAAGATCCTTTAATTTCGATGCTGGTTCTGTTTCATGGCGAATAAATATGATTTGCAAAATTACGTTACCATTATCTTTTAATAGTGATGAATATTGTATTATTTAAAAAAATTATATGCATTTTCCAGACTTTTTTAACGCCTTTTCAATTTATTTCTATTTTTTTCTTCCATGTCCTACAAATCTGCTTTGTTGAAAACCATTTTAATTAAAAATTACTACTAAATAATAAAAAAATATGTAATGCCACAATCTGTTCGCACTGACGTAACGCTTACAAAATAGAATGCGTTGCATTTTGGACCGGGAGTGGAGCGCGAGCGGACCGCGACTAGAGCGAGAGCGTACCTATAGTGTGAACGGCCACATTTAATTACATGCAATCGAATTTTTCGAGACCGGGAGTGGAGCGAGAGTGGACCGCGACTGGAGCGAGAGCGTACCTATAATGTGTATTGACCTTAATTTGGCAACAATCACTGTACCGCACTATAGCTTACATTAATTGTTTTAAGAATTTATGACAAAATTATGAATTTAGGGGACTCTCCCCGAATATCAGGGACGAATGGTCACCTTAACTTAGCCGCGTCTGTTTGCAAGTTTTGGACATATTTACGTAAACACATGCTTTAGATTTTTTAGTTGTTGATAAAATTTCACTGCATTTATAATTTCTCCAGATTTGAGCAGTAGGTATATAATACAGGATACATTTGCAGTCTCACCATATTGACAGCATTACCTTCTTCGAGTGGATTCGTCGTTTAATTGTGGTTTCAGATGGCTGTACCCAATGTTGTTTTCGTTTCGAATTATCGTATGATATCCATTTTTCATCTACCAAATTAATGCATATCGATACTCTGTCTAACAAATTTCCTTCAGACAGTTTGTGCGGCACACATACTTTATATTTTTCATATGGTCGAAAATAGTTGACTTGGGTATTTTTTTACGATGCCCTTATTGTCATTATGTCATTGTCATTGTTAACAACGAAGACGAGCGAAAAAACATCTGTGATCTAGCAGCGCAAATTTTTCGAGTCGACCTAATAACTCAAACAGTGCAGATTTACACCTGCTTTAATATTATTAATATGTCCACCATTTTTCTTATCAAACATTTTAATTTTCTGTTCATCGTATTTTATCTTAATGTTTGATATCGTATTGTAAATATATTTAAAACATTGACAATTTTAAAATTAGAAAAACATACACAAATAATTCTTAATTTTCAACGTTTTTATTTTGGCCTTCAGTCGGTATTTGATTTGCTTTGGGAGGAAAAAAGTTTGGAATATTTTATTTTAAAAAATAGCAGCAAAATAGTATAGGGCCTAATAGGAAAATAGTAATCTAGTCTTCGTCCTTTTTAAAATGTTCTTGAAACGTTCATAGAATATTAACTCGTTTAGTTTAGTCAACGATATAAATTTTGAACTTTGTATACAATTGAGATTTGTTAACAAAATATTATTTATAAACACAAGTTTTTAAACAACGGTGCATAATATTGCTCATGTAAGATAAAAAAATGCATTCACAAAACAAAGTATATCATAAACATTAGTTTTACAATATTATGCATGATTAAAACGAAACGTGTGTTAATGCTAAATCATTCAATAATTTCCCTACAAAAATTAAACCTTTGTAAAAGCCATTTAATGATTTTACATTTACGATATAACCATACTTAACTTTGTAAACGTAACCAGAAATAACGTTTTAAATCGTTACACGTTATTGAATAATGTTGTTAGATATTTGTTTTCGTTACTTAACGTTATAAATAACATTAAAAAAATGAATTGTGTATGTTATATAACGTTACATAAATTATGATATATAACATATAACGTTATGAAATTAGTTTTTATTTGTAACTCTGAAATTATTTTTGGGATCTGCAAAATTTAAATTTAAAAAATAGTACAAAATTACGTTGAGATATTTTATTTTCATTTTCATTTTTAAAATACAAACAAATGATATCTTCTACTGAAAATAAAAAGAACGCTATATTGAAATTTAATTTATAGAGAATAACTATACAAAATAACTTTTAATGAAACGTTATTGGTTATTATAACGTTATATAACGTTTTCAAAATATCGTTACGTTATTGTATTAGAAATTATAGTTAAATCGTAATCATACCGTTATCGGGTATCGTTACGTTACGTTTTCTATCCCTGCTTTTAAGAGCCGCAAAAATTACTTTATGAAATAGCTAATGTTGTTTTACAGAAATATAATTTTAAGTACAAAAATACTAATTTGTTTTTATTTGTTTACATAATAGTTACAAACTTGTTGCTCAATAAGGTAAAAGTTCTTTACCCACATTTTCAATTAATTTAATCAGTTATGTTTTTATTTACAATATACACGTATACCAGTGGCGTATCCTGGTCTCTGATACAAGGTGTGCTACAATTTGAGAAATTAATAATTTATTTATTATTTAATTAATGTTTCTAGAACGACTTTTTTCAGTACCTATATCCTACATGTTCATTTTAATGTAGTAATTGTAATAATAACAACAATTAAAAAATTTATGAAAATAATAATGCTATTATTAATATTAATATAATTGTAAATTGTAACAAATTTTAAAAACTGTCTGATTTGCAGCGTCTAGGCTCTAGGGCTAGGGCTATAAATGTACTTACGGGTGCGATTCTACTAGCGCACCAGGTCGAGCGATAATCACGCGTGTCCCCACCAACTCGCCACTACCCTCTCTCCAACCTCACGCTTCAAATGTAGCATAAGATGTGTGCGATTTTTGTATAGCGCCGCCGAACAGATAGATGTATGGCTAGCAAACGCAAACACAGCTCCGCGCTCACTACTCGCTTATTTCAACAATGAAACATTACTTTTTTAGACAATATTGCCAACTTTTTCTTTAAAATTTTCAGAAAAATTGGAAAATAATCTATCTTTTAATTTAATAAACATACTCTCAATTAAAAATAAATTTTAGGGGTTTCACTAGGGTGTGCGGCGCACACCTAGCACCTATGGAATATACGCCACTGACGTATACCTACTACATTTTATGTTTTACCACTTACACTTATTTCGACTAAAAACCACCAAAATGATTAAAACGGCTTTTAAAATTTTATTCAAAATTAAAACGATACAAGTTATTTAATATTTTACATTGAAATATTTTAAACTATTTGCAAGCATCAGAGAGAAAATCAAATAAAACTAGGATTATTAGCAAAACCTGTATGAAAATTTTAACGTTATTATTACAAAACGTGATTTTGAGCTAACAGACACCAACGTGACCAACGTTTAACAACCCAAAGCGAATTACTACAAACCTTTAAACTAACTTTTTATCGTTTTCAAATATTTTTACACTCTCAAAAATTAAGTGACTCTTAGTGTCTTTTACTTTGTCCATCTCCAATATATGCCTTATTATTCGTCTTCTATGATGCAATCAGCGCTTTGCTTTACGCAAAACTGTAGTAGCCAGTGGCGTGCAGTCCATGAATGCGTTGGATGCGGCGCATCCCTTAAAATTTTTAAATATTTCATTAATTAATTTAATATATAATTTGTTTTTCTAAAATCAATTTGTAAAGCGTAATTGTTCAACTTCTATGTCCATTAAAAGTTTAATTTTAAAGTTAAGGGGAAAAAAATCTTATTTTATTTCCCATTTGTCTGACTGCCTCATTTAAGGCCGTGAATGCGGTGTAGCGCTCCGCATCTAGGGCTGGACTCCTAGCATCAGAGATGAAGAAGTTTACGCACGCGTATTGTATCAGTTGATGAAAACATAACTAATTGTGTAAAATAAATGTTTGATAAAATATAAAGTATAATTAAGAATGAATTTCGCGTCAAAGTGACAGTATAAGTGACATTAGGCTGGGCAGTTGTCACAGCATAATTCCAAGGCACTACAGATTTTAGCGAAAACGCATTTTTTAATTTGCTTAATTTTCAGTTATTGGAAAACGAAAAAGTAATATTGATTACATTTATGGATACAGAATTTTTTTCTCTACAAAAAACGTATTTGCACTTTTTTTCTAAAATAATTAGCGGAGCAAGAATTCGACTTTTAAAATTTTACCATTGAAATCGTCATGTTGCGTGATCCGAGTCTACACCCTGTATACTAAAAACGCATTTACCGGTAGTGCGGTAGCATTGTGTTCGCGCTTAGCGTTTACGATTCATTTAAACATGAATGCAACATTCAACTGCATAATGAAGAGTTTACTAAAACCGTCATAGCTCTCAAATTTTTTTTCAGTCTGTAAAAGAAAAGTTTTTTTTATGTTAATAAGTTGCAGATCTCGATTATCTGAATTTTATTTTTTTGTTTTATTTATTATCAGTTACAATTTTGTTTAGCTTTGTTAAAAATACGAGTTTCTCTCGCAGTCATGTAAATCACAAGTTATAACAGATTAGTAGGTTTTTTTTTGTTAAAACTTTTTCTGATTATTACAAGTTATTAGTAGTACAAGTTAATAATAATACGTTGTCATGATAATTTACGGGATTTAAGTAATGTATATGTGGGTGATAAAAATTTAAGTAAATTTTTTAGGAAAAACAAACTTTTTTATTATATATTCGACAGCATCCCACTGGTAGTAGCAGTATAAGTATTAATACAACATAATGGTGGGCTCCAAGCAACTCACTTCAAAATACAGCACACTTATAACTGCGTTTCCTTGCCCATCTTCATTAAATATTAGTCGACACAAACGACTCTTTAAAAAAAGCAACGTTAGAAACAGAAAAAAAAACATCGTTGAAATTATAAAATATAGATTTAGCCAGTATCATATAAAACAAAAATAACATGAGGACGATTTAAATTATATTCCGGATTGCGCTCTCAATATCAATTCTAAACTTCAATAATTGATGCACTTACATTTATTTTGTAACGTGTTACATTTACATACAAAAACAAAAAAATACACAAAGTTTTGTTTTTATTATAGTAGTTAAAAAAAAGTCTTTGACAGTGTATTTTAAAAATTTATAATCGTGTTTTCGTTAAACGTGTTTGAATATCCTAAATATACTATGAGAATATTCGATGAACGTATAATCCAGAGCACTCTTTTGGCGAGATGAAACTTTTATCAGATCTGTTCATTACGGGTTTTCGGACTGCAACTTTTATGAGCAACTTGATTTTGACCACTGCCGGTCAACGGTTGCATCCGCGTATAGTAGAGGTAACTCTGGGCATTTTCTCAACAAGAAATAAACAAAATACCTACTAATTAAATTATTTATACTGTACATTTTAGAACCTATTCGATTTTACACTTTCCATGGCGTATAGAAAGATATAAATATAGTTTTTTAATAGAAGATGTTTATTGGTTTTAAACAGTAAACATCTTTTATCACAAAACTTCATAAAATAAAACAGGAGAAACCAAAATTATTGATATTAATATGTAATTCTATAATCTTACAACTTATTTTATTGTACGTCTATCATATTTTCAATTGAAATCTTAACAAGTAAAGTACTAAAAATTTGTTTTTGTGGAGATTACTCTTCGAAGTAAAAGAGGAATAGTTTTTCGTATTGAAACACTCAAATGAAATTCCGATCGAAGCTAAAAGTAAACTACTTTAAAATAATTACTGCGCTGATTGGCGGGAGATGTATTTCTGAGATCCCTGAGGATTTCACAGTCCTACCAACTGTCACAGCCCCTTGTTGGTTAGGTATTGATGAAACTTAGCAACTTTTGGTTGTTAGCAACGAGCTTTTAAATTGACGACCTTTTACAAACGTTCGAAAACAAAATGTTTAAAGGAAATATTTAACCTGCATTTGTTTGCAGCAAGCAAGACGATACGATTGAAAATTTAATTAGCTCCTACAATCATAGGTAAAATTCTATTGAAATACAAACACAGTATTTCCCTTAAATATATCTTAAAAATTAAAAAGATCTAATCAAATCAGGTTTAGATAAAAAGTATTAGAATTAGCAAAATATTATCGTGAACCCTTATTTTTGAACAGATTAAGGGATAACTTTAAATTTAATTTCGAAATACTTTTGTTTTTGTAGATATTAGCATTCAAGTTTGTTCAAAAGTCAACTTGCAATAACCCTTTGTGTTGTCAAGCAGAAAGCTTTGAAAGTTAGACGGGTAAGCGATCGGTCCAGAGGTGAGCTGAGTTAACCGGCGCGTTTAGGCGCTCATGCAGTATGCAAGGCCCTGTATAATTCAGCTGTTCGACCCCGCGTCAGCACACTTGACTGGCACACAAATCTTCAGACTGTTCCTCAACGATATCTACTTGCTGTGGAACTATCTAGCTCTAGCTCTTTTCACATTACTTCGGCTGCGGATAAAAATCGAGGATAATTTCAACAATGCGGAGGAAAGCGCACATTAATAAATGATCTTTATTTTCAAAAAGTTTTTGTTGATTTCTGAAAACGTATCCAAGCAACATAGGTACTTTGTCGTTTGTTTAAAATAATGACAATCAAAACATTATTATACTAAATTATACATGCACACAACTGACGCCAATTAAAGCAGATTTAATTAAATAACACGTCGTTTTGTACTATAACAAACTAATAAACCTTAGTAAAATTAGAAAAGTAAAAAATATTTGCTTCTTTCGCATGAAAATGTTCAAAAATTAAGATGTTTCTTAAGTAAGTTTTCTCTATAATGAAAACAATATCATTGAATAATAATTATAGTCATATTATCGGTTGATAGTATACTCCTAATTTTTAATGGTATATATTGTCAAAGAGATAACCAAATCTTATCTAACCTATCTTTAGAGTGTAGGGGCGCATTAGTAGAGTGACAGATCAGAGCAGGCGGTGACAGCAGACAATCGCATGTCCATTTACTGTTAATCGGATCGCTACAGCCCAACATCCTGATCTGTTCGTCTCACTCCCCAGCGACCCACATTATGTCACAAGCTAAATTATACGAGCAACAAACACGGCTATTTCAAATTCTCAAAAATTTATTAAACTAATAAATTTTAATTGTAGTGCAAATTATCTAACTGTTTATGGTATCTATTATATTTTAATGTTATCAAAAATTAATCAAACTCAAGTTTTTATTAAACTCCTAGTAACTCACATTGTTTTATGAAATATAATTAAAATACAATTATAACAAAATTGAAATTGTATATTCAGACAACTCACGGATAGCCTATTATAGCCAATTTTGTTAAGCATTTATAACACCGTAGGCCATGAACGAAACAAGATGAGAATAACGACGGATAATGATGATAATACAAGCCAAGGACGGCAATTTTGGCCAAGTTGATAACACCATCAATGGTGATAGCCTCAATGTTAATCTATACATGCTAAGTCCTAACGAAAATTTCATATCATGACTATAATTACTAGAGGCTCGTCACACGCAAATTTTCTAAAAGTTTTCCATGTTACATTTATAACAAGTCAAAACAAGAATTGGAACGAAAATTAGAAATGTTTGCAAATATTATTTCTGTTTTTTACCTCTTATTTTACGACAAACCTGAAACTGTCACTTAAAATGTGAATATTCCCTAATCGTACACTGCAACTCTGCACTTCTACTCTAAATTACCAAGAACGTCATTTAAATTACCTGTTTATACAGGGTGTCCCAGATTACATTTCCAGCATGGGGATCTCGCTTATTATAAGAGAAACAGGTTTGCTTAAATTAGATGAATTATTCCCAAGTATGAGAGGAGATACAATCAATTTTTAAAAGTACAAAATTTCTCGCACTTCAGATGTTACCTATAGCAAAAAATATGAAAATGTCGAATTTGTTTTTTCTCTCGTAACTTTTTTGTTTTAATCATAAGATCAATTTTATTCGTACTTTCTTGGAGCACCTTTTAATGCGAAATGTAACTGTTATTTTCGATTTTTTTAATCAATTACCATTTTTGAGATACTACCCCTAACTTATTTTTTTCTTATGGGCCGCGAAGTTGGCTATGGAATAGTTAAATGTGTTTAATTTGTCTCTTTTTAATGAGATAATACTTGCTATATCTATTTTTATAAATAAGCCACAATATCAAGAAAAATCGTATTGTGCCCATCACTTATCAAGTTATCTACGAATATAAAAACAAAAAACAACTAATTAAATGTCAAATTACAGCATTAATCGTCTGCGGTATCATTTACTAGAATTTTATAGTATTGTTGTGTAATTCGATAGTTTTTGTAGAAATTGTTATAATTATGGCTACATTTACAACTAATGAAAAATTTGACATGTTGAGATGCTACATTCCTTGCCATAGAAACTGTGTAAAAACAATAATTCAAATTCTTCATTGATTTGTTTTGGGTTTTCTCAAAAAAAATATATTCTTTTAAATTTATTTCCAAATTTCTTTAATTACGCGCACTTAGTTGCCTTCTCTCGGGATACAGCTCTAAGTATATTTGCTTAGCTTCTAAACTGTTTATATAGCAAAGAATGTAGCATCCTCAACATGTAACATTTTTCATTATTTTAAAGTTAGCCATAATTATAACAATTTCTACAAAAACTATCGAATTACACAACAATACTATAAAATTCTAATAAATGATACCGCAGATGATTGACATTTAATTAGTTTTTTTGTTTTTATTTTCATAGATAACTTGATAAGTGATAAGTAAAATACGATTTTTCTTGATTATGTGACATATTTATAAAAATAGATATAGCAAGTAATATCTCATTAAAAAGAAAAAAATGAAACACTTTTAACTATTCTATAGCCAACTTCGCGGCCCATAAGAAAAAATAAAACTAGGGGTAATATCTCAAAAATGGTAAGTGATAAAAAAAAATCTAAAATAACAGCTCTATTCTACATTAAAAAGTACCCAAAGAAAGTACGAATAAAAATGATCTAATGATTAAAACAACAAAGTTACGAGAGAAAAAAGAAATTCGACATTTTTATATTTTTTGCTATAACATCTGACGTACGAGGAATTTTGTACTTTTAAAAATTGATTGTATCTCCTCTCATACTTGGGAATAATTCATCTAATTTAAGCAAACCTGTTTCTCTTATAATAAGCGAGATCCCCATGCTGGAAATGTAGTCTGGGACAACACCCTGTATACTTATGAAATTAATTAAGTACTTTCAACGGTACACGTATTATGTTAATAATTGTAGCCAATATGTTTTTCAAGTTAAAGAAGGTTAACAGATTGTGTTATTTGAATGCCATCCAGTAAGTGGGTCTATGATAATAAAGTTATTCACATATTATATTAACGTCATTTATATATTTTTCAAATCGTTAAAATATTTTCGTTTAAGAATTAAAAGTTAATACACGACTGAAATTTCTTTTTAAAAAAATCTTGATTGGTTAATTAAAGCATATAGGTAACACTCCGCTATATCCAACTGCAAATATAAATTTAAATACTTTTTAAACTTAAGTATTTGTAATTATTTATTAGAGAAAAAAACACTTACTTACATTTACTTAAGTACATTTTATTTGTACTTGCTCACAGCCGTTATTACATAAAACGATACTTTTTCGGAAACTTATAATAAGCTTAAAAATTGTGGTACAGATTAGTCTGATTTCAAAAACGTCCATTGGAATCTTGCTTATTGTTAGAGATAAACCACAGATTTAAATTTGCAACCTTTTATTTCACATCCAACTTTTTGCTAAGTCAATTCAGTTTAATTTATCGACATAAACTTTTTTATTTCCCTTAATAATTGTAATGTAATTTAGATTTTGACATAATTGGGCAGGATTTTTTTTCTCGTTTTAAAAGTACATCACTTCACCATATTATTTTCATTAATGAAAAATGCATTATAAAAACACTATTTTGGTATACTCAAGCAACCTTAAAAAAAAGAAAAACTACATACTTTACTAATAACATTCTTTAATTTTAATTTTTGTAACCTAATACTAAAAAAATACCTTTCTTAACTTAATCTGATAGTGATTATTAAATTGTAATGGGCACCTTAAAAATATAGGGAAAGCTTATTTACAAGCTTATCTCAAAAGAAAACAGCCTATTTTTGAAGATTATATCAAAACTTAAGACAAAATCCTTAAAACATAATCTACAATAAGCTACCGCAATGTTCAAAAATTGAATTTTTAGCAATATTTTACTTATTCATTAACTTATAATTCATATTTTAAATCTAAATATTTTCACCGAAAAAAAGTATTTTTAACCATCGTTTTCATGTAGGTAACAACGGACAATATGTTGTATTTATTTGTCTTCTTTAAGTATAACTTTCAATCACACACTACCAAACAATTATATAACAATCAAACATGGCGCCTATAATAAAAATAAAGTTTATGTAGAAACGGAAAAACCTAAGTAACTTAACAAAAAAATTCGTTAGACCTTTGATTATTGAATAAAAAAATGGCGTAAAGAAGTTTCTACCAACTAATGAATTTTTATAGTTAGAAAATTTACAGCCAAAAAAACGACAAGGTACTTAATTGTCCAACTTTTTTCTGTTTTATTTTAATTTTTACCTTACATCAATTTAGTTATTGTTCTTAGCATGACATTTAGCAAAAATGTAAATTTAAAGCAGTAAGCAAGATGTTTATGGTCGCCGTGTTCTACTTTGAATCAGCCTGTATTTACGTCTGAAGCAAATACTTTTATTTCACGAAGTTAATTTTCACTGTGCTATTGCCTTATTACAAAAAAGTAAATCTGGTGTTAAAAAGAAAATTGAGTTGCCAGTTAATGTAACGGCTTTGGTAAATAAAGTGTCGGCATTAGCAAAATTATGTCGTACAATCAAGTTTTTTAAAATGTGTAACGAAGCTACTCCAATATTTTTGAAACTTCACTTGGTAGTTGAAACAGCACTAATTACAGCTTGATTATGATTAGCTTTTGGGGGATAAGCGGCTAGGCTTATGAGCTTTGCTCTCGAGTATTTGGATGGAGCTTTCACAAAGCTTTAAGCTCGCGCTGATGTATTTACATGCGTGATCCTCAATGTTGTTAAAATATCGCGGTCGACTGTGTTCAATCTATGGATTTCATACCATATCCACCGCATACGCTAGTACCTACATGTGCATTATTATCTACATCATACGAGGATTAAATGTAAAACAACAATAATACACAAAAACAAAATTAATGTTCTGAATTTTAAATTGTTTTTTTATGCCACAATAAACTTTATTTTCATTCGCGGTAAGTTACTGTTTTTTCGAATATACAAATTATTTACATACAAATCACGAGATTTACCTTTGTCTGTACAAAAAATTTGAATTTTTTTATATGAGTAGACTGATGTTAAGAATTTAAGCATTTGCGAATAAAACTGCATGTAGTGCATAGAAATGACAAATTTAAAATATTGTAACTGTTTGGTTTTAAAGAAATGTAACGCCCGAAGACTAATATATTAATTTTCATGCAAAAGAAGCGACATTTAAAGCACAGTAGTGTTAAAATAAATAAAAATATTCATATTGTAATCTGTCTTTAAAAATTTGCCATTGATAATACAAACACTCAAAAAACAGTAAGAACCAATTAATGATACAGCTAGCGCTTACCTATAAAAAAACAGTTTACCCAATAATATTTATGGACAACATCAGAACTCAGAACAGATATTTTTATGCGCTGCATATAATGTGTAAATAACTATAAACAACGATAAACTTGAGAGTCATAATAAAAGATTGCTAAACAAAGTTAACTGATGTTCTGTGGTGCTTTAAATATCATTTATCGAAATGAATTTGTGCTTTTATAATAAATGATAAAGCTTTTCATTAAGAGGTATTTTAAACAATTACTTTAACTGTCCTTATTTCAACAACAAAGACACTAATAATATAATATAATGTTCTAAGTAAATATCATTTCATGGTTTATGTATTGACTCTAGACTGGACTGGTCATACCACATCGAACGCCTACCACAAAGCCCGTCACGGTACCCTTTTGCACTAAAAAACCTAAAAAAAATTGGTCAATACAAACGCGACCAAAACTGCATAATCATGCTATGCTGAATCTAGGTTACGCTATGCTGTAATTTTTTGGGGTAACGCTAGTGATTCTTTATTATGCAAAAGCGATGTATAAGAAATATTTTTGGCCTAAATTACCGAGATCACTGTAAAGACACTTTTCGTGACAAAGAAATATTAACAATATTAACAAATTTAACACATCACCTGAGAGTATAAAAAATCTTTCCACCCACGACCAGTAGAAAAGATTAAGAAATGCTCTAATTTCTAAAGCTTACTATGGAGTTAGTGAATACATAAATGATGCTTCCTTTAAAAACTCTTTGACATAAACATAATTTTCAGTGTTTTTGTAAACTATGTATATTATTATTGTGACATGTTCTACGTCTTTTTGGATATTTAGAACAATTAAAGATTATTATTGTTATTATTGTTATTGTTATTATTATTATTATTATTATTATTATTATTATTATTATTATTATTATTATTATTATTATTATTATTATTATTATTATTATTATAACGAATTTTATTGACATATGCAAACTATTTGTTCAAATTTGTATAAAACATTCAGATAGAATCAAACCCTTAAAATTCTGTATTCTTTTCATTATTTCATTGATCGCATTAGTTTTACTTTTGTCATGGAACAAGCAATTTGTGATATTCGTGTAACTAAAAGTTCAGGCTAGTTCCAAGAATATTATTAGAAACGACTACCACACGCTTGTTATAATAGAAACCACGCAACAAAATAACATAAATGTTAACAGCAGGAAATTGTACAACTAATAGAATAAGTTTAACCAATATTAAAATTTTTTCAAATACTAAAAAGAACATTTAAAGATTAAGTTAATTTAGTCAATTATCTCGTCTTTACTCGACGCTTTACATTACGCCACTTTGTTATTTATAACGGATTTTTGTCGTACGTAAAGTTAAATAAAATTATTTTTACTTTTTTTTTATAAAATTGCTACGCAAACCTTAAATTATACATAAACGGCCACAGTACACTAGATGTGAACATATAACTAATGGTTTTGACAACTTTTATAAAGCTTCAACTGTGTATTAATTGTGACTTCCTGCCTAGCAACAATTATTTTTGTTTTATTTTAGTGTTATTTTATTAACATTTAAATGCAAGAAATGCTTACGCATCAGTTTTCACAACATCTAACACTTCAAAAAATTATGATAGTCTTCACTTTAGTAAAACACATGAACGTTAAAATATTACGGTTATAACTTGGGTCCAACAACGTCAGTATTTGGGTTTCGTCAATTAACAAACGATTTGATGATAAATGTGTACCTACATCATAAGTAGAACACATTACTCATACGCAAATGTGCTTATAGAAAAGAATGACAACGATACAACTTCAATAAAAAGGACTAGCAACAGGAACCAAAATCTTGCAACAGTCGCGCTGAGGTAGTTAAGAACCAACCGGCGAGAAATGTACATCCGGTCGAAAAGTAAAGGAGTTTGTTGTTACATTTATTGTGTTTTATTTGTTTCCTACTGTGTTATAACTGATCTAGACTCGTGTATTAAGTAAAACAACGTTTGAGGGTTCAACCTTATACAGACGACCACGAGCCAAAATAAATAGAAATAAACATAAAAATAATAAGTACCTTCTCTTCCTCAACAGTGTGGCCGATGTACAGTTCGGTCCGTCATAGTATGTTGTATTTTTTGCGCAAAAATATGCTTTTATTTGAAACCATCGGTTCACTTAAAATGCAGACGTTTTTCAAGTGTGACAATTTTTTGCTTTTAACAGTAATTGTTTAAAATTTTATTAGTAGTACTGTAGTACTAGCCGGTACTAACATGAAATTCTGTGAAACGTATACTTTTCTCCAGTTCAAATCTGTGGGGCTCGAAAGAGAAATACCGTTCACCTCCATCGTCACTTCGCGGTTTAGGTAGAAAGCAGTCGTATTTC
The DNA here is from genome assembly GCA_947652605.1 of Elmis aenea. Lineage (NCBI taxonomy): Eukaryota > Metazoa > Arthropoda > Insecta > Coleoptera > Elmidae > Elmis > Elmis aenea. The sequence goes on along the minus strand of OX393577.1, from coordinate 29,289,610 downwards.
ACAATTACTGCAGTAGCTCGAATCATACACATAATAGGTAATTTCTTGCATTAATTACTCGATTAAATATTAACGTTAGCAATCATAACGGCGAGCTGCAACCCTTCCGACAGGCCCTATAGATTATGCGGAGCTGGTAATAACGGGTATTCCCCTAACGCTCCGCACAATGGAACTTGTTACAAAATGTTCAGTTCTACTACGAGTTCTATAATATAGTTTCCAGTTTGTTACTGTTGTTATTAGCGTTTAGTTTAATTAGACGACGCAGATACAAGTTATTACAACTTTACAGAGTTACTGCAGCAAGTCAAATGTAATTTTGTAACTACGCGACGCGACGTACCCGAAAACTTCTGGAAGATAACAGATCCCTTAAAATGACATATTTCATTAGACACAAAGCTTTACAAAATAATATTAGATTATCTAAATTATTTAATTTAATAAAAATACTACAAGTAATAATTGTTGCCAAAAGTTTTTTGTTTCTGTTAATGTATGACCGATAGGCAATTGAGTCAAAAAATTGCAAGGACTTAAGAAAATACATATTTGCTCATCTTTATTATTGAATATACGAGTAGTTCTTTACGAAAAAGTAAGCCCTTTTTAAGTTTTATTAGGGACATTCATCAAAAAAAGTTTCCACAATTTGTTTACTAAGTAGTGAAAAATTATGTGTTCATGAAAACAGAATACACACAACCATTTTAAAAATTTAACTTGCGCTTAAGAAATTGAAATTTCTCAAGCCGTCATGCAGTTATGTGCCCACCAAGTTACTCTTTGTGTTCATGTCTATTATGCTTTTTGAATAATATTTTTTGTATTTCTTTTTATTTTCCTTTTATTTTACTTTATATTTTGTGATGCATTTTTAAGTTTATACGTTTTATCTGCAGTTTAGTATGTAGGAAGGGCATAAACTATGTGTAGTTAGATGATTAATCTTGTATAATTTGATATCTTAATGGAGGGCATCAATTGGTTCACCATCTACGTTAAAACCAAAATGAAATGAGCATTTTTTAAGGATTACTGCTCAAATATATCCAAGGAAACATACGGTAGTAATAAACAAAATAACCCAAATTCTTTATAAGCTAAAAAAACTTTCTTTTAAATGTTAAAACCTCGGTTAAAACGAAATGCCCAACATTGTACAACCAGTACTGCCAATCCACCTGTTGACGATAAAAACGCAGAATAAGAAATGTTTCAAAGTTCTTCCACATAAAATGCGAATCTAAATATCTAGAAACTTTATGAATGCCTAACGTGTTGCGATCATTATTATTTCAACATCAAATACAATTATGTACCAAGCGATAAAATATATATATTTTAAGCAAGTGAAATGTTTGAAGCGGTTTAACGACACGATTTTTAAAACTTATAATTTTAAAATATATTCTAAAATCGCCGCGTTCAGAGGGTCTGCTCGCAGTTAGGCCGAGCCGCCCCCACGGGTTCATGCCGCCCCCATGGCCCATAGCCATGAATAATAAATGGGGCGGGTTCTAACAATGACGTAACTAGAATCGCTACACTCTCGGCACAGATTGGCGAGAATCTGCAACCCTACTTGTCCCTTCTAAGTACACGCAAGCGCCAATCTTACCCTTATTCTTATAATATACCGTCAAACCAGCCTATGCTTCTATTGATAACGCGTAACAACGCGTCTCCAACGGCGAAAAAATCTGCGCATTAATGCTGGCCAACAATGTTATCATTTTCATACGTAAAAGTTTTTTTTTTATATAAAAAACAATTTCAGTTTTAGTAATAATAGTATCTAATAATCACAATAAATTAACATGCTTTACATGACGAAAGCCACAATGCTAAACTCACAAATGGTGGATGCGTGGGGTATCAATAAGATTTGTTTAATAAACAGTAGCAAAAGTACTTATATCATAACAATAATTCTAGCTAATCAGATCAACTTCTTATTACAATCTAAATCTATATATATAAAAGAGCTTGTTTGTGTGTTTGTTTGTTTGTTCGCTATACAATCCTAGACCCGTTGACCGATCGGGACCAAATTTTGCACAGTTACTATTTAGGACCTTGCAGATCTAACGCCAAACTTTAAGTATAAGCACATATTACCAATTTAAAAAAAAAAAATTACTTAAACGGGATTCGATCTTACGTCGGCAAATACCTGGTCTATCGTGTTATATACGGCGCTGTGTATTTCACAAGTAAAGATTGTTTTGTATACAATTAATAATAAATGTACATGAAGTATTATTTTTATTAGTACATTTTTAATTGAAACAAGACGAAAGAAAATAAATTTGAGTTATTATTCAATTTTTAAGCAATAAATAGTTATTTTTTAAGGAATTGTAAGAAAATGAAAAGATGATTGATCAGAGTATGTCATTTGTGTATGATTTGGAATTATTGGGCTTATTCAAGTTAAAACAGTAATTAAAATTTTAATCGCCCGTGCAACGACGGGTAAACCATCTTGTAATTATATAAAATTTAAACTTTAACAAACAGCATAATGTAATGAGTGTAGTAATAAATTATTACCGCAATCAAAACATACAACCTAATTAATTTAAAATCTTAAAACAATCAAAAATAAAGTGGTAAAGACTAAAAAACTCTCGTGTATTTGTAATGTTTAAAGAATCAATTTACGTTACAATTATTTTTACACCCAATGTACCTCGAAGATATATAAAAAACAAACTGTTACATTTTTTCAGGCGTTTTATTTGCGACTATCTAGTTTGTTTAAAAAAATATATCCAAGTAGCCTCTTATGTTGCTACAATCAGGGATGGAGTGTCGGCAGAAAAGTTAACGACTCCCGACTCTCGAGTCCCGAATCGGTATTTTTTAAAACCGACTCCGACTCCCGACTCCTTTTATTAATGCACTACACTGAAGAACATACGAGCTAAACAAAAGGAATAGCACTTGCGCTCAGGGTGGCCAGGTAAATAATTGTTGCTTGAATCGCAAAAAAAGCGTGATAAGTAGCCAAAATCGCCAACAGATGACGCCGATGGAGCCAAAATCGCAAACTCACTTTCTTTATTAAGTTGAAATTGGAACAAGAAAAATATGTGATAAAGGGTTAACAAAATATTGAAGACCAAAAACATAAACATAATTCACATAAATTCGACAAAATCAGAATTACAGGTAAACATAACATATAGTTCTGCGCAAAAGTATGGAAACAAACAGATATTATTGAAGATATGACTATAAAATTTGGTATCTGACCGTTATCGTATATTCCAGATTTGATAAAAAATCGCGATATCTCGGAAAATATCTATTTTAGTTATAAAACAGGCTCATTGTTTTTGAAGGACAATTAAATTTTCTATGAGACTAAGAAAATATAGGGTGTTGTATTTAAAGAAAAATGTGTTTCTATATGTTTAAAGTTTCACTATTTTGACCAAGTGTAAAAAGCACTCTGTATGATATTTTAAAAATGTAAAAAATTGTTAATCTATTTATTGTCAATCTAAATTTCATTCGTAGACTTATCGCAATCTAGCGAAAATTTATGTCGAAAAGTTTCCGATATTTCAACAGGCTTCTGAACTCCGAACCTACGTTTACTACTACGTAAAATAAAATAAATGTCAATTTTCATTTATAATACGCCTGCGCTTGCGAAGCGAGTAACACTACATAACTTCTCTCTACTCTCTATCGAATGTTGCCATCGTACATTTTTTATTCGTGACAATGACAATAACAATATGGATTTAGGGCGCCAGAAACGAGTTCGCACCCCGTCGATTAATACCAACGGCGCCACTGGGTATAGCTATTAAAAAGACATAAAGGCTGCCATACACGATCCGTAAAACGTGAAAGGAAAAACTGATCAGGCCGGCCTGTCCGGATTTCCGGATCGTTTGTGGGGAAAAACCGTCAGTATTGCCTGAAGCAAATGGCCTGTTCAGGCGGCCGGAATCAAATTGAAACTTCAATAGGATTTCCGGACGGCCTGTTCAAACCACCTGAAACTGATCGTGTATGCCCTCACTTCAGGCCAAATCGTCAGTCCAGCACGGTTAGCCGCTACGATTAGTCGCTTGTTTTGACGTTTTTTTCTCTAGTTTAGTTAAAGGTTTGTTCCCTTTAAAGTTTAGTTTGTTCGTTTTAGAAGTGTTCAAAATGTTTCGGGAAAACATGAGGGAATTTATTTCCATATACGAGTCTGAACCATGTCTTTGGCAAACGAAATGTAAGGAGGACAAGAACCAAAGAATTTCCTCGTCCATTCTTAAGTAGTTGTGCCAATCTTTTGGCCAACACTTTCTCCGAGAGGATGTTTATGCGGGAAAACGTGCTCCATTTCAACAACCACTCCTTACACCACATGCGTCTCTTTCGTGTACTTCTTTGCTGCAATTTAGTGGCAACCCAATAGCAATAATAGCTAGCAAATCGTCCGAATAAACCATAATAATATCATTTCTTATTAAAGGCACACTACAAAGTACTATTGACCAATAGAGGCGCGAGCGAAAACTGAAGCCGAACTGAAAGCATAAAGAGACCGTGTATGGCGTAGGGGGTATTCAGGCCGAATCAGGAATTCCGGACAGGCCGGCCTGATCAGTTTTTCCTCTCAGTTTTTACGGATCGTGTATGGCAGCCTTAACCCATTTAACGTCTATGGCGCTGTTACTCTTTCTTACAATTCACTTTTTGTGTCTAGCCCCCCTAGATCATATTTTAATTGCATCATTACCATGGCCTCGTTTGCAATTAGTCAGTATTATTTTTGCAATTAAAACAATATCTCCCCCTGAAATATTTTTGTGCGCACGCCACTGAAACCAATATTGATACCTAGTAAATTTTCTTCTCCATTCCCTAAACATTTTAATACTTTTGATAATGTTTTTCATGAATAATATAATAAAATCTATAAGGTATTATTGACTATTACTGATCATTAACTATTATTGAGAATGAAGACATATTTTGTAACTAATATGATTTTTTAGTAACAACTTTTTGGTTTCTTATTATTATAACTTTCAAAAATAACATCTCTACCGATTTTCATTTACACAAAGAGTTCTTTCATAACTTACTGATATGTAACAATTTTTGCAAAAAAAATGTTAGCTAAAATATTAAAGTATTTATAGGTATGACTTAAAAATAAGAACGTCTGACTTTAAAGCACACAAATATTATTTTTAAAAACTTTACACTTTTAAATGAAATTAAAATTTTGAAGTAATATATTCTTATTATACATTATGCAGCCGTTTCCGCCAAATTATTATTTCAAATTTAATAAAACACATCAACATTTAAATTATTGTTTTTTCAAAAACGGCTGTGGTTGTTGAAATGTCGTAAACCTAACCTGACGGTTGGAAACCCGAGGTTTATTTGTCTGATACCATAGATATTATTAATTACCTTCGTAGATATCCCCTTGGGCGATTATTTTATTTTACAAATAATTTTAAACATTAAGAGAAGCAAAACTTACAAAATCACGTACTTTAAAAAATAATTCAACTTAAGTAAAAATGAAAATAAGTTTGCTAAATCAAAACGTAAACGTCACTAAATGTACTTAATTCAAAAAGTTAAAAACAAATTATTAATTAATAAATTAGTTGAAGGTTAAAACTATCTGTAAATAATTTTATCGTTTTAACCATTTTATGACTAATAAAATGTATTTTTAAGCAGAAGTTTACTTTACCGTTTACATAAAACTGTTGCAAATTATCCGATACTTAAGTACAATGTATTACCAAGGGTCAAAATACAATAATAACTGTAATCATATCGTCAGATTACATTGTACCGGTGACAAGTTTAGAGACTATGAATTAACCCCTAGTTATTTGGGAGATGCAAATACGCAATTTCGCACCATATTTCGTATTCATACACTTAATCATGGTCCAGTCAACTGATTACCCTTGTAAATTACTCCTCTGTCACGGTTAAAATGTCAAACGCCATTCGTCAAAATTTATGCAGCTCGAATATGAAAGTTAACACACCAAATAATAATCCTACGGCTCACTGAATTTTCAAGTACATTTATGATAGATAGTACGTTTCAAAATTTGGTCACAATGTTACAAATAGATCATTTATATAATTTACAATGATGATTAGACTAAATCTTTATCAATTGTAATTAAAGACTATTATTGTTGCCACATTGGATAATTTCGTTCTATTTCTATTTTTAAATTCAAACTAATTGTAAGAATATAATTGTACAGAGTGGACCAAATTCAAATATATCATGGGGTATCTCGGTTACCATAATAGTTGACAAAAATATGATATCGGTCTCTTGGGTTATTTTGTTGAGATAAACAAGTCTGTGTTATCAGATTTTTTATATCACTTTTTATTATGACATTACACACATACAACTATATGTCATATAGCTTTTTTTTTTAGTGTATGCTTCATTTTATAATTTTTATAATTGTTTTAACGACCTTGACTTTTGAAATATGAAGTTAGTTTATATTGTTTTAAATTTTAAACGGAAACTTTCAGTTCATGACTATATATAAAAAAGCATTTTTTAGCTTTTTAAAAATACATACTTTTATATACCTACATAATTATGTATTGCAAACAAAAACCTAAATATGGCTAATTTTGTGTCATTTAATTATCACAGTTCTAATTTTACTTTTTGTGTGCTTCAAACTGGAAAAATTGCTCGCAATGTACGTATTTCCGAGCAGAAACTTTATGAACAGGACAAGTTCGTGAAGTGCTGGCTTTTTTTTTGCAGATACAGCTTATAAAAGTCCAATAAAGGCACTTGAATAAATTTGTATTTAAGTTGCATATCTGATTGCAACTCTAAGGCCCGATTGCTCAAAGTAACACTGGTGTTAAAATACGAGTTACGCCCCAAAAGTAGGCAACATCAACGCCAACTATGCTGCGATTTTGCCTAGTTCTAAGATTAACGTGAAGTAACCCCGGGGTTAATCCCACGTTCAACTTTTATGCAATCGGGCCTAAACATTCCATTTGCAAGTTTGCAGGCGACGTTTTGGTGGTAACTGAGAATGGAGTAACAAATATACTGACATGCTGTTGGTGATATCTTTAAAATTTTGATTTCCATTGTTAACGTGGGGTATTTCGCTTTTTACCCCGTGTTTATATATACTTACTAAATCAACCTGAAACTACTTCAAAACTGTGGGTTTTGTTGCAAGGAAATCGCTTAATAAAATGATGTTTAGCTTAAAACTATTTATTGCTAATTTACTTACATACTATGTACATTATCGGTTGTATTCACTACTTCTGCACCAAAGTCACACACGACTTTCCTTTGCTGCCGTCACTATAATAATCCCTTCATTTTTCTTTACTTTTCCTAATGATTTTTATGCTGAATCTCCATAAATTACTGCGTTTCAGCCGCGGAGTATGTTCAGCCCCGCGCGGCTCATACCTCTAATTTGCTGAATTAACGGAATACATAACACGCGAGAATTTGGAATATGAAACTAATAGACTGCGGAATGATGTTTTGTCTTTGGAATACAAAAATGTGCAACTGCAACACCATTCTTGAAGTCCTGTGTCAAAATAGCAATTGATGCCGCATATTTTCGCTGGTTAAGTGGCTTGGTTAAGACAGTGTTTCAGAACGAATTAAGTATTTGTTCTTAATCTCAGATCGCCACAACTTCTACTTTAATTTAAATTGCCGTAATTATCCGGTTACGCGACGCGGGCCATATAAATGGGCATTGAGGTTCGCGACGACCCGCAGGGCGCGCATTGACCACATGTGCCTTAAAGCAGTGTTACTCAAAGTGTGGTCCGCTGGAGGGGTCCCCGAAGCTTTTTGGTGAATTTTTTGTAAGGCTAAGTTGAACACTTTTTTTAAATTAAAAACTCGCTTTTCCCATTAGCCATTTTTTAAAAATTTACTTACATTTTTTTACGAAAAAGTTTTGTTTGGTAGGTATGTTTTATTTATTTTTTATTTAGTCATGAATCCTTCTACCGTTAGGTGTAGGACTGTTGAGTAGTTGTGTTGTGCTGACTTTTTTCCACGTATTTCTGTTGTGTGCTAGCTTTTATATCTATTCCTATTTGATTTTTCTATCCGTTGATGCTTTTTTAACTTCGCCTTGCCAGGTTTTTCTCGGTCTACCTCTTTCGTTTTTACCCTGTGGCATGTGCATTTACCAGTTTGTGTATCAGTACGTTAATTAGTAAAAAATGCACTGCTAGAACAAACCTAGAGGTTCTTTAGTTCAACACTATAAAAGTGGATCAAGCCGAACATCGAAAACTTTATTTTAAATTTTCTCAATCAGTAATCGATTACACCACGGAAATTACAGTTCATCAGATATTATCAATTAAAACATCAGGACGTTTCAAAGTAACGACTCAAAAGCTTCGCACGCGTTGCACGCCACTGCCAACAGAATTAGTGAAACAAAACAATTACAATTATTTTAATGTAAACAACCTAAAGTAAAATAAAGATGATATAAAATATTTCAAACGCTTCAAATACAAAAACGTATTCGAAAATAATTGCCCTACTACATTACTTAGTTAAATTAAGCATATCGTCTACATAAAGTTCCACAAAATCCCTACAAGTAAATCATATGCTCTTATGAATCTCATAAAACTCACTGTAATCTAATATAGAAAAGCGCGTTACTTTGAATAGGAATAACAGTGATCCAAAAACGATTACAGCTGCCAGAAATGAGCATCAGTAGAACCCCTAGAGGCTTCGTCCCTTTCTCTTGGGAAGGGGGTGTAAGCCCGCTAAAGGGGGTCATGTACCCTCTCATCATAGGGTAAAGTGCATAATGTGCCACCAAAAAAATACGCATAATTTTTAATACGCGATACGGCAACAGAACCATCAAACAATGAAATTTACAGCGAGGGAGGAAATTGAAAAAGAAACCTAAAAAGAAACAATTATTAAGATGTAATTTTAAACGAAACAGGTTACGATTTGCGAAAAGCAATTTTTAAATTTCAACAGTTTTTTGCAGCAATCATAATGTAACATATACGGCTGAGAAATACGATACTGGAAATAATTTTAAATATTTCGAGTAAAACGCTATACCTGTGTTAAATTAATGATGATTTACCTTCTGGTTAATAATCAATCACCTACTTAAAATATCAAATATTGTGTCTTACAGTTCTTTATGTTATGGACGACATATTTGTAAGCAAATTATTTACTTTTCAGAACACGTTCTATTTGCAAATCCTGAAAAATCTATTCATTCTAATTAATAATATAATTTGTTTTGATTGTATTATGCACACATCTACACTCGACTGGGTAAATGTCATAACAACCTAGCAAACTAGTATCAATCAAATGTCATTGTAAAGATGAGCAATAATTGTTTGCATGATATCCATCAAAGTAAGCGTAGGATTCGTGACGCCGGCAGCTAACTTGGATCTAGAAGCAAAGTTTCTACTTCAAAACATACAGATTGATTAAGAATTGAAAGGACGAGGCCATAATTCGTGTATTTACATGTCAAATTGACATGCTAATAGTTCATAATTTAGTTTCCTTTCCATTGAAAACATGAGACGTTTTAATTTTTGTCTTGGAAGTAAAAATTACAGCTTATAGAATTCAAATATCTTAGAATAGTATATTATTAAAATATTAAATTATAACTGTCGAAAGTTACCTCTATCATAAATTGTAGGTTTGATTATTAATACCTGTGATTAATACCAGTTGCGATGGTACCTACATGTATTTATGGTATTCATTGACTTTAGCACCGTTCTCTACTATCTCACGATATTTATGTCAATGAAGATGAATTCTTTATGAATCAAGCTAAAATTCTCAATTCTTTTTTTTTTGTAAATTGAAGAGGAACATTTGTACGCACACTATTTAAAGCGAAAGTTATTGAAGAAACAAAATGTCAGTTTATTCTGGATTTAAAATGGTCTAAAATTTATTCACCGCGATAGACCATAACATTTAAAGTGCAAATTGGAAGCTATTGAAAAAAACTCATTTGGCGAAAGTATTGGTGCGCCGATAAACTCGGAATTGGTGCGCCCGTCATTTTCGGGAAACTGCAAATAGTTCTAGCAGAGTGTGCCGTGTGCGCAAAGCATTGTGGTCTGAACTCCTGGGAAATCAGCACTACTGCTGCCGTCTGCCGAACGTATCTTCCTTCATTTACTTGCCAGGACTACGTCTTGTTATTGCTATCTATATATTTGGATTTAGAAATACTTGTACGCCATTTCCTGCAATTTAATCGCAACTTTCTTTAATAAAAAAAAGCAATTGCTTGTCTTGTGGCAATTTAAGAACGTTAAATTGTAGAGTACAACTTATTTTCAAACATTTTAACATGAATTTGTACAATTTTTTCATAAAAATATATTTGTTCAACTTGCGCACTACGCTTTCTAACTAACAAAATTTTAACTGTTGTGGCCACCAAATGACTTTCACCATACATTATGTATGTTCGTGTGTATTTGTGTATTTGTGTGTATAAAAAATTTAAGGTGCCATCCCAGACATTTATTTAATTAACCCCATTTTTGTAAATGACCAAAATGACGTCTGTCAAAAAGACTTTTCAAGAGAGTTTTCCAACAACCACAGAGTGCTTAAATTTTTTTTTTCAATCATAACTTCTACTTCTATTATTTAAATTCGGGAGTTTGAGTACAATTTTCAAGATTTTTTTTATAATGTACATAAATTAAAATTTTACGAATAATATTGTGATTTATCATAAAGGGTGTTTAAAATTCAAGTTTAAACCTGGGGATATCTCTTGTTACAATGGCTAGCGTATAGGTTTAAATTTGGCAAAGTTGCTAAATTCGGAGCTCATTAAAAATCCAAATAGACATTGGAAATATCTCAGACGGTATCTTCGAAAATTGGGGAAAACCGGGAAATACAATGTTTTAAAATCGTCTATAATTCCTTTGGATTACAAAATATTTCAAATGTGTAAAAACATTGTCTAGACAACTTTTAAGGCCGAACCGGATGGTGATCACAAACTTTTCCTAAGTCGATTCGTTTTTGTTTTATGACAACCAAGTTTTTTTTTGCCATTTACATAATCAAATTTACATAATTAAATAGTTTTTTTTTCTGTATTCATTGATATATCACAAATGGTATTTTGCGTGTACATTCATTGCCAATTTTAGAATTGCGTTTTGGACAACAATCACCATAAATCAAGTTGGCCGGTCGTTGTAGTTTATGTCGTTACCATGACAACCAATCAACAAACTAAAACTTTTGAAAGCCTATTACTTGCCATCGTAATAAATTACTTATCTCTATACTTAACTGTATTGAAAACAAAAACGATGTGTTTTAAAACATAGATCAAAAATTTAAAAAAAAATACAAATAAAAGCATGTTAAAAATTTAGTTTTCAGGTTGGCAACCGTGTCTACTTTGATTAAATCTGCTTGGCGTTTCGACCATACCATTTTGGTCGTTTTCAATTCAGTATTGCAAAGACTTTAAGCAAATTTAATTAAAGAAGACGCCAATCCGAAAAGCAAGATTTCAACATGGACAGCGGCCGCAAAAGCCCAAAGAACAAAACACATAAAAACAAATTTAATTTTCCATTTATGCAATTTAAATAACAAAACACGATGCGAATGATTCATAAGCTCGTTGTATCAAACTTACTCAATGTTCGTAATTGAAATGAGGTTTAAAATACTTAAAAACAAATTACAACTTACATGTAACCTGTCTAATTTACTTTTAGTTCAAAATATTTTGAAGAAGTACCCCAAGGTGAAGTTAAAATCTGGCGGTTTACAGTTGAGATGACTTACATAATATACATAAATTTTTCTACATTTTCTGATTACTGTTTTCACTTCTCATTAAATGTAATTAAATATTTCCCTATGAAATAATTTAAAAAAGACCAAAATTAAAATGAAATGGCAACAACTCTGCATGATTGGCAACTAAACACATTCAGATATTTTTACTCACATTTTCTTTTTAATATGATTAATAAAAGGTCTAAATATAACCCATGGTAGATATGAGAGTATCGTATTGATAAAACAATTTTAAGCTACTTATAAAATATTGCGGTTAAAGATTAACAATAGTCAACGTATTGTACATTTCTTGGAAAAATTAAAATCAAATTTCGTTTTTAAATATATGCTTCACAAGTTTATTCCTTTTTTTTGTAAGGGGCTGTTGTTACTCCTATAATGTACCACTAAGATGTAGCAACAACCATTATTTCTAGGAAATTTTGTGCTGCCGTATACATTAAAGCGAATTTAGTGGCAAGAGAGTAGACACATAAAATATAATAACAATAATTTGAAGCGGTATCGTTAAATGAACGGCAGGCATAAAGGCTCCCTTGTTTATGGTCAACCGGAGATATTGCAGCAACGTTAGAGCACACAGAGCGCTGCTGACCACTCAGTCCGGACCGAAATGGGTTGGAACGCGTGCAATTTCATGCCGATATATTAAATATGTATACTTACATGTAGAAAGAAACAGGATGAAATACGAGCATCAACTGAAATTGCCTTAAATGAAGTTATTTTAAAGATTCATAATATCTAGCATTATACTCTTAAACAATGACAACGATTTCAATAAAACAAGGGTAAGGTATTTTTTAAATATTAACGTTTTTATAACAAAACGATAAAACATTAGTAACTAAATGAAAGAATATTATTAAGTATAATCTAAGGACCATTAAAATTTCAAAAAATATTCACATAAATAAGCTAGCTTTACTTAACTATACACAAAAAATTAAAAACTTAAATAATTTAACAAGTTGTTTTATAGGTATTTGACAAAAATTTACAGGGCTTCGAACCGGAACTGAACCGAAAACCGAAAACCGGAAAAAACCGTTATTGTCGGAAAGAAAACCGGAACTGAACCGGAAAAAAATATCGGTTTATTACGGTTCGGTATATGTTCAACAATCTCGCGCATTTTGTTTATATATGTTTCGTTTAATAAATTATATTATCATCATATGTTATATAGGTTCTTCTATTTCCAATTATTATACCCTATTATACCAAATGAAAACATTTAAAAAAAATAAAAAGTAATCACTCGGAGCTGAACCGAAAACCGAAAAAAACGGTATTTTTTCCGGAACGAAAACCGGAACCGAACCGATATATATTTTTTTAATTGAACCGAAACGAAAAAAGTTACGGTTCGAAGCCCTGAAAATTTAAAATTTATGAATGTCTACTTTATGTTACTATTAAATCTAAATTATAACATATGTTTAAATGTTGACCTTTATAGGCATTACAAATTTGAGATCTGTGCTTTGTAGATAATAATGTTTTTCTAAGTATGTTTCTTTTTATTTGATTACATTTGATGAATTTGGTGAAATAAAACAGTTGATCTTATTAATTCATCAATTGTATTTAACTATCTTTTGTAAACAGCATTGTCTGCTGGCCATATAACAGATCCCTTGTTTCCAATCCACTGATTAGGACACCTGCAGTGTAAATATTATGTAACCACATTTGCGTTATGCGGTGGAGCCCCATCTTGCTGGAACCGCAAACAATGATATAAATGAAGTGGGACATGTGCCAATAATTCCACGCCACACGTTTAACTCAAAACGTTCTTAGTATCGAGCTTCAAGCATAAAGTTTGGATTTTTAGATACCCAAAAATGCTTATTATTCCTCTGAAACTGCTTTTGTTCGTAAAACGTGTTTCATCAATCCGTAAAAGATAGAAAGAAAACTGATCAATATTAGCACAGTCGAATGTACCAATTACAGAAATAAAATCGTCTTTCTGCACCTCCTAAACGAAGATTTTGGCTGATATAATATTTGTAAGCATGAAAACTGTGTTTTTTCAAAATTCTATGAGCTGAAATTTTCGTAATTTTCATAGTTATTTCGATGTATCTATCAATTATTATACTTTACCTCGTTTAAAATTACCTTTTCATTTCTTTTTCCGACTTTACAAAAGCGCTAAACGTTTTTGAACTATCTTTAAGCCGACGGAAGATTGATGCATTGAACTAACAGGACGAATCCGATTAGTCATTACACAACTTAAAATTTTCGATGGACCGAAAATGCCACATTTTATGTGATGCTTTGTTTGCTGACCTCTTTGCTATGTAACACCTTAATCCTTGTATGAACACCACCTCTGTACTTCATATATGGTACACCACTGGCCTGACTGGACTGGTAATGTTATATACAGGGTTATTCAAATTCGAGGCCCACCATGGGGATCTCGCTTATTATAATAGCTAGAGTATAGGTTTAAATTTGGCAAAGTTGCTAAATTTGATGCTCATTGATAGTCCAAAGAGAAATTGGAAATATCTCAAACGGTATCCGAGAAAATTAGGAAAAATTGGAAAATGCGATTTTTGAAAATCGTCTATAACTCCTTTGGAATTTGAAGTATTTTAAATGTGTAAAGACATTGCCGAAGCAACTTTTCAAGCCGAATCGAATGGTGGTCACAAATTTTTGCTAGATCGATTCGTTTTTGTTTTATGACAACCAACTTTGTTTTTTCTTATGGGCACAATTTTTGCTATTTACATAATCAAATAGCATTCATTTTTCTGAATCCATTGAGATATCACACATGGTATTTTACTTCTACATTAATTGTCAAATTTGAAAAAATACGTTTTAAACAATAACAACTATAAATCAGGTAGACCGGTCATTGTAGTTTATGTTGTTTCCATGACAACCAATCAACAAAGTTTTGAAAGTCTATTACTTGTCATATTAATACATTCGTAAATATTAACTTTAATAACGAGGAAAAACGCGATATGCTCCGAATTTTTTATACCGTTCTTTTAAGTTTTGTTATACTTTATCACATGCTTTATACAAATTTACTTAGGTTTCTGTTTAACATAGAAAAATAGTGGTTTTTCCGGATATATTTGTAATAAAAATGTTTTTTTTAATTGTTATCTGAAACCTTTCTGCCATTTTTTTTTCTAATTTTGGCAAAAGCCTCATAGGTATTTCCCTATGTTTCTGTCCAACGAACAAAAATATGTGTGCGAGGGTTGTCTTCTATCTGGATATGTTTCTGCATATCGTTGACTTGACAGTGTAGAGTTCCTATTCAATGAATAAAAAATTAAAGTTCATTTTTACGAATTTATTAATGTGACAAGTAACAGACTTTTAGTTTGTTGATTGGTAGTCATGGAAACAACATAAACTACAATGACTGGCCTACCTGATTTATAGTAGTTATTGTTAAAACCGTTTTTTTTTCAAATTTGACAATTAATGTAGAAGTAAAATACCATGTGTGATATCTCAATGGATTCAGAAAAAATAATGCTATTTGATTATGTGAATAGCAAAAATTGTGCCCATAAGAAAAAACAAAGTTGGTTGTCATAAAACAAAAACGGATCAATCTAGCAAAAATTTGTGACCACCATTCGATTCGGCTTGAAAAGTTGCTTCGGCAATGTCTTTACACGTTTAAAATATTTCAAATTCCAAAGGAGTTATAGACGATTTTCAAAAATCGCATTTTCCAGTTTTTCCTAATTTTCTCAGATACCGTTTGAGATATTTCCAATTTCTCTTTGGATTATCAATGAGCATCAAATTTAGCAACTTTGCCAAATTTAAACCTATACTCTAGCTATTATAATAAGCGAAATCCCCATGGTGGGCCTCGAATTTGAATAACCCTGTAGGTTAATGTTCTGATTCAGGTAGATAATTGCTGGTAAAAAAATCTTTTCTTTCGTTTTTTATTGTATTTTATTGTTTTATTTTAATATTGCATTGCATTTTATTGTCTTATTTTAACAGTACATTGCTTATTTTGAGTTTCCTCATTGATGCAGGTATAAAATTTATGTTGTTGGTGAAAAAGTCCGAGATGGTGTGAAGTTATCCCGGAGTTTGATTTTTTATTTATAAAGGAAGAACGGTTAACTGAAATTCAAAATTTCTTAAAGCACAAAGAGGCACTAACGAAGCACTTAGGATTAGCATCAAAATAATTGAATTTGGTGAAAATGTCCGGGATAGCGTGAAGTTTCCGCAAAGTTCAAATTTTTATTTATAACGGGAGAACGGTTAATCGAAATTAAAAAATTCTTGAAGCACAAAGAAGCACTAACGAAGCAAAATATAGCAACATTTGGACTTACTTAAGGAACCTAGGAATGCTTAAGTTAGTTCAAATGTTGCTATATTTTGCTTAGTTAGTGCTTCCTTGTGCTTCAAGTGTCTACAGTGTAGACAATACAGATCAACTTTCAGTTCGTTCAAAAACCTAATACATATTTTTTGAGATGTGTACAGGGTGGTCCACTTATAAGGGCCACTATTAGGATCTCGTAAGGGCTATAAAAAAGTTTACATTAGATAAATTATTCTTTTTCTAAGGCCTATTTAGTGATGCTTTAATGTTTGAAAAAAGTTCCATGGCATGCTAGATAATGAACCAAAAAAAAAATGGATTCTTTTTAAATCGTAAATAACTCGGTTATATTTGATGGTACTAAAATATTTTTGGGGCAAAACATGCAGATTTTTTTCATTACTATTAAAAATAGTGATTCAGGAACAATCGAAAAACAAAATAAGTGAGAAAACTTGAAGAATCATAAACAAAATATATACTGGTCTAACCAAGCTTACATGTCTAACCCTTCACGTCGCCATTTTTTTGTTTCGAATTACATTAAAACATATTCCTGGAGGATATCATGAAATATGAGGTCCTTACGAGTTTTTTTTTTCATGATAAAAACACATCCAAACTTGAAATTGGTCCAGCCAGACCATGATCACATAAGGATTAACATAAACAGAAATTTGCACTTTCTGTGCACGTTTACACATAAACAGAAAATAGCACTTTCTGTTTCAGCATGTAAACGGTAACAATGTAACAAATGGGATATTGTGAGGTATAATAAATGTAACAAATTATCGAGAAAAGATATTAAAAATAAATAATCCTATAACAGTTGGTACGTGATAAAGCAAACGCAGCAGTTCAATAGAATAAAAAATTTTACATTTGTTAATTTGTTAATTCGTAGTGACATGAATGATTAATTAATAAAATGTCAAACTGACGTTTAATTACTTTAAAACCATAATTATTTTATTTTGAATCGGAATAATGCGTATAAGTATAACTCAAACGGAAAGTAATTTGCTGCCCTCGCGCCCTGCTGCAACATTCCGCGCTCTGGTCGCCAAGTATTAATTTTCGTTCTCGTTATATCTTGATATAAAAAAATATCTTGGTCAAACTGGGTCAAACATGCTCATCACAGAACATACCGCGCTCATAGATTTAAAATAATTATCGAAGCTAGTATCGTGCATTTATGTCAATCATTTTTTAATTTTCAAAATTTGTAAAGCAGTTCTGGTGAAGTTTTCTTTCTATTGTAATCTTTAGCGGTTTTTAAATCATTTTAATCATGTTTTTCACCACAGACCACAAAATTTACATGATTGAAGCCTTTTTTCGAATTATTGTGCTAGATAAAGGAATTTGGGAATACAGTCACCGTTTATGTTTGAACGATTTTCGGGAGCACTTCCCAGGCTAAGCAGTAATACAAAAAAATATATAATTTTTATGCATGTCATAAAAATTGTTTTGGTCTTCGCGAAACTGGTTCTGTGGCTCATAAAAAGGCGGTGCACACGAACTGCAAAAATTCTAACCCAATCATTATTAACATGCCTTAATTCTACACTCGATCTGCATAAAAATATTTTTGAACCCTTGATTATATGGGTAGATCCTAATTTAGTTCGAGTGCGCCCAAAAAGGTGCTGGTAGCAGTAGCGTAGCAAGGGGGGGGGGGCGGGGGGGGGGCGGTCCGCCCCGGGCGGCACGTTTTTTGGGGCGGCACTTTTAGTCTACTCAAATGGGGTAAAAATGAAAATCTCGGAGTAATGAGGGATCAGTAGATATAATAATCAGTACCGGCACTAGCGCTATTAAATTCATAAAAATTCATTTAAAAAAAAGACTTCTTGTCGAAGTTACAGGGTAAAACGGGCTAGTCGACCTGGCTACACTGAAAACCCGCCCCCTTGTAACGACAGAAATTCAAAGTAATAAAATTTATGATAGGGTACAACCATTCAAGAAAATTTCAAACAATTCATTTATGTTAGGCATTAAATTTCATGCAGTTTTAAACTCTATTGTAACAGGGATTTTTCACCCTTATTAAAAATAATTTCGTGGGAGTGGTGGCGATCTGATTAAAGAAAATAAAAATCAGAAAAGGTTCTACTGTAAAACAGTAATTTTGGAAGATGATAAAGTATTCCCCATTATTTAACTTTGCTTTAAAACACGTTTGAACGTCTAAAATTTAAAAAAAAATCGCCTGCGGCGCATTCTGTTTTTCCCCCCACTTTTTTGTGTCGATCTCTGCTTGCTTTTGGCAAAAATCAAAAATTAGCAACATTTTTTTATAGGGGCGGCAATTTCAGGGACCGCCCCGGGCGGCACAACCTCTAGCTACGCCACTGGCTGGTAGGCCAACCGTTCGTACAGTACAAGTTGTTAATGTAAATGTTTTTCAACGTATAGAACAATAGCATACAAAACCGCCTCTCTCAAGAAATTAGACTTTCTTATGGAACATGCCGAACGATTGTTAAAAAGGACTTGAACATGCATCCATCTCTTAAAATAAAGGCACTTTAGCCTTGCAAATATTTAAAAAATCGCTAAAATCTAGTGTTCTTTGAATTTATATTGAACTTTTTTTATCTTAAAATTAGTTTTAGACCATGCACCAATTTTTGTTGAGGATAACATTTTCTGAGAAATCAATATTTTTTTTTTGTTGCAGACTTTTTGAATGATGCTGTATATATTTTAAGAACACACGCCTTGATAAACACGCGCAATATATTTATGGCGAAAGTCATTTGGTGGCCACACCAGTTTATTACTTTCACCATACGTAGTCTGAAGAAAGTATTGTGATCCCAAAAATTTTCAATTCCAGATTTTGACGGATATACACGTTTTGAGTTCCCCTGAAACATTTTGACTATTTTCGCGATGACGTCCGTGTGTGTGTATGTGCGTATGTTCCAGACTTTAAAAATTTACATTTTTAACACGAGTTATCGATAGCGCATTCAAAAATATATTCCACAGTGCGTGCATATATTTGATTTTAATAATAACTTATATACAGGGTGTTTAAGTTGAAACGATAATCCTAAATTACATAAAAACGGTGAAAAATAAAACAATTCTGTTTATGTAGGATAGTGTCTATGTTAGGGTCTATAAAAGGCCTTACAACTTTTTTGGTAAAATTTAAAATTACGATAGGTATTTATAAAATTCAAAATTTTTAAAATTTTTTTTTGACAACGGCCTCAACCATTTTTTCAAACTTAAGTATGTTAAAGAGTTAATTTTTCTAAGTCAAATGTCGTTTGCCTCAATTCGCTTGAATTTCTATGACAAAAGTAACGATTTTTTTAAGAACGCTGTGGTTGTTCATGTTCATAAATATTCGCATGAACCGTAATTTTCACAGACGTCATTTACGTCATGTTAACAGATGTCATTAACAAAAATGAGGTTAGGTAGAGGGCGTGGAGCGGCACTTTTTATACCCACTAATCACAAACACACATACGGACATAATTACAATATTTATCGCGAAAGTCATTTGGTGGCCACACCAGTTTATTTGTATAGGTGTTGCATCCCCTTGGTCAGAATGGGACGTAAATTGACAAACTTTGACCAAATTATTACAAAAGTATAATAATAAGCTAGGGTGGCCATACACGTTACGGTATACCTGTCAGGTTTGCCTGGTTACAGGTATACAGGAGCGTGTGTGTACCTTAACTGCACAGGCAATGTTACCTGTTCAGGCGACTGGAGAAGAATCGAAATTCGATTCTTACTACCTGCGCCACACTACAAACCGGAACGTGTGTGTCGCTCGCCTGTACAGGTCTCAGTTGTCCTGCGTATGCGAGAGAATTAGATATTCTGTGCAGTATGCAATGCTAAATTTTGTTTAGAAATGGCTAAGAAATATGTCAAATCGTAAACGACACTGTTTTTGAAGAGTTCATCGAAATATTTAAATCCGTCCGTAAGAAATTACGATAGTCTTTGGGTTCTATTCTTAATTCTTGTAAAAAGTTAATATGACTGTATTGTTTTCTCTTCAAAAGCCACAACGCAATTTTTCGCATTTTTCTCTTCGTTGTTTTTTTACAGGATTCCATCGCGAGTAAAAATCCTATTACTGCCACCGCGTCATCTTGTGTCGATGCCATGGTCAACTGAAAACCTCTGCGGTTTACCGTAGCGTGTGTAGAGTCAAAACTGTTTAGGTAAATCTGAACATTTTTTATTGTTCAGGCAAACCTAACAGGTATACCGCAACGTGTATGGCCACCTTATAAGACGGCAGTTTTCAATTCGATGACCACCTTTGACCAAGATAACTTTTGATATCACGGTACAATAACTATTCATTTTAAGCCATTTTAAATTAAATATCTGTTGAATACTTACCAATACAAAATTATGAACAATCATCCTATTTTCAACAATATTTCAACAAAACTAATGCTTACTCACATAATCGACTTATTTATTGATTTCTAATAAAATAAAAACAACACGAAATTATAGCGAAATACTCTACCAACAGCAAAAGACTAGCAGTCTTCACCGAAACTAACTAATGGAAAACCTAAAAATACTTTTTCCATGAAAATCCAAACTTTTCCAAAAAAAAAAAAAAAAAAACACAGTGTGTAATATGTTGATGCAATAATTTATGGCGAATTAGTTTGGATCAGTAACGTAATCACGAGTTAGATCGACCATTTAACAAATACCTCTACGTCATTATATGCCGTAATTGTCATTAAAACCTTCATTTCATA
Organism: Elmis aenea; assembly: GCA_947652605.1. Lineage (NCBI taxonomy): Eukaryota > Metazoa > Arthropoda > Insecta > Coleoptera > Elmidae > Elmis > Elmis aenea. Next base: position 29,268,576 of record OX393577.1, on the reverse strand, counting down.
ATTAAACCATTGCCTGTGTTCAACTGTTAAGCTTTAACAGTTAAAGTAATTATGCTTGTAAAGCTTATACCTATACAATAAGTCATGGTAAATATTAATTTTGTTATAATTATAAAGCAGGGCAACAACGAAAAAGAATTTCTCCTGAAATTATCCTTACGATCGTTTTATAAGAGATAAAAATTTTCAACCAATTTGTACGGTGTTAAATTCAACTTTCTATACGTATGTAAAAGCAAAACTAAATTTTAGCCGTAAATACAGAGAAGCAATTTAACTGTTGAAGAAACCAAGAAGACTTTGTATCTTTTGGAGCGATATAGCGCGGCAGTACCATCAATATTCAAGTAGGAGGTCGGCAGAGGGCATCAAATTTATGTGGCCATGTTTATAGACCCGCGGGACAAGTGTGGCCATTCCTTTCTTTAATTCTAGCCTGGCTTTATGTCCCGCCCGGACGTGCCTCAGATAAAAAGAACAAATTGGAGCGGAAATGGTCTGTTCTATACTTCTTCAATGACATACGGATGACTTTGGCTTAGAAATGTTCATGTTTTCTACTCGGGTCTCACCTTTCCAGAATTTACTATACAAAACGACTTAGGAATATTTCAACGTACAGAGTACTACAAAATATACTAAGTTTGAACAAAGAAGTTTATTTTTTAATACAGGACAGTCGTTACGTCTCTATTAAAATTTATAAGCTACATACACCAGCTTTTCGTGGTTGGGTAAGCACAATTTACATTCAAATTTTATCGCTAATAAAATATAAGTAAATGCATCGTAAAAACTTTGACTTTATAGCATGATGCTAATGCAAAACTCTACCACAACAATTATGATATTATCCTTTTTTAATAAAAGTCTGCGTATATGGCTTTCTCATTTTCACATCCAGTAAATTTATCCACCTGAACCACAAATTTAAAAACAAAATTAGATGAAATAAAAAAATACATGAGCATTAGTTTTGAACATAATTGGTACCATCAACAATATCCTGGACATTTTTTAATTATTTGTAACACGTAAACATTTTTTGTGTTATAAAAATTGTTCGAAAATAAGCGATCTTAAAAAAAGCCACTAAAATAGTAGACATGATCACCTCAAAATCTATTGAAGTAAACAGGTCAGCTAAAAAATCTCTGAATGAGACATTAATATTAAAAATAATGCGCTGAGGCAATTCAAATGTGTTATATGAACTCTGATTAAAATTTTATTTGCTAAAAGACTGCGTGTTTCTGTTATATGGGTTATCCTGTCGGGTAGTTCCGCCACAAATTATCTAATCTAGAAAAGAGCAGAGCAAGAAGCACTTTGAGGTTAAACGTAGTATTTGAAATGCAGATGTATGGTCGCCACTTCTGCTAGGATGTATACAGATGGCTCTTCTTGCATGATAAGTGTGACCACTAACGGACAGCGGACTACAAGACTAGGGACCATCGGTCATCTAGTATGCCCAACTTATTTCGCTTGTGGTTTGAGATAGGGAAATCCCAGATACTCTTGGACATTAGTTTATAAATAATAAGAGATCTTAGAAACAGAAATAAATGAGCAGATTTTAGCCAAAAGACACGAGGTACATTTATAAGGACCTCCATTTCCAAGCCTCAAATATTAAACCCAAATAAACAACAACTAATCTCACTTAAGCTTGATATTATATGTATATTCAACACAATATCCATTAAAAAATGCATGAAAGTGCTATTTAAAAATTACATTGACAGTTCAAGAAAAAAGAAATATTATAAACTTAAAGCAGGGACCCGAAACGCAAAAAATAACGGTTCAGTTCCGAATACCGGTTCGAAAATTTTTACGTTTCGGTTTACGTTCCGAACCACCGGTTGTTATTTTATAATGATTCGGTAACCGGTTCGGCGGCAACGGTTCAGTTACGGTTCCACTTCAATGCAAAATATCATGAAAATGCATATTTTTTATAAATTAAATTGTTTTCTATTTTGGTAAAATGTAATCAAAATTACTAAAATGAAAAATTAACAATGTCATTTAAAACAAAAGTTGGCCTGAACCGTTGTGAATCGGTTGAAGCGGTTTAATCCGGTTCACACCAGTTGGTTCGGTTCGATTTTGCGGTTTTACGATATTTTACATGAAAGGTTCAGTTCATGTTCACGGTTCATGAAAAAAGCATCGGGCGTTCCGGTTTTCGTTCCAGTTTCGGTTCGGCTCGGGTCCCTGAACTAACGTTTTGGAGAAAATACTCCGTATAATTTGTGTTGCGTTGTACATACAGTGATGTGCAGTAAAATAGGTATAGAAACATCCATCCAAATTATTGTGTAATAGAAACTAACCATGGTCTATTTTATTTATACTGTTTTCTACATGAATATATACAAAACCAAATATAATTTAACAAAATCTACAAAAATTTGTCCGACAGTTTTCGATTTGTAACAATTGTTTTAAAGTTACCCTGTTCGGTAAAATAGGTACAAATAAAATTAACGACAAAATTAACAAAAATTATTAATAAACTAAAGAAAATATATTTATAACAACTTTAAGAATAATGAGTTTCTCCATTATTTTTAATACATTGTACTATGGCCCTTATTTTTAATGAAACTGCCTCGCATCATTTGGGCATTGATTCGATCAAGTGTCGACATTCCTCTACTGAGATAGCCTTCCAAGCTGTGCGAATTTCATACCCTAACTCCTCGTCTTTCCTGGTGGTCGCGATCAACAGTAATTTTTAGCGCTCTCGAAAAATGTTCTATTGGATATAAGTCAGGTGATTGGGCAGGCCGTCCAATCACACTGACTTTTTTGCCGCCAAACTATATTTCACCCTCTTGGACTTATGCTTAGGATCATTATACTGTTGATGCGTCCAAACAAGCGGCACGTTTTATCCAGTAAAGGGACACATAATGTGTTCAATAATGTCAATATACACATTTGAGGTCATGGGATAATCTTTAATTCAGTGTATGGGCCCAACACCATTCCTTAAAAAACATTATCTCATATTATGTCACCACCTTCATGTTTAACGGCCTACTTTGTAAATTTTGGGAGATATCCTTGGTTGGCAGGTCTCTTGACAACTAGTTTGTCATCATATCCGTGTAAATTATATTTTTTCATCGCACCGCAAGACATTTCTTTGTTGCCGTAGCCCCCATGCCGTTAGCGATGGTATAGTGCTAGTGCAACTTTCATGCCTGCTTCTAGATGTCGTGTGCTCGTGTGGCAAAAAAATGGGATCTTACGCGAACTGTACTTGCAGAAATATTAGGATTAAGATCGTCAAAAATGTCCTTAGAAGACAAAAATGGCGTCTTTTTTGAAGTAGGTATACACGATCGCGCAATCAGTTACTGGGGTAGTTCTCCCTTTTTATTTTGGTAATGCAGCATTGCTTACAATATTTAAAGAGCAATTAACTATGCTGGCTGTGTTCCTATATGACAAGCCTCTTTTATGAAGATGCTTAATACGTTGACGCTCTTCAACAGTGCAATGCTTTAATCTAATCGGCGTCATTTTATAATTTTAAATTTAAGTAAAAAATTGTAACATTCGGTGTAAACGAAATCAGGCTCACTCCCTTATTTTTCTTTAGTTTTTAATTGAAACAAACGAAATTAAACACCTATAATCTGTGCATAAAACATGATTATCTTAATGCTTACATGCTTCTAAATAATTTCCGGTTTTGCCAGAAATGGTCGTAACCTTGTTATTGCAAATAGACCACCCTGTAGGTTTTTAAAAATAAAAAGCAATTATTATAACGACTACATTATTTTGAAACCTTTTCAAGACCTCGAATCATGTTTGACGAATTTCTTTTTTTTATTGAATGTGCCGTAACCTTTTTAAACTAAATTATTATGTCAATATGTGTTCGAATAAAATTTTCGTAAATTGTAATAACCGTTTTGTAGACGTTTAATTATCGACAGGATATTAAAAAATATTACAGTTATTTTATTATAACCTCATTTTTAAATTGGGCTAGTTATAATTAGATTTTTACAAAAGATGTCAACTAAACAACTAAAAATGCACTCATTGAATATCATTTTGTAACCATAAATATTAAATTACAACTAATTTTATTAAACTAAGGTCGCTATTACGCATCATTTCATAAAAGTATAAAACACAACTTTATTTTACACGAGAATGCTTACCAAAATTATTTTAAGGGTGAAATTGTAAATGTGTCAAGTGTCAACTAAAAAATTTACTAAAAAGAAAATTTCGAGAGAATTAATCTATTATATAAAAAAGCTTGTTTGTGTGTTTGTTTGTTTGTTCGCTATAGAATCCTAGACCCGTTGACCGATCGGGACCAAATTTTGCACAGTTACTATTTAGGACCTTGCAGATCTAACGCCAAACTTTAAGTACAAGCACATATTACCAATTTAAAAAAAAAACATTACTTGGACGGGATTCGATCTTACGTCGGCAAATACCTATCGTGTTATATACGGCGCTGTGTATTTCACAAGTAAAGATTGTTTTGTATACAATTAGTAATAAATGTACATGAAGTATTATTTTTATTAGTACATTTTTAATTGAAACAAGACGAAAGAAAATACATTTGAGTTATTATTCAATTTTTAAGCAATAAATGTTATTTTTTAAGGAATTATAAGAAAATGAATTGTGATCAGAGTATGTCATTTGTGTATGATTTGGAATTATTGGGCTTATTCAAGTTAAAACAGTAATTAAAATTGTAATCGCCCGTGCAACGCTGGGTAAACCATCTTGTAAATGATAAAACCAAAACAAATCAGTAACTGAATTAGACTTAAATGAAGATTAAAAAGATTTTATACATTTTCTGGGCATAAAGGGACATTTTAATATTTAGAGCACCTAAATATTTATTTTTTTATTTACGTGAAAACCGTAGCTATCAGCAGAAAAAAAGGTTTTTTTTCCTTGAAAACCACATATTTTGTAACTCTGCTAAGAGGGTGCTTTGTATATGTATGTAAGTATTTAAAGATTTTGAATTACAGTGAAACATTTTTATCTCTGTAAAATATTTTGTTTTTATTTGCTACGATTCACAATGATGAGACAAATCAATGCAATACTTGCATAAACATTGTGATAAAACCGATTTAAGTATTTTTTTAATAGTTTTAAAATCATGGTGACATATTATCTGGTCCACTGTAATATGAGCTATCCGAGAACAGAACCCAATCCCAATCCCAAGCTAACTTCAACGACGTAGCAGCAAATGGTGTTTTATTTCAAAGTGTGTAGGTACGTGTGTCTGTGTACAGTCCTTGTACAGTCAATATAGCCAGCGACATCTATACACCAAATATATATTGACCAACTGTCTTTATTTTTATTAATTGACTTTCTACATTGCCTACCTTCATTTTTCAGCTCACAGTCGTTAGATGTCACTTTATTATTGCAAAGTGGCAAATTTAAACTGTTTTAATCACAGAACATGTTTTAATTATATTTAATAACAAATTATTAATCTGTCTCGAAAGTTCGGTATGCGTGCAATAGAGACAAATTAAAAAATGACCTTGTTTTGTATTTAAAAGTTCAGTAATTGAACCGTTTGCTATTTTATATCAACTAAAATTGGTTTATAGTTGGTAAAAACATTTTCCTAAATGTTGTATATAAGCACAATTAATCTCCGCAGGTGTTTTAGATACATTACAGGACAGGTGTACAACAAATCGCTTTACAATCAAGCTTGGTAAGCAAATACGCATGGGCGTGTAATTTACTACGCTAAAGTATGTACAAGGTAGCTGTAATGGTTAACCATGTGTTCACATACAAACTGCGCAAGTGCATGTAAGCCTGAATGGGAGAAATCAATAGGTAAATACCAGCGGCGTAACACAGAGTTGGCCAACAAAATTATTGTAATAACAAAAAACATATTAATGAGGTCTGAATTTTTATTATTAAGCAACTCGAACGTACATAATTGCACAAAATCCATTTGATGCGGCTAGCAAATGAAATTTTTTCACAAATACGATTGATGTTACGACCAGCAGATTAAAAATATACAAATTATTTCAGAAATTAAGCCTTTTTTTCTAACAGACTTCACTTGTAATTTTAGAAGCATGCACAATTTAGCAAAGATAATTCCACTCCCACATCAGCCCTTGTTTTACTCCATGATTGCGCTGTTTTAAAAAGTAATCAACGGGAGAAATTATCGAATTACGCTACAAATTAAATTCCATACAGATAAGATATTATCTAATATATACAAATGCAAATAATTAACGTGTATGAAGGGTACATAGAAAAAAGGGTATATTAAATTCGCTAAGAATTTGATACATCTATGCTATCTTGTAGCAAAAAAATTACTACTAAACGCTAGAAAATGAAGCTTAAGAAAATATTTACTCATAAATTAAAAATTATTTTACGACTAGCAATAACGTTACAGAACCAAAAGAAAGTAGGTCTAAGAATAATTTAATATTGTTGTTAAAACCCCATGTTTCACATTTTTTCTTTTTAGTTACATTTTGGTTATAATATATTTAAAAAAATTTAGAATCATTACTGAAAAGTAAGGGTAAATGTTACCATAAAAACTAAAAATTGATAAATCTTAGGTTTTACCGGTAAATCCTAGCATTTACCACAGTGAGGTGGTAAAAGTCGGAAATTAGCTTTATTTTCATTATTTATTTAAAAAAGCTTTAACCAACTTTTAAGCTTTTTTAAGGAAAACAAACGTAAAAGCTCAAAACAAGTGTTTACAAGCTTAGATTCATTTTTTTAATAGCTTAACCAACCTTTAACCTAACCCTCTTATCAGGGCCGGCGCTACCATTAAGGCGAACTAGGCGGTCGCCTAGGGCTCTATCCATAGGGGGGGGCGCAAAAATGTGTAATCCCCATTATTAAAAAATAAAATTTTATTGTTTATCGATTATCGTACTGTCACAAATATTAATTTCTGTGAAAATTTGTGTGAAAGGGGGCGTTATAATAAGTTTTGCCTAGGGCGCTAAATAACCTGGCGCCGGCCCTGCCTCTTATACTGACCAAATCAACAAGGGTCTGGTTAAAAATTAGTTAGTAGTAGGAGCTGGAGCTTTATTCTTAGTCATCTAATATCAACTTGATAATATTAAGACTGTGAAGAATATTAATTTATTGACTATTAAGATATTCATAAAATGCGTGCATTCAACAGGCAAAATTTTATAATTTTTAAAGAGCGTTGAGGAACTTAAGACGATTTGTTATTCATTGATGTTATTTGAATTAAAATTAGTACAAGTTATAATAATTAGCATACTCATTCTTCCAGTATCAGCTGCGATAACAATTACTCATTGAATCTTGACGAATTGTCATATATTGAAGTTAATCAAGGTAAGCTAGAATGTAATTCAATAACAACTTTGCTGAGTATTTTCTACAGTAACAAAAAATTAACGCTAAAATTAAAATTACAATATCTCTTAAAGATCTAAAATTTATTTTATATTACTCTTTATATTCTGCGTCCTAGAACTCTTGTGACAGTTTAATTTGAAATTGACGCCATTTAAACGTTTTGAATCACAACTTTAATATTTAAGCAAGAAATTAATCTTAATTAATCTATCTTTATCAGACCACAGTATAGAGATTTTGAGTCCGTATTTTCATTGGGCATGCACAAAATTGGTAATACTTTTTTAAATAGCCGAAGGGTGGCGCGACGGTTTCAAATCATCATGGCCAACTTCATTCATAATCCGCTCAACTACTTGCTTCGCTACTTATATAAGTAGCGGAGCGGATTATGAATAGGGTTGCCAACAGGTCTCTTTTAAAGAGAACATGTTCTCTTTTTTAAGAGAATATTTTTGTTCTCTTTCTTTTTTTATTATTTATATAAATGTCCTCTTTTTGAAATTTTGCTAATTAATAATTATTTAATAATGCACAAAAGATAAAGTTCCTCTCTAAATTAGAACATATTCCAACATGGGAAGAAATTGAAAAGTGTATAATATTTCTTGCAGCTAAAAATATTGTTGTGGATGACACAAAATGTTTCGACCAGTTTTGTAAATAAAAAGTATTTTTAGAAAAAAATCTCAATGTTGAACCTTTTAAAAAGCTTGTTTCGTGCCTTACTTCAAAACAAATACTTTTGAGTTTCATTCTGAAATACTAAAAATCTGTGATTTTTTTGCAATACCTGGCCAAAACGCGAACGTGGAGAGAATATTTTCCATGATCAGCGGACAGTGGACTAAAAAGAGAAATAAACTGTACGTGGAATTTTAAAGGTAGTTTATAATTATCAGAACATTTCGTGTATTGATGTTTATAATGAAATAAAAGAGAATAATAAAATACTACACGAAATTAGTAGTGTGGATAAATACAAAAAAGACGAAAGTGAGGATGATGAATAAAAAATGACATTTAATTTTTAAATTTTTATGTGCAATAGAATTTGTTTTTAAGTTACCAATCTTATATAATTATTGTAAAAAACGTGTATACGAATAAGTTTATAAAGAAAATAAATTTATTGAAAAAACTGTTCTCTTTTTTTGTACTCAACAGTTGGCAACCCTAATTATGAATGAAGTTGGCCATGAAATCATATGACGTATCGTATGATCGCTATTTAGATTCCAACGTGGTTTTAACTTCTTACCTTTTGGTTTTTACTTTCGCCATACGTAGTACGAAGAAAGTATTGTGATCGCGAAAATTTTCGAATTCCAGATTTCGACGGATATACACGTTTTGAGGTCCCCTGAATCCGTTTTGACTATTTTCGCGATGACGTCCCTGTGTGAATAAGCGTGTAGGCGTGTGTGTGTGTGTGTGTATGTGCCAGACGTTAAAAATGTCAATTTTTGTTAGTAGTTATCGATAGAGCCTTTTAAAGTGTTCTACAAAGTGCGTGCAAATATTTAATTTTTTTAATAATAACTAATATACAGGGTGTTTAAGTTAAAACGACAATCCAAAATTACAAGAAAACGGTAAAAGATAAAAAAAATCTGTTTATGTCGAATTGTAGTCTACGTTGGGGTCTATAAAAAACCTTTATAACTTTTTTTGGTAACATTTAAAATTACGAAATTATTCAAAACATTCAAAATTTTAAAAAAAAATCTCGAAAACGGCTTCAATAATTTTATTCAAATCTTAGTATGTTAAAGAGTTTATTTTTCTTAGTAAAATGCCGTTTGTCTCAACTCTCTTGAATTTTTGTGAAAAAAGTTATGATTCTTTGAAAATTTTGAAAATATTTTTATAAGAACGCAGTAGTTGTTCATATTCATAAACATTCGCATGAAACGTCATTTTGACAAACGTCATTTATGTCATGTTGACAGACGTCATTAACAAAACTGAGGTTAGGTAGAGCGCCTGAAGCGGCACTTTAAACTTTTTATACCCACTAATACACAAACACATACGGACATAAATACATTATTTATGGCGAAAGTCATTTGGTGGCCACACCAGTTTATTTTATATAAATAATTTAAAATACTTGCTTTTTACATCTGCTATTTATATCAATTTGCGCCAATTTTTAACTATCGCCATCTATTAACTATAATATGATCCATTACCAATAGACGGCCACGACGGCCATATTGGATATAAAATTATTCAACAAACTTCAAAGGTGCCGACAGATGCTGTCCCTACTGTATGATCGCTATACTGTGAACAGACGTTGAACTTAAATTAAATCATGCTGTCAAACATCTGTATTGTCAAAACAGACATTTTTAAATTTTCGCCTAAATGAAAAAGTCAAAATATTGTAAGGCAATAAAAGAATTAATTTAAATTAATGAATAAAATTACTGAATATGACGTTCTAATACAAAAAATATATAAAATTATTAGCACATATTGTTTTTATAAAATAACATGCAGCACTGTTTTATATAAAAATGAAATTAAATGACTTTATCGATTATGTGAAAGAACCCACTTTCTACGTCTATGTTCCTGCTCCAGCCTACCGCGTTTCCATCTACTTACAAAATAAAATCTAACGGAGTACCGTCACGCTTGCGAAACAGAAGACGGGCAAAAACAAAACAGTTACATTCTGTCAAACAAAGTGAAGTGAAAAGTCTTTGGAGGATTAAATAGAAAATTTTTATTATTTTATGACCCCACGGTGCTTTTTTAAACAATAGGTGACGTTAAGTGACCTTCGCAATCAATTTCACTCATACCACAGTGAATTGTGATTAAACATGGAGTTCAAATTTAATGTTAATGATTTTTTGAAAACACCGATCATTGAAATTAATCAAACTCTGATACCACCAGGATTTAACGGTGACAGAAGGGCATTGTGGTAAGTACAATCGTTTGTACTTTTATAGTAGTGTTACTGTTTCATGTTGAAATATTGAAATTGTTTAAAAGACGACCGTCGACGAAATCTTTAATAGGTGCTGCGAATTTATTATGTCACGGTTGACTAGATTGTTTACCTGTTGGGAATTGCTTGTGCATGAGTAATACAAGAATATCCCCATTCATGGTTTCAATTTGTAATTCGACTCGCAAAGCTATTTCGTGTACATAAAACATGATTTGTATTTGTAATTACCAAATCGTTTAATTACCCTGCAATTATAAGGAAATAATAAAGTACTTATGTAGTATAGGGTATAGGTTTATTTTAATTATTTTACAGTGTAAAAAACAGAAAAATATCAGGCAGCTTCTCTAATATTTTATTTAAACGTTTTAGGATCTGCCCGTTTCATTATATTTTAGTATAGGTAGTAGGTACCAATCAATTTCATTTCAAATTTCAGTTTTTAAAAAGTGACAGAATACGGAATACGCAGTGATGTGAGTGTGTCATATGACCGCGTCATGACAGTTTGTCATGACGGTCATGACGTCACGTCACAATGATTTTAAATGACCGTGACCATTCTAAGCTCCAAAATTCAAAATGACAGTTTTTCTAACATCCAAAAATGACAGTTTTAAGTTTACATGGTGGTTGTCACTTGATTTGTGTTAATCTTAATTGCAATATCGTTAATAAAAATGTAAATACCACTATATAAGGTATTCTGAAAGTTGGTAAACACAATGCGGGGAAAAGGGAAGGTATTTTACTTTTTTGTACGTTATCCTGCAAGTTCGCAGCAAAAGGTAGCTACTTATGGTTGCCAATTTTGTAGAAAAAGATACGGATTACATGCCACTAGAATGGCAAAACATTTAATTACAACATGCAAGAAATGCCCAGAGCATGTAAAATTAAAGTTGAAACGCAAATAAAAGTTTTATTTAAAAAAATTAGCTATCAGCATAAGTAGTCCAAAATCACCTTCAACTCCCTCAACTTCTAGAGCCTTCTCTGAAGGAATACAATACCCAGATAGAGATGCTGATACTAATAATTTTGCTTTTTATTTATTATTCCTATTACATATATATTCATTTTATTCCATTGTTATAAAAATAATCATAAATGACGGTCATATGACCGGTCATGACGGTCATGACGTCACAATCATAAATGACCGTCATTTCACATCACTGAGAATACGTAATTTTTCGATTTCATTGCCACTTTGTAATTCTGAAAAAAAAATCATTATAATTTATCTACATATTTTTAATTTTTTATCCAATTTTGAATAAGGAACATTTAATAGACATAAAGATGTGTAAAAAAAATGTCAACTTATGTCAAGATATGAGTGATCAATACAAAATATTGCAAAACAATTAACAATTTTATTTTAAATGTTTACAATATTAAAAAAGTTCTAGTAAATAATTATCAATTAATATAAATGTAGAACGTTACAACTTTTAAACAATATGCTGTATTGACTAATTAAACCAGTAATTTTTAATCAATAAACAATTATGTAAAAGTAACGAGAGTTTTCACTTTATTTAGTTCCACAAGAAAACTGTTAATAATCTTTAATAATTCATTGCTGAACTCGATTTAACTTTATTAAGTAGTACATCCTTTGAAATAAACCAGTGATAACAGGTGTTTAATATCAACATTTAATTAAACTACTTCATACCAAGATGATTACACTAAATGACAATTTCCATTTATTTTAAGTGTAATTCTAAATCAGTATTGGTACTAATACACACAGGAATAATCGCAGGATGACTTGATAACTAAATAGCGAAGTAAAAAGTAAAAAGTTTTTAATTTAACACTTATCAGCCCATTATGGAAACATCGTAACATGCGAACTTGCTTAAAAATTGCTTGTACGTTTAACGTTATGTCAAATTAGGCCAACTTGATACGTAATGTCTGCAAATGTTACCACCAAATAATTTTGTATGCAGTACTGTGTATTTTATTTTGATATATATAGATTTTTACATTCTCCGGCTGCCAATTTTAACGCTGATTTAAGTTGGCTATGCATTTATATACATAATTTTAATTAAAAATCGCTTTATTTTTCACCAAAGGATATCTTGTCGAAATGCTAGACCAGTTTTAAGCAGGGCTAGAAACCAAAAAAAAAATTGGTTAACGGTTAACCGAATTCAAGAACTTTATTTTTATAACGGTTTTTGTTGAAAAACCGTTTTTTTCCGTAAAAAAACGGTTTTGAAAAAACCGGTTAATTTAACCGGTTTTTAACATTATTCAGATTTGGAATGCAAAGTATAAAAAGATATTATCTATTTATAATTCTATAATATATGTACAATCAAGCATTCAGTAATTACTTTTGGTAAACTAATCACATTTAATACAGATTTTGTATTTTTTCAAAATAATTTTCATTAAAAAGAGTTGTTTAAAAAACCGGTTTTTTATTATTTTGGTTAAAGGTTACCGTTTTTTTGCCTTTAAAAATAACGGTTTCGGTTTCGGTTAAAAATCACAATTTTGGACAAAAAATAAAGGTTAACCGGTTTTTCAAACCGGTTTAAAAAACCGGTTTCATGCCCTGGTTTTAAGAGTCTCGTCTCCTCATCAGTAGCAATCAAATAAATAAGATTGCAAGATAGTCTTGAAAGGAGTTTAGCATTTCGGCAAGGTATCGTTCGAAAAAAACAACTAATTTTTTAATTAACTTATACAGGGTGTGTGCAAATTGGCGGAAGCGCTACACGTGACGATGTTCTTCGTAAAATTCTAAGTCGAAAATCTTATTACAAAAATGTTGTACCATGCTTCCTATGGCCTCAGGAACCATTTAAAAAAACAAAAATTTGGCAACATTGCATTCATTAATTTGCGTTTAGACATTTTTTATCAGCAATTTTTACTTAGGTAGCCTATTTATAATATTAGTTCGAATTGAAAGCCTTCAGTTCGTAAACATAGCTGCAATCTTTTAGGTATCGTCTAACACTAACACAAACTAGAAATAATTACTAGAAAAACAGAGATGACAGCTAATCAAAATGTTGTCATATGTATTATTTTCATTCAAATCAGTGATTAACATATTTTCAACACTAATTTTTGAAAGGAAAAACACAATATCTAGGAAAAATTATTTTCAAAATTTATTTTTATTCCAAATTGCAGCTTTTTCATTAAAAAATATTAAATAATAACGCTTATTAAAGGACTGAATGTCAAAACTTTGAGGACCTCTTGCAGACACAGCAAGCATGGTACAACATTTTCGTACGAAGATTTTCGACTTGTAATTTTACGAAGAACATCGCCACCTGTAGCGCTTCCGCCAATTTATACACACCCTGTATATCTGCTTCTTTTTATTGTTACGCCTCTCTACCGTTAGGTGTAAGGCTTTTGTTTCTTCTTATATTTATATGTGGATTCTGTATGCCTCCATCCTTCTTTTCTCTCTTTTGCTAGTTCTCTAACCTTACTCCACTCGATCCCTCCGTTTATAGTAGTTTCTTTTACCTCCTCATTCCAAGTTTTTCTTGATAACCTATTTATACTATTAATTGAATCACTTATAAATAATTTAAAAGATTTTATTTATTTGTTTGATATATAATATTAAACGTATGTTTTATTTTCCAGGGATGTAGTAGGAAAAATCACAGAAATTGTGAACGCCGTTGGTGAAGCCTCAGCTTCGGCTCAGGGCCTAACAAAACCCATCACAAGCGCAGATCGTCTTAGAAATTCAGATCAGACCCTTTACCTCCTTCTGGACAAAGACGCTAAAAGGTATGTGCTAATAAAGATGTTGTGCCTTTTCGTTCAGTTTTATTCGTCGATTCAATCATTTTCCGTACTTTTCATAATTCGACATATTTAAAAAATTATTATCTCTGGTATTTTTTCGCTTAATTTATTTAACTTTAAATATGTCTCACGTAAAAAAGTACATCGACATGTATAACAGGGTACGCTTAAAATAGTACGCGGCAGGGTTGAGCAGATTTAAATCAATTGATTTAAATCAAGTGATTTTTTTTTTTAAATCATCAATAATCACTCATTACATGAGTACAACAAAATATTTATAATAACGCAAAATTGTATTACTATTAGTAATTAAATACACGAAATGGTGAATAAACCATATCAATTTGCTCTTGTAAAGTAAAATTCATTGTTGAAATGCGATAATTCAAGAAATAAATGACAAGTTTTTGACGTTAGTGAAGTGAAAAGTCAGTTTTTTCGATTTCCACGGCACTCTATTTGCTTCAATAACGATTAGAAAAAAATTTCGAATATCTCGAAAAGTATGATTTTTGGGTATAGGACACATTTAACAAAAAATGAAGCTCTCTTAAAGACGAATTCAATGACATAGGAAAATACAGGGGTTTGCATTTGAAAAAGTCGAGTTACGGGCTTTTGAAAATCATGGAAGTTGCCACCTATTTATGAACACCGCTGTATCCGTGATTCAAATTTTTTCATATCGAGCGAATAGAGCATGTCCATACCAAATTCTGTACTTCGAAAAATAACTTCAGGTGAATTTTTTAAATAAAGACTTAAAACCTTTTTTTTTGCTAATTTTTTTTTTGACAATGTCGCATAAAAACCTGTAGTATTTTATATTGATGCAAAGCTAAAATAAAGGCGGTCAAAAATATTAAATATAAAATGGGATGTTGTATTTGAAATATAAACGTTGCTATTAGTTCCAAAGAGGTGACTCACACTGTATATTTGAAAATATTTTTATCGTGTTCGGAATAAAAAACTATATGAAATAGCGTTTGAATCAACTTTTTATCTCAAATTGTTTAGCCACAATCGACCGATCTCGTACTAATGACTCACCCTGTATATAATTAATTAAACATCACCATTTAGCACTAATTTTTTCAAAATTCTTAATCATTATGTTTAATTTTTCGTTTTAACAAAAGTTCACCACTGAATTAAGTAGGTATATTGGTTATTAAATATATTAGCACAAAACAGAAATAGCATGTGAATTTGTCACCAAATTCGATAATATGGTACATTTGATTTAAATCAAAAAAATCTGATTTAAATCAAATAAATCGATTTTTTTCATATTTTTTTTTTAATCATGATTTTTATCCATGGTATGCGGTATATGAACTTGCAGTGGCTTTAGATATACCTAACTCCAAAACATTTTATCGCAATATTTTTTTATAACATACCTATACAGTGGGACCTTTATATTCGCCAGTCCCTATATTCGTCACATTTTTCCGGCACCAAATGCTTCGATATTCGTCCAAAAATCCAATATTCGTCCCGAAAAATCATCCAAGCCACAGGCAAAATCCGACAACAATGCATAAGTTCTTTGCTAAATCGAGTGATAGTAAATTACCGCGAGAGGGACAAAAAAAATACCAGAATTTGAGTTATCTAATGTATGAACGAAAGAATACTCCCCTAAACAATAATTCCTTCTCCTCGTTAGCGTCGGCCATCATCGCTCCTTAATAAGGTAAAGTCTGGCAAAATTTTTATTTATTTATGTATCAGATTCGGAACTGGAAACGGATTATCCTAATTTTAGTTAATTCCTATCGATAATTCAATATTCGTCCGGTTCAGAATTCGTCCGTCCCTCAAGAACGGATAAATGACGAATATAGAGGTTCTTCTGTACAATATTTTTATATAAAACAGTCACACCTGCATAAAATCCTTACGCCCAATGTAGAGGTATTTTAAGATAAACTGAACCGCGAAATGCGCAAAGAGAGGCGATGGCGGTTGAAATGTAGACCTTTCTAAAAACGTTATATTATTATAGGACCTATAATATAAATTATAACTTTGCTGTTAAAATAGACGTATGTTTTTAGGTGGCGCAATAATTAAGGCTTTAGAGAAGTTTTGGTTTCTGCGTCACTGTCCAGTTTATCTTGAGAGCTCTAGTATAGACACATTACTTAAGTAATACGGCTCGTAATACGATAAACTTAAATTTAGTAATACAATTTTAAGGCTATCTCCTTGAAATTAATTCTTAAAGTCTACAAATTTAGCAAACATGTTTTCAACTTCTGTACTCTTGGCAAATGAAGTACATATACTTTATTCGTCGTACAAATAAATCCAATTGACAAAAGCAGTAATAATCATTGTTGTCTCTCAGCAATTATGCAACTGGAACGAGCAAACGACTTATATAATCAAAAAGGTGTTCCTCTTTACGCGCTTTGTTCTGCTGCTTACTATTCAACAAGTTGAAAAACTTATTAATTTAGTAAAAACAAGTATTCGTGACAACTGGACACCTCATACATAGTTTTCACGCAACTTCCGTCACTTCAGACGTTATTAACACCAATTAACAGATTCATTCAAATCCTAGCGATGATCGAGCGTTAATTTGCAAATAGCAATAATCGTATATTATATACTACTTATATGTACTATATCAGTACACAGTGGCTTAATGTGTAATTTTTCACTTTTCGTGTTTTAAAAGGTAGCATGCTAGGCAAAAAACGGATTTGGCAGCACTAAAGATTTAAAAAATTTCCTCACGTAAAACTATTCATAATATTTCGTCGGTACAAACGCTTTTAATTTTTAGAATATGTTCGACATCGACATACAGATCAAAAACTGTTGATGACTTAACTATTTAAAATATTTGTTAAATGCAGTCCGTAGCAGGTTAAAACCTTTTTTTGCATAAGAAAAATAATGTTCATATATTCAGTATATATAATAAGACACGCAATCGCTAAACGATATTCGTTTGCATTAACTATGTTATGAAAATGGAATTTGTAAACGATTAATTTACATAAATAAGGCAAAAGGAAAAGACGATATCATCAAGAAAAGTCCAAATAAAATTTATGGTTGTTAAACATTTTTTAACACTCTTTAGTTTTTGCACGACAATGTTAATGGTTTAAAATTTAAAAAAAAAAACGATTTTTGACACTTTTTTAAATACAATTTTCCGACGATTAAAGATACAAATCGAGCAAAAGGACTAACAGGAAGTGAACGAATTACATTTTAATCGTACCTTTCTCTTACCCAAGCAAAATTCTCTAACCATTTCACAACATTGTTTCGTCGTACAAACTTTTTATCTTGGAATGGTACGAATTATTTTTTCCTTTATGACCTACATGAAGTATTCAGGTGCTGCTACATTCTAGTTAATGTGATATAGTTTCTAATACACAAATTCTAATATAGAAATTATTTTACAATATAATATAGACCACTACCTTCATTAATTTTTATTGTGTTGTTGTGTAGAAAGTTTTTAACTGAAAATGATACGCACTTTTGTTTTTAAAACATAATTCATAAACCATTTGTTATCGTTACACTGTGTTAATTTATTTTAATTGATTAATTAATTGTTAATATGAACTTAATATATTTTACTAACTGTATAATAGACTAATTAATTTACACATGCATTAAAACTAAAAGTTTGTTTACTAGAATATGAAATCTCCAAGCATGAAATGTGGCAGTAAAGATACTACTTACTTTTTAATATTATTCACCCACTTTTTATTTTTGGTTTACTTATGCTTACTGTAGGAAAAAATCAATGTTTGTATACATATTTCAAAACATATTTTAATATATTAAACCTTGGACTTTTACAATATTACTACGACACAGCAGTAAAAATTATAAAACATAAGAAATCACGTAATCTCAATAAAATAATTTAGGTTTATTATAGGAACTTACACTACCCATGAAATAATTATATTATACCTAACTCTTGGACCAGTGCAGAATTTTAAATTATTTGTTTATAATGGTGCATAAACAAGAATAATATATCGAAGAAAAAATAAGTATTTTAGACAATTAATTGTTTGAGGCATCCGTATTACCCAAATTTATCATACGCCACAGATAACATCTTAATAATTGTTACGTTTACATGCACAACTTAATTCGCATTGAGCCAATTCGAATTGCATTAATTCGACTTGATAATGCACATTCTGTCCGTTAACGCGCATTTTACGTAAACTGATTTCATGTGTGACTTAGCGCATCAACTTCAAGTTTTATATTACATGTAGACAGTTTAGTCACAAATTTTGCAGATTGTCAAAATAGTGACAGTTAGACATATAACCTCAATTTTATATGATTACTACCACGCACGGTCTACTACACAGGTTGGGAAACTCCCATATAAAACCGACTGAGGCCGGTAACTAGTTCCGTAAATTATCCCACAGATGACGATAAGTCTAAGAACCGTTCGCCATAAATGATCACTAGATGGCGATACGTCTAAGATTTTGACATAATCAGCGAGATTTATAAGCTTTCGCTTAAAAAATTCGAATTTGATCAATCACAGATGTATATAAAAATGTTTTAACCGAATTTTTAAGTCACGTTTGTTCAAAATAGGTTCTTAAATTTAATCGCCATCTAACGGATTTTTATGGCGAATGGTTCTTAGACTTATCGCCATCTAGCGGAAATTTATGTCGAAAAGTTCCAGATTTTTTGACAGGCTTCCTAACCTGTGTAGTAGACCGTGCTACCACGGTCTACTACACAGGTGTCAAAAAATCTGGAACTTTTCAACATAAACTTTTGTTTAAAATTAAGCATAGGTTCTTGGACCTTTGTAGTAAACTGGGGAGTATTGTGGGGTTTCGTCGTTAAAATATTGTTTACCAGTATCGTCTACTTATCGTCTACTTACTACATAATTTATTTACTATACAGGGTGTCCCAATTATACACCGCCAAAAAGTAGGTGCATATTCCTGAGTGAAAATGATGACCATTTGTCAAATATTTTGTTATCCGAAAATGCTTCCTTTCAAAGTTAGAGACCTCCAAAGTTGCAAAAAAAAAAATCAAAAAATCGAATACGTCCTAGCCGTTTAAGCTAGAGCTATAAAACTTGGCCGAAATGTTTAGGTGTTTCCCATTGACTTTGTGGGATAATTAGAAAGAAAACACGTAATTGGAAGTATGATTTATAGTCAGGTCATCCGCTTACCATCTTCAGAATTTTTTTCAAGCATGACATTAGCCAACTAAGTTTGGTAAAAAAAATATTTGAGGTGTATAAACCGAGTTTGTCGATGCATCTTTAGCGCTAATTTTCTCGAAAACGGCTACGTTTACAGCAAAAAACAAAGAGGGACGATTTTTTTCGTACTTTCTTATGGACGAATGACATTTTCAATTTTATTCCAGAGTAAAAAATTCTGAAGATGGTAAGCGGAAGACCTGACTATAAATCATACTTCCAATTACGTGTTTTCTTTCTAATTATCCCACAAAGTCAATGGGAAACACCTAAACATTTCGACCAAGTTTTATAGCTCTAGCTTAAACGGCTAGGACGTATTCGATTTTTTGATTTTTTTTTTTGCAACTTTGGAGGTCTCTAACTTTGAAAGGAAGCATTTTCGGATAACAAAATATTTGACAAATGGTCATCATTTTCACTCAGGAATATGCACCTACTTTTTGGCGGTGTATAATTGGGACACCCTGTATAATTTTTGATGTCCTCTTTCGCCGTGTTATGATTTAGAAAAAATCTGGAAATCACATGATACGCTAGTATGAATTTCACTTTTTCTTCCTATTTGACCTATTTCTACAGTTAGGTTATCGCATTTGACATTGTGATCATTTATAAAAAGTGCTTCACGGCATGTCAATATCGTATTTTCTACAAGATGGATATATTACTTTTTATTTTGCTGGGGAGCCCTAAAACAATATTGCAATAAGCGCACGCTTCTTACATCTGGTGGGTAGTCCATCACTGAATCACAGCGATTTAACACAACCGCAAATTTTAAAGGTTTTTATACAGTTGTACTTTGTCAGTGTTATCCAAAGTTTTAGAATTATTTTTAGTAGGTTGTTGCATCCACGATAAACAATCATTTCATTGTCATAAATAAGATGCTAAGATCAGCACCCTATAAACTGTATATATAGAGATGCAGGATCCATCCCAAATCAGTCAGTAATATCCGGTGTTACTCTGCTCGCGTCCTTTGCAGTCAATAATTTCCGTTGCTACTCTGCACGCTGCCGTTGACGGTTAATAATATTCATAGTTAATAATATTACTTGAAACCGTGTGCTGTAGTTAATAATATTCATAGTTAATATTAGGTGTTATTGATTCCGCTATTTTGTGTAACCTATCGTATAATTGACTAGTGGTAATAAACAGGGGCGGCTCGTCTTTAGGGGCCACAGGGGCCGGGCCCCACCTGTATTTGTGAAACTATCAAAATAATTATAATTTTAAACAAAATTTTATTGTATTTATTCTATTTTGATTTATTCCCAACACGTTTTATTGTTTAAATTAAAAAATTAATGTATTTTGTGGCAATATCGTATAACGCGACTTAAAACGCACTTTCGGGCCAGCCGTCGGCTGGCCCTATTACGCACGAGTAGAGCACAGGATATGTATGAAGCGCGGGGACAACCGATTGTGTTTCTTTACCGGCCGCAACGTTGATAGTAGGGCCAGTTAGATCGGGCCCGTTACTAAAGGGTCTTTCAACAGGGACGCTCGAAATTTGTCAGGTTATAGCAGCCATGTTTTTAAAGTGACATCTGTCAAATTTGTTGTCAATTGTTTAGTAGTGTATGGCAAATTACCATGGAAGGTTATAGCGTTAAACAACGTCTGCAAATCATCAAATTTTATTATCAAAGTTACTGCTCCGTTCGAGAAACGTTCCGCGCAATACGTGATTTTTATCCTCGCCGCAACCGTCCTGCCGAGTTGACTATTCGATATGTGAACAAGCAAAATTGTCGGATTTGGGGCGATACCAATTCATACCAGATACACCAGCACCAAATGCATCCCGAGAAAGTCACTGTTTGGTGCGGATTTTGGTCTGGGGAATCATGGGTCCGTACTTCTTCCAAAACGAAACTGGCATTGCCATAACCGTCAACGGCGAGCGCTACAGATCGATGATAAACAACTTCTTGTGGCCTAAACTGGATGATATGAATACTGATAACATGTGGTTCCAACAGGACGGCGCTACGTGCCACACAGCACATGCCACGAGGGACATTCTGAACGAGCGATTTAAGGGCATGGTTATCTCGCGCGGCGGTGACGTGAATTGGCCACCGAGATCGTGCGATTTAACGCCTTTAGACTTCTTCTTTTGGGGCTATCTTAAATCGCAAGTCGTTGCGAATAATCCGCAAACAATAGACACCCTCAAAGTCAATATAACAAACGCCATCCAGCAAATTAAGCCAGATTTATGCGACAAAGTCAATGAAAATTGGACCTCCCGAATACGTGCCACCAAGCAAAGCCGCGGTGGACATTTGAACGACGTTATATTCCACACTCATTGCCATAAAATATACTTTCAAATAAAAAAAAAATTGAGTGGAAATCTCACACACAACTTGATTTATTTACATTTTAAAATCGAGCGTCCTTATTGAAAGACCCTTTAGTTTTAAAGTACATGGCGAACGATTCTTTGGCAGTTTCATTAATTTTGTCCTCGTTGTTGATCTGTTTGTTTTATTTTAGTGTGTTTAATCATTGTTGGTGTGTTTTGTTGCTGTTTATTTGTTGTTTTCTTTATTATAATTTAAAGTTTACATTTTTACGACGTCCATAAAAATTTTAACCATGAACAAAATCGACAGTTTATTAGAAAAACGTTTTTCATTACTAATTCTAAGGAAAAAATTAGAAAACAAAAAACTTGGCGCATATCAACCCAGGGATGTGCATGTTACTCAAAAAGATGGTAAAAAAACTAGAACATTTTGTGTAACCTGGTTTGACAAATAT
This sequence comes from Elmis aenea, assembly GCA_947652605.1. NCBI lineage: Eukaryota > Metazoa > Arthropoda > Insecta > Coleoptera > Elmidae > Elmis > Elmis aenea. The sequence goes on along the minus strand of OX393577.1, from coordinate 29,246,317 downwards.
TATAGCTTAGTGCGAGTGATAAAAAAAATCTTTGTTTTGTTTTTATTGTATTTTGTTTGGTGTAGAGAGTGTATGGACACTCACCAGGCTGTAAAGACCTGAAACATCTTTCCGAGCGAATACAAAAACACGAATCCAGTAAAGTTCATATAAACAATGCGGTGCCATTTCAAATGTTCGGTAAAATTAACATCTTATCATCCATTGATACTGGATATCGTCTTAATATAAAGAAACATAATGAATTAGTTGACAAAAATAGACATACTTTATCAAGGATCATAGACTGCATAAAATTTTGTGGTATATATGAACTGCCGTTAAGAGGACATGACGAAACCTTTGATTAGAACAATCGAGGAGTGTTTTTAGATATGGTTTCATACACAGCTACATTAGATAGTGTTTTAAACGATCATCTCGAAAATTCGAAAGTAGCAAAAAATACGTCAAAAACCTGTATTTTAATTTTTTTTGTATAATAGGTACATATTATGTTTAGTTAAAAAAAACATATTTTGTGTCCCTGGCCCCACCTATTTCTATTGTCACCAGCCGCCACTGGTAATAAATCAATTTTACCATTTATTTGCCCTTTTCTTTACGAGTGTTCGGGTGTGTGCGCAAATAGTGTTAACCCTACAGTTCGGACTTACTATAAAGTGCCCTGGTGTCAGAACGACAATTAACATCACTGGGTTCCTTCGAGTATATGGACCACCCTGTATAGCGGGCCATTACCAAAGGAATACAACAAGGTACTTAAACTAAACCTTAAGTTTACCCTAAGTATTGTGTAATATCCAAGTCTCGTGTGTAAATAGACCACATACAAAGTCTATTAATTTAGATCAAGTTTCAATTCGTTTGCGATAACTTTTAATAAACGCAAATACATTCCAAGTTTACGTTTATTATGAGATTTTTTGTTGGTATTTCTGTTTCAGAAATGTAAGATAATTTAACTGCAGTTGCATGTGCATTGTTTTTACTAGCTACTTCCGCACTCGCTGAATTTCTTGTCGCAGTATAAATTGCCTTTACTGCACAATTTGTATAAGTACTACGACACACAAGAAAGTTTATCCTAAGGTTCGTAGTAAGAAACTGCTTTTACAACTGACTTGCACGTCTATTAATTATGTTCTAAATTGTTCTACCAAATAACAGCAAACATGAACTAAATTGATTTTTTGCTAGGCAGAGAATATTTTTTAGGTGTAAGCTAATGAGCGAGCTACTTAGGTTACATTAAGGTCATAGCGATGGTCCGCCCACTCAGAATAATAGAGCCTATGGGTACGTAGTTTTCAAGGTTCCTTTTTATGAAAAAATATGCAGATTTGATAGAAGCACCAGAATTTCGGATAACATCAAATTTATCTTTCGATATTTTGTGGTATACTTAATACAGTACATAAAATTGTTAAAAAATTAATACAGCTAGGCAAATGATGCAGTCATTGTTTGTTATAACCTAGTTTTAAGTTTTACCACGCACACGGTTTACTATACAGGTTCGAAAGCTTATCAAATAGTATGACCACCAAATGACTTCCGCCATACACTTTATGTGTGTGTAAAAAATATTGGGGGTATAGCTCCAAGAAACTTCATTTTTGTAAATGACCTTAATGGCGTCTGTCAAATTTACCTTTAATGCAAGTGTTTGCCAAGGATACTAAACTAATGGGATGGTCCATTCCCATAAGATTATATTACTTGGCTATCCGGAAGAGACGTCATTAATAAGGCAAAAATGTATAAACGACTTTTTAAAAGGTTTCTCGTATCTGAAATCTGCAGGATGTTGTATTTGAATAAAGAATGTTTCAATGATGACCTCCGAAACAGAAAATAGTCTAAAATGACTTCTTAAGGATGTACGAGGTTGGATTGAAAAATTTCCTGAATGACAATGAAAACAAAAGAAGATTGACTCAAGTTATAGTTTATTTTTCAACATAATCCCTTTGAAATTTAACACACTTGGTTCAACGTGTCTCTCCAGTTTCTCGATTCTCTTCGAGGTTCCCGAAACAGTCGTTTGCAGTGTTGCCCGTGTCGTTACTTTTGTAATAGATATTACTAAAGCAAACGATTCATTACGTCATTACGCCTCAACGGAAATCTATTACATTTTTTTTTCTGAGATTTCAGAATAGTTGGATATAAATATGTTGCATATTTCTCTGAAACTCTTGAACGAAAATAAAAAAATTTGAATTTTAGTTTCTTGTAAAAATTAACCGAACTATCTTGGCCTGTATATCATACAAGCGTAGGGTTGCCACGTGTACCGATTAATCGGGATTGTCCCGATTTTGAGTCTCAAGTCCTGATGTCCCGGCTAGATCTTTCGGGACGTTCAAACATCCCGGTTTATTGTTTTTTAGATTCTTATCAATGTTTGGCGCTGTTTGTATAATTTTTAAATATGTGATTTAAGGTTGTTTTGTTTCTGTTCTTAATAAACGTATTCTATACAATAAGTCGATGTTTGCTTGCTCAAATACCTCATTTTCTCTCTTGGTATGTTTCCTTTTTGGGCAACCCTACACATGCGCATTGAATATTTTTGTTGTTGAAAGTTAAACAATTTTAAGCTAAAAAGGTTTTTAAAAAATAGATTTTCTTGGTAGATTAATCAGTAAACATCCAGTGCTTACTAAAATTCTAATGTACAAAAGTATCAGCACTCCATTTCGAATACTGCTCTAGTATTTTATTTCTGGCAAATACTTGTATGATTTAGACCGGTTTCAAAAATTGCAAAATAGGGCTATGAGAATTATTTTATACTATTACAGATACACCAGAATGCTAGATTCTCTACAGTGGCTAAGTATTAAAAAACGGATAATTTTTAATACAATTATTTTCATCTTTGATTATAAATAACCTACTTCCAAATTCTTAAAGGTCGGTTAAAGCTTATCTATTGGTTTATCTTCATCGAGCAAGTTGCCGCCAATTTAATGCATTCATTACGTTTTCTCTCGATCTATTACGATTAAGAAATCTGTTTACTGGCAACGCTGGTCGTTTGCAGCCTCGAACAGCTCTTTATTCGACCGAAACCTCTTTCTAGCCAGAAATGTTATGAGTTTCAGAAACAAATGGAAATCCGAAGGAGCCAAATCAGGTGAATACGGTAGATGCAGATGGACATTAAACCTCAATTCTACCAATTTTTGCGATTGCGCTTGAATGAACGGGTACATTGTCTTGGTGAAACAACACTTTTTTATTGACCATTCCCAGACGTTTTTCCTAAATTGCGGCTTTAAGCTTGTCCAAGAGTGTTGCGTAATATTGGCCCGTAATGGTTTTTCCTTTTTCAAGATATCGATAAGCAACATACCGTTGGAATCCCATAATACTGATACCACCTGCCCGGCCGAAAAAAATGGTCTTTGCCTTCTTTGGAACCGATTCACCTTGTCCAATTCACTGTTTAGATTTAGATTGTATTTTGGTTTCCGGATGTAGTGGTGAATCCATGTCTCAATCATAGTTACAAATCGTCTTTTCCCTCCAAATAAAAAAAAAATGTAAACGCTCGAATTTATTTTCTATTCATAATTATGAACGCACAGAATCACACACGTAAATAGTTGTCAAAACCAGACTATTTGACAGATCGATTTGAAGTTGCAGTTAATTCGTATGAAAGAGTTGCCAATATAACGACAAAAATATTTGTAAAAAAGGTACCCCTGAGTGGCCATTTCGGAAATATTTCAATACACGCTCGTATCATATATTCAAAATGTTATTTGTTTTAATTAGAAAATGAAGAAATAAAGCAGGTGAAGCTTATTTTGTATACACCTATTGACCATAACGTGTCGTCGCAACTTAAACTCGATAAGAATAATAAAGTAGTTATTTACATTTTCATGAATATAAAATATTATTACCGCAATAATAATGTCTGACTACTTATACACTGAATTTTGCGCATTACAATAATCGAAGACAAAAAACTGTCGGCCTTAGCTACCTGGCTACCTCTAATATATTACGTGAGCGGTAGCATTAATGTGATTGTTCACAGCAGGCCTTTTTAAAGCTTATCAATAGAATTTATAACACTTATTATATCCCATATAAATGAAATGTTTAATTTTTCCTGGAAAAGTAAGCCTTTTCATCTGATTGCATACTAAAAACTTTATATACACGCCAATTTGCGGGTTTTGGTTTGACGAATTAAAACATGCACGCATCGCGTGTCCCTGTAATTACCTAAACCCTTTTTATCAAGTATTCATTCAGATTGCATAGACACTAATAAAGTATCAATTGTTTGCTTTTGCTTGAAAAATAAATTTAGTCATCTTGAAGTAGTACTCTAACTAGGGTGATTGTACTATAATTGCTATTATTTTACTACCTAAATCGAATCAGTAGCTGTTTAAGGATATACCAGTAACTAGTAGATTAAATTGACATATTGCTGAACAGAGTATGGTGCGCCAGTTAACACCCACGGACATCCAAGATTGGATATGAACGTTACATAAATTAAGTACTTTTGTACTGTTAAGAGTATATTTTCCAATTTTTGGATCATAACAATGCTAGGTCATGACAACCATCCTACTGAAGTTTAATAGCTATCGAGTCCAAATTGGTGAAACTATTTTCACATAATTATAATACTAATCTTGAATTGTGTAACAAATTTGTGTCATTCTCGAGTATGACGTTGAAGTTATATAAACTTAATTATAAATAAATAAATAGTTGCTCAAAACAAAGCAACAAATACGTGACATAATATGCTTAGGTTTATAAAAAAAGGGAAATCCCAATCTGACTGACCAAACTATTTAAAATAGTGCTTGAAAACAAATTATTATAGATATACGTTAGGTCAAAAAAAATTGGTTCTATTGGTACTAAGTAATTAAAAGAAAAATATATTCAGGTTTGGATTAAGTTCATAAAAATATTTTGCATACGTTTTTAGTGCAAGAGTTAAAAATACGCATATACAAATTGGAATATTTGATGGTTCATGTTGACTTGTTTTATTTTTTACTCGAAAACTGTAGGTTTTACGAGAACAACTAAAGAACAAAAAAAGTTTCTAAATCAATCAATCTTTCAACAAAAAAATTAAGGTCAACTCACACCGGCGCGATCTCGACGCGGGCGCGGGCGCGGTCGCGGTCACGATAATTAGTAACCTGGTTACGTAAGTAAGTAACATGGTTACCAATTATCGTGATCGCGCCCGCGTCCGCGCCCGCTTCGAGATCGCGCCGGTGTGTGTGGACCTTTAAAATTACAAAATTTTAACCCACCAAAAAGTTCTGATTAAAAAAAAAAAACAGGGGTCGCACTTTTCAGCCCCCTGTGAAGGTGGGAGATGATTAAAAATATTACTATATGAGAAACCTTTTAATAAGTATAAAACATCTACCAAATATCATTCTTCTACGTTTATCCAAATTTGAGAAATAAAATAAAAACCTAATTTTACGCTCCCCTTTAGGGGGATGTAACTCAGAAAGGAGACGTCTAAGGAAAAAAATGTATATGAAAGACCCCCAATTTTTGATAAGGAATCACCACCTGCATTTTTTCGCAATATTTATGAAACACCCTGTATATAAAATTAAACAAACACCTCAAGAAAGGACATATTAAAAATTACAAGCCATGATCACATTTTAATTGTGTATTTTTTTATATAGGCATTTCCACACATTTGATTAAAAAAAACAATTATCTGAATGTACGCACACCTGTACATAATTTATGTTTTCAGCGGAAATGGCCGTAACTTTTTAATTTTAAATAGAACTCCCGGGTATATTTTCACATTTCTAGAAAGAGAAAGTCATTTTTAATACAACTACATTATTTTGTTTTAAGATCTCGCATAATTTTTTGATGTCATTATTATGTTTTCTGTTTATAGTAATTTCCTTTGATCTCCAAGAACAACTTATAATTTTGTATATTATGAATCGCACACTTCGTACTTGGTGAACAATAACGGCGAAATTCTTACCTAAAGTTGCAACACTACATTACTCTTTATGACATTATCATGTGAATCAGTATTGATTCATAATTAGATGCATCCACCTTAATTACATAACGAGGTCACTTTAAAACATCCATCATATCCCTATAATTACATCAAAATCAATAGCCGTACCCATACATTATGCTGTAGTTTTAATAAAATGTTGCGCTATTTTTCGTTCAATAAAGAACTATAAAGGTGATTCAAATATGTCTTGATTACGAAAGCTATAGCCAAACTGCGTGCCATTTTTATAAACTGAATTTATTTATAAGATGATGGTTTTGTTACTCACCATCCGACATAGCGCATCTAGGGATTGTAAATTTACCGACTTTTTGAATTGCCGGTAATTCGGTAAAACTTTCAATCAAAACCGGTTTACCGGTAATTTACCGGTAAATCATATTATTATATATATTTATATTATATTGTTTTTTTTTAGATTTTTTGCGGTTACTAACATTTTTAATGTAGTTTTCGGAGTTTATCCGCGTCTCCCCTATAGTGAGAGCTTGCCGAAACGTCGAGCCAATTTAAATATTACCCGGATAAACTCCGAAAACCATATTAAAAATAAATATATTTATATACATTTATTTATTATGGAACTGATTGAGATAGTTGAAGCCTAAACTATCCCAATTAGTTTCATACAATATATTAGTTAACAGCCATTAACGAATCTAATATATTTTTATGTAATATTAATATAACACAATATAAAATGACAATATATAATATATAAAATAAAAATATTACAAAAAATATAATCCAGCATTACAAAAAACACATGAAAATAAAACTATTCTGAACATAAAATATAAAATGATTTAACATAATATACCTATGTTGTCAAACTATTAACAATATTTTTTATTTTAAACTTTTCTTAAAAAATAACCACGTAGAAAATATAATTTATCTTAACTATCGTCTCCTAATTGCGACCTAATTTTTGTACAAAATAATCCAGCCGCGGAAAAAGCTTTTTCGGATTCTACTACACTTGTTGGTCGAGTAGTGAGTAAACAATCAAACAATCATATGCCATTTGTATGCTTTCCCCTTATTTTTTCTCCTTGAAAATACTTCAATTTTTTTTCTATTATTTGATTTAGATTTTTATCATGATTAGAAAGATATTGAAAATTACCGGAATTACCGGTAAAAAACTGGCAAATTACCGGTTAAATTTGAAAAGCATTTTTTGCGATTTATTACAATCCCTAGTCGTGTAGTGAGTAAACAATCATATGCCATTTGTATGATTTCCCCTTTTTTTCTCTTTGAAAATACGTCATTTTTTTTTCGATTATTTGATTTAGATTTTTATCATGATTAAAAAGATATTGTAAAATTACCGGAATTACCGGTAAAAAACTGGAAAATTACCGGTAAAATTTGAAGAGCATTTTTTGCGATTTACCGGTAAACCGGTGTTACAATCCCTAAGCGCATCCAATCTTTTAAATATATTTTTAAATACTGTTCCATTACTTTATTAAAATGTCATTCGGCAGCTTTCCTAGGATTTTAATTATGCATTGATTAAATAAAACTCAAGCGGCTTTTTTAATATTACATTTTACATTTTCGTCGATTAATCTACTTTTATTTTAGCTATACCATTTCTTTGTAGAAAAGTCAATGTTATTAGTTATGGCCTAATGACCAGTCGATCGCGAAGCAATTTCAGTCGACCACTGCAATGATTTCATTATTTATTGCTAAGTGAGATAATATCGTAAATTATCCCAAACAAAGAGATGATGACTGCTTTTTTTTTGTTATTAGTATCCTTTACGGCCGTAGGAAAATGGTCATATTTGCGGTCGCCTTTACCATGAAACCGTCCAAGATAAAACCGAATTTCACTTATTTATCAATGCGCGCATTCTGCGAGTAAACTTTTTTTTCCATAATAATAGTTATTAGCAATCAAAACGCCACGTATTCTATAAGCTAATGCGCTGGCTATCTAATTATTAGATCAATATCATGATGAGATCTCCTCCAGTGATGAGATCTCTTCTACCATGTTACGGGTCTGCTGGCCACCCTCTTATTAGTCTTCTTATTGCGTTTTTTCTAGAAGAGGTTGCAGCTTGCAGCAATGGATTTTTGTGGATTTCCAATTTGGTATGGTGGGTAACGCTTCTTTCATGAATGACTTCTTTAATATTTTGGACTGAAATCTCTGTGTAGTTGCGATGTTTAATTTGCTCGCACAGTCCCATAGCTGAATCCCATACATCCATATGGGTTTTACAATTGTTTTACATAGTAAAAGTTTGTTGTCTATTGATAAAGTTGACTTTCTTCTAATCAACCAGCGCGTCTCTCTTTGCGTTAAGTCCTTTTGCTTTCTTTTTTTGGTTATTATGGTCTTTCCAATTTAATTTACTATCTAGGTGTAGTCCTAGATATTTTACGAACATGGTAAAATGGTGCAGTTTTTAAAAATACGTTTAACGGTTCCAAAGAAAAACGCGAAAAACTAGACACTCCTAACAGCAGTTTTGCCTTGGAATTCGTTTAAAAACAAGAAACACCTCGGGTCGCAAGAAATCCAACAACCTTTTTTGTTTTTCATTCGAAATTGTTCTTTTCGATTTCAAAATGTAGCCAAAAGATGGCCGCATCAGGAAATGTGTGAATGCTGCAATTTCCTTTGTTTTTGCATTTTTAGTATCCTTTACGGCCACCTAAAAATCATGTTTGAAAATGGTTATTTTGCGGTCGCGTTAGCCATGAAATTGTGCGGGAAAAAATCGGGATTTGTTTAGTTTCCGATGCGCGCGTCCTTTGGGAGTAAAACGGTGTAAAAAAATTTAAAATAAGTCTAACGGTCCCCGAGAAAACGCGAGAAATGATGTCCCTGTGAAAGTGTTTCTAGCAGTTCGTTCGAAAATTTGGTAGGTAGCTCGCAACTAACATTCTACATAAAATGTCGATCGCGACAACAATTTTAAAAAGCAAACATCTAATTAATGAAAAGTAGTCAACGTTAAAAACAACATGATTACTGCAACCGGAAAGCTGTTATTGTTAAGATGGCAAACTTAATTAGGCAAATATCAAAATAAGGGAGTATCAGTCGACTGATTGAACAAAAAATGTTATGCTAAATTGCCAATAATCAAACTGCCAAACTTTCTCCATTTAATGCTAATAATAATCTTGTTATCGTATGCAGATAATGTATTTTTTGTTGTTGTTAATTTCTCATTTTGTTTCAGTGGAAAAGGTGTTGTAAGTGGTATGCTTAAGACGGGTAAAAAGGGTCTCTACGTTTTTGACCGCGATGGACATCACTACCAAGTATCTCCACATTGTGTATTAGATTTCTATGTTCATGAATCACGACAGCGAATGGGCTTAGGAAAACATCTTTTTGAGCACATGCTTCAGGTAGGTAAAGATTTGTTGATAATCGCCAACGAAATGCCGGATAGTTCAGTATATAATAATAATTATTATTAACCTGAATTGCAATCACCGTAACGAAATTATTTGCAGTATAACATAAGATAGAAATATCTATATGATAAACGATCGTATACTAATAATATACAATTTGAGTTGTAGTTTTGCAGTAATATTATTTATGTAAATTAGTTGAAAAAATGTCGAGATAATGAAACAAAAGCAAATACATATTTCGACATAGTAGTCTTTTTTATATGAACACTTTGGTAGGGTCGCCAGACTTTTTCTCGAGTATCGCACTATCGCACAAGTTATTTGATAGTTGTTATCTGCTAACGTGGCCTAATTCTAAGTGAATAGCAGATTTATTAAGATAAAAAAAAATATTTTCTAAATCTCATTTACAATCTTTACGATCAAAAACGCTATCGCAATTTTTTTTAGGGTGAAAGTTATTTTTTTTAAATAAGCGAAATACTTAACGGAAAAGTGTTAGTGTGTGTATTCGATAAAACAAAACTACAATTATGTGACACCCAAATGTATGAAAATAATTAGGAAAAACATCGGTATTTATGAAGACAAATTACTCTACTCGACGTTTCATCCGATACACTTAAATTTTCAAGTGAAGAAAATCTCAAAAACCCCCAAAAATCGTATACAATTATCTAGCAATGATAAAGTTGTAAGAGCAGCGAAATATTTAAACATCCCTATATGGTATAAAAGCAAGAATAAAGATTGCGACCATTTTCAACTTTAATTAAATGCTTTTTTTAATGCTTAAAGTACCCAAAGGAGTTTTGTATAAAAGTAGAAGTCCTACATACCATCACCGACTTACTAAGTTCAATAATTAGAACTGTGTCCAACAACAGCGAAGAAATAATTTCATGTATAATTATTACGTTTATTTTCAATTACTGACATTAATTTTAAAACGTATTCGTCAACAGTTTGAGATCTCTTAGTAAAAAAGTTTGACGCATAAGTTTTTTCCTATGTTAATTTTAGTTTATAACTTTTAATGTGAAACGTAGAATCGATTTATGCATTTTGTATTTTATAAGTTCCCACACTTTGTACCAACCAGATATCCGCATAGTTTTATATTAGTTCAGTTCAAGGACACAAAGTTCAATAAAACAGGCGTGTCGTCTGCTTTGTCATCATTTTGTTGCGCGTTATAATTTAAAGAAATTTTCGAAATTACAAACGGAAATTTTGTATCGAAATTTGCAAAGGAATTGGTCGATTTGCATACAAATTTCCGTTGTTTCACTGAAATATGGAGAAATATTTCCTTATAGTAGCTATTCATAACGCACGCAGTCAATAAAATTTGAGGAAATGATGTTCGCAAGAACGTTGCCATTTTATGTTACTTGAAAATTTCGGCATTTTAATCAATTGATAAATTATTAAATTGTCGCTGCTGTGTACAGGGTGGCCTATTTTTGATGCCCATACGAGGCATCTTGGTTATTATCAGAGATAGAAAAAAAAAACTAAATACGTAGTCTTGATTTATTTTTTCGAGAGGAATTCATTGCCGTAAACAGATTTTTGATATTTTTTTTAATTTTCGAAATATAGCCAAAAACCGATTTCTGGCACTTTTCAAAAATGTTAAATATCTCCCTTAAACGAAAAGATAAAAAAAAACTTTTAAAACATTTTTGGCATGATTTTTTGTCCTTAATAAGATAGCGATGTTCAATTTTTACTCATATCAATACCGATATATTACACCTAACTTTTTTATTTTAAATGGCAACCATAAGCAAATTATATATTTTTGAAAAGCGCAAAAAATAAGATTTTGATTTATGTCAAAGCCAACTATGGTTGCCATTTAAAATAAGAAAGTTAGGTGTAATAGATCAATATTTATATGAGTAAAAAAAAATTGAACATCGCTATCTTATTAAGCACAAAAAAACCATGCGAGAAATGTCCTTAAAGTTTTTCTCTATCTTTTGGTTTAAGCGAGATATTTAGCATTTTTGAGTGCCAAAAATGGGGTTGGCTATATTTCGAGTATTAAAAAAGACATCAAAAATGTTAAATATCTCGCTTAAACGAAAAGATTGAGAAAAAATTTAAAAACATTTTTGGCTTGGTTTTTTGTCCTAAGATAGCGATGTTAAATTTTTTTACACATACAAATATTGATATATTACACCTAAGTTTCTTATTTTAAATGGAAACCATAGTTGGCTTTGACATGAATTGAAAGCTTATTTTTTGCGCTTTTCAAAAATATATAATTTGCTTATGGTTGCCATTTAAAATAAGAAAGTTAGGTGTAATCTATCGGTATTGGTATGAGTAAAAAACAATTGAACATCGCTATCTTATTAAGGACAAAAAACCATGCCAAAAATGTCTTTAAAGTTTTTCTCTAGCTTTTCGTTTAAGCGAGATATTTAACATTTTTTAAAATTGCCAAAAACCGGTGTTTAGCTATATTTCGAAAATTAAAAAAGATATCAAAAATCTGTTTACGGCAATAAATTTATCTCGAAAAAATAAATCAAGACTACGTACTTGGTTTTTTTCTATCTCTGATAATAACCGAGATACCCTGTATGGGCGTCGAAAATAGGCCACCTTGTACTTAATATTTGGGTAATAAATTAATGAATAATTTTAAAAAAAAGAAAAAAAAATACAAAATCTTTCACCAAACGATTTTTCCAAAACAATTTATAAGTTTAATTTCTCATATTTTTTAAAATTATAAGCCACATACATACCGGGTGTAACTGACAATGAGTTCTAGTACACCCCCTTTTTTTGTTTAGTTTTGATTTTAGATAAATGAAATTTTAGACATGTGATATGTGTAAAAAATTGGATTATTTAAACATATGTACACTATTGTTTCACTTCCGGTTTCGCCGGAAACGACTTAAATTTTTTATTTCAAATGGAACACCCTGTATATTTTAACATTTTTGGAAAGAGGAAGCAATTTTGGATACAAATGCACCAGTTCGGTTAATTTTTATAACCTCAAATAATTTTTGGTCGAAAATTTATTTTTTTATTAAGTGTGCCACCACCTGCATAAATTAAATCTTATGATGTCAACAAGCGTCCAAAAAATGTTTTTGTAAATTTTAATTGACATTTAGGTTACTTTAGTTGGCTTTGAAGGTTGCAGAATCGGTTTTTTGATAAAAAGTCAATTTTTTTAAATGGAACGGTGAACGGTAGTGGTGCACGCGATTATTTAAAAAGAGTATTTTCTGACGAATTCGACAGTACCATCAACTTATATTTGTGTTGGATGGTTTCTTCAAAAACTTGAAATATTATAAAAATGTATCCTATTAATCTCAGTAGTCAGTACACTGTGCCTAACTGCAACAAAACAAATTATCGTTATTTTATGTTCAGCTACTACAGTTCTTTAATGAAAAAATTTAAAAAAATTGTAACAACTAGTTCCAATTAACCACCAGTGTACTACGATCTACGATTAACAGGATATCTAAATACGTTTTTATATTTTAAGCTCCCTTCCAAACAAATATAAGTTATTGGTATTTGGTATTGTTGGGTTCGTCAGAGAATGCTTTATTCAAATAACCGCGTGTACCACTACCGTTCCATTAAAAAAAATTACTCTGTCAAAAAACCGATTCTGCAAACTTCAAAGCCGACTAAAGTAACCTAAATGTCAATTAAAATTTACAAAACTGTTTTTCGGACACTTGTTGACATAATAAAATTCAATTTATGCAGGTCAAGACACACTATATAAAAAAATAAATTTTTATCCAGCAATTATTTGAGGTTATAAAAATTAACCATAATAGTGCATTTGTATACAAAATTACCTCCTCATTCCAAAAATGTAAAAATATACAGGGCATTCCATTTGAAATAACAAAGTTAGAGTCGTTTCCGGCGAAACCGGAAGTGAAACAATAGTGTACATATGTTCAGATATCACGGTTTTTTACACATATCACATGTCTCAAATTTCATTTATCTAAAATCAAAACTAAAGAAAAAAAGGGGGTTTATCAGCACTCAGTTACACCCGGTATATTCATAGCCAGACTTTAACAACGGACTGAGTCACCAGACGTCCCGGATTTTATGGAACTGTCCCGCATTTTAATTATTATATGATGTCTTACCTTTATCAGTTATTGATGTGAGGCAGCATATTTTTGGAGATAAGAACATAAATCCTTCAAGTTTCATGCATTATGCAACCCAATGTTTAGTGCATAACGAGTGCCTAGGTATATAGTCTGATAATCTGACATAATGTAAAACCTTTTTTGGTCACAATGTCCCACAATTTCTTTTTTTTTTATCTGGTAACCCTGCCACCGGATTACCTACAATTTTCTGATGGGAACCAGTTCGGCCCTGAACATGTTACTGTTAATATTTTTAAAATACCAAATAGTGTCAATAAAGTTTTTTAATGACCATTAATTAATGACAACTGTAATTACGCTTTACAGAAAGAAAATGTAGAACCAGTTAAACTGGCAATAGACCGACCAAGTGAAAAATTATTAGCATTCCTAAACAAACATTATAGTCTCAACAGTCCTGTTAGGCAGATGAACAATTATGTTGTTTATGACGGATTTTTCCCTGAGCCACTTCAGAATGAACAAATTGGAGACAATAACAATGTCAACAACAGGTTTGTGTAAAGCACTTCATTGTTATATTAATGAACGTGTAAAAAATCAAAATTAAACAATTCAAACAAATAACTCGTATCGTAATTATTCAATTGTTGATAAAGTTTTACCAATAACAATTTTACTGTATGCACTATATTAATTCTTACTGATGATGCTATTGTAAATAAAACGTGATTAACAAATTTATATGTTCTATGCACATTTTATGCTTTGCTTACTGCAATTCATATCATAAACTAAATTATTGTTTCATTATTTAATTTAAATCAAATGTCTGATTTACGCTGTTACAATGTAATTTTGTTTTATGTAAAACAAATGTTGTAATTAGTTTATTTTTATGACAAATTGAGAAATTTTTGTGCAAACCATTTTTAGTATTCCCTATTCTCATACTATCATGTATTAATAATTTTCATAACTAACCATTGACAGTGGGATACCAGTAAAAAATATTCAGTCAGCAAATGGTTTGCAACCAAGTTATACATCACCATATGGTCGCTATGGGGCCCCCAGACCTACATGCAGCATGGGACAAGTAAGTAAATCATTTCATTTCCTATTGCATATTAAAAATAAAATGTTTTATAAAATTCTTAAGAATTTTTCTCCTTGTTTGTTGTAGATAATACACAATCATTCGCCCATTGTACAACAAAGCGAACCATCTGGGTAAGTGTAAACTCATGCCTTTTACAATCTGCATGTTATACATACTTTATTCATTAACGCCCTCTCGCATGTTCGCATTTAGAGTTAATCTTAGTAATAAACCGACTACTGGTAGATCAGCTACGCAGTCTGCACCCAATATACCAAACCTACAAAATCACAGGTAAATGTAAAATTTGTATCAATAAATGTGGGCTGGGTAAGTATAAAATTATTTTATAGTGTAAATATGACCACACAAAGTATTCCCAATATGCCGCAACAAAGTCTTCAACAGACATCGCAATACTATGGACAAGTTGGTCAAAATGTATTGGCACCCCAAGCAGGGCAACAAAATCATAATTTGTCAAGTCAACAACAATATATGCAAGGACAGATGCAACAACACATTCCAAAAAATCAATATGCAACGCCGCAGATGCAAGTTTCCACACAAGCATTACCTGCACATCATAATTTCGTGCAAAATGCAGTAGAACAAAATACTCAAGCAACACAGAATGTACCAGCTCAATATATACACTCTTCTCCACAAAGTCATCAACCAATTAATCAGCCAAATGTGCCTCAGCAACCACCAGCAACTGCTGAGTATATTAATCCACCGTCTCAGATCCCGCAGTATATACAACAACTACCATATTCATCAATGGCTAATCAAGTGACATCCCAGCATTACATGCAACCAATGATGCCTCAGAATAATGAGCAACAATATCAGAGTGTGCCAAACATAAATTCTGCCGTTCAACAACAATTTGTGCCCAATACACAGCCCACTCAACCAATGTCACGACTTGAGGATATGCAGGCAGTTCAGAAAACACAACTTTACCAGAATTTACAACCAGTTCAAAATATGCAAATTGTGCCAAACACACAATCAGTTTATAATCTTGGCCCAAATCAATATACACAGCCAAATCAAAGTATACAGCCACAAGCAAGTCAAATTATGCAGCCAGTACCGCCAATGGAACCAACATCTGCAATACAGCCAAATCAAAGTATGCAACCAACACATGGTATTCAAACAGGCCAAAATATACAACCAGTACAGTCAGTACCTGTACAAAACATACAACATACTCAAAATTTACAACAGGCACAAAATATGCTTCAAATACAAAATATGCAACAAACACCTAACATGCAACAATCAGAAAAAGTGCCAGTGCAAAACATGCAGCAACCACAGAATATACAACGAGTACAAAATATGCAACAAGCTCATCATGCACACTTGCAAAATATGCAGCAAGCTCAAAATGTTCATCAGACACCAAACTTCCAAAATGTTCCAGTTCAACAACAAAGTATCCAAAATGTTCCAGTTCAACAACGAAGTATTCAAAACATTCAAGCGCAACAATCAAATGTAACAGGTACTACTTGGCAAGATGTGCACACACCCTTAATTAATCAGCCATATCAAAGTATGCCTACAAATCAAGAAAATTTAAATCAGCCGCAAGATGCTGCAAAATATCAATATTACAATAGGTATCAAGATAAAACACACTTCGTTAAAAAGAGTTTCATTAATTATTAATTTTAGTAATGCGCCAGTACTGCAGACAAATTATAGACAACCACCTCATAGACCTGGCCAAATGATGTCTCAAAATCCTCTAAATGAAAGACTACTAGCCTCTGTAAGACCTGATACAACTGGGTGAGCTACTGCACTAAAAAAAAAAATAACATGATATACTAAAAGCAGAAACAACAGCATAATCTTATTTAATAATTTATTATAGTGATATACGCAGTGTAAAAACTACATCTCAGGTAAAAAGTACTACGGAACACTTTGAACAAAACAAGTAAGTTAATACAGAATTTATCATTAATAAATTACCTTAACCTGTACCTTCCTATCCTAGTCCTGTTGCATCTAATCCCTCAATTGGCAAAATTCCTACTACCGGCATACAAGGGCAAATGTACAACGGGTAAGTAGCTACCAATGGCAGTTGAAAACAAATTTGTGTTAAAAATTTAAGATGAAAATTAATCAATCATGCAATGAACAAACGCATTTTCTGAATAAATATTTAAAGTTTTTTTTTTTACCTTATGCTGCGGCACTTGTTTGAAAAGTTCGTGCCTTGAGTGCAGCGTTTTTCGGGTCTTATGGTGTTTGTGGGTTACGCTAGCGTATTTATCAGGCTTAATCCGGTTTCCGCAGCGAAAGGGTTAAATTTAATTATCAGTGGTAGTTTAAAATCATAAATTTAGAAACATACACACAGTGTTCCAGAGATCATTACCCCCCATTAATTGTTGTTGTTTATTTTAATAACTGTAGCAAAATTTTGATATTATTAAATGCCAGAAAAACTGCATAAAATAACACAAAAATGTATTTGCAATTTTGATGTAGATTAAAAAGACATTGTTAACTTTTTTCAAATGACCCTGGTGCGGTTTAAATGTAAAGTCAATAGTAATACATGTATTCATTCTTAATGTTTCAGTTATATGTATAAATATTTTAACACTTGATGATTTCTTTGAAAATCAGTCAAAATCTATGAACTATTGAGTACCTAATAAGACTTTAAATAAAGTTGTATCTATAAGCTAAAGTTTAGTTTATTATAATCACTTTTCAATTTAAAAAAACTTGCATTACTTCTCCCTTATGAAAAGAAGTATATTTATCGCCTGCTTGTTCTTGACATTTTTATTTAAATATCATCAAAAGTTATAATTGTTTACAAGACTAAACCCAGGGATGGGGAGTCGGAAAATCTGTCGACTCCTGATTCTTTGATTCAGATTTATCAAGGATGAAAACTGACCAAAAACAAATAACGATATTAACCAAATTTTTTTTAAAGAACAGAAACGGGGATGATCTTTTGTTTGTTAGTTCAAGAACGGAAACAAAATTGAAAATATCCAATTCCGGTTTTAACCAGGGCTCGAAACCGAAAAAAATTTTGGTTAACGGTTAACCGAAATCGAGAACTTTATTTTTATAACGGTTTTTGTTGAAAAACCGGTTTTATTCGTAAAAAAACGGTTTAGTGTAAAAAACCGATTTAAATTATAAACCGGTTAAATAAACCGGTTTTTAAAATTATAAAGATCAGGAATGCAAAGTATGAAAAGATATTATTTATTTATAATTTTATAATAAATGTACAATCAAGAGTTCAGTAATGACTTTTGGTAAACTAATCGCATTTACTACAGATTTTGTATTTTTCATCGTAATTTTTATTAAAAAAATATGTTAAAAAAACCGGTTTTTTATTATTTTGGTTAAAGGTTACCGTTTTTTTTGCCTTTAAAAATAACGGTTTCGGTTTCGGTTAAAAATCACTTTTTCTGACAAAAAATAATGGTTAACCGGTTTTTTAAACCGGTTTAAAAAACCGGTTTCATGCCCTGGTTTTAACCCGTCTTCTTTAATGTTCTGCAATGTAGTGCATTAGTGAAAGCTGTCAGGAGTCACAGTTTTAAAAAAAAAACGACTCAGGAGTCGGTAGTCGTTAATTTTTCTGCCGACTCTCCATCCCTGACTTAAACGGTAAAAATAGTTTCTATCTGATTTTGACTTTAAACCTACTGTTTCCATTAAAACAAAAATAGTTACCAATGCTTTTTTCATTAAAAATGTTTACACCTTTAATTATATAAAACGTTTATGGGGTTTAAGATATTCAAAGTGGTAGGTAATGCTCTTTTAGACCAATAGTTTTATTATATTTCGCATTGTATTTTTCATCACTTTCAACCAGTATAAAAAGTTGGCAAAACGAGTCACATTAACATTTAAGTGTCCCGGAAACCTTTGTTGGAACAACGGGACAAACTGCAGAAAAACGGGACATGTCTGGTCACCCCACATTAACAGGATATACATATTATAACAAAAGTTTTTCTGGCACTGATAACTAAAAATTTTTAAAATGTATTATTTGTTTAATCACTTATATTTATATTTTGTTTGCTTCAAAATTATCTAAACTTAATTTTTATTTGTATTTAAATCAGGGCTGCGGAGTCGGTAAAAAAAAGTCGACTCCGACTCCTGATAATTTTAGTAGTTCGACTCTGACTCCGACAAAATTAAATACTAAGACATTTTATGGTGTGTAATATAAGAAAAAAATAATAAATATAAAAAATTATTTAAAATTTGAGTTTAAATTTTGCGGCAAAGGACCACCTCGCAATTTTTTGTTGTACTCGGAGTCAGAGTCGGTACATTTTTTCTGACTCCGACTCTGACTCCACTGACCAGAAATTCTTCCTAAACTCCGATTGCGACTCCACAGCCCTGGTTAAAATACAACTTTTGTCTTTTATTTGTTAAGTTTATTGTTTCTTTATTCTTTTTCTTTAGTTTTTTTTTTGTTCCCCCCACAGGCCCCAAATAGCGTCACAATAAATCCAAAAAATTCTAGACAAATTAAATATTCCAGTGAATCTCATGAAGCAGCTGATCAACCAGTAAGTCAGTCTCCTAAATTAGAACGTCCACAATCTCTTTCAATTCAGCGTAGCGAAGAATTGGAAGATTTAGTTGAAGAAAATTCCCATGATATTAAAGGTGGGGTATGTTTTGAAAATGCAGAAGATGTAGATGACAAAATTGCAAAAATTGAAAACAGTGTTAAGCAACTACAAGTTAGCGAAAACGCCACTGATTTACATGCAATCGATAATGCTACCGATTCTACAGATAGAAAAAGTCCAAATCCGTTAACAGCTCAAGGATTTTTAGATCTTAAATTTTATCATTCACGTTTATGGTAATTTTCATAAATAACTAATTAACTTGTGCATTTTAAGAGCAAACTTACTTGATATTTAAACTTAAGTGTGATCTCAACATACCTTACCTTTTAATATTGGTAAATTATTTTTATGTCAAAGACGTTATTCGTACTTAATTACTAATCAATTATATTTTATATATTTATTTATTCACAATAAACTATTTAGTAAATTGAATTCACAATGTAGATATTGTTTTGTTTTTAAGGGCATCTGTATTGTAGATTCGCTTACAATATGTGATATATATAACATTACTAATTCCTATTAAACCACAAAGCACTCTTATATATCTTTATAAATTTTCAAGTTATTATAATCATGAAGCAAATATTAAATATTCACCAAAAAAAACTAATAATTTATTTCTTAAAAAACTTATGAGAGATAGCTGTAAAACAATAAATTACATTCTTTGAAGCAGATATGTTGCATATTATTCCTGTTTCTCAAAAATCACATTGTCTATGAAAAGATTTATATATTATATTTTTAGCTTCAATCTACTTACTTTCCATTTAAAAATTGGAATTAATTGTTATATAGTAACATATTTAAACGTTTAGCTTGTTACCAATTAGACATTATTTATATTTGCACAAAATGAAATGCAGCTGGTAGCTTTAATCAATTTAGTTGATATAATTTTGATTGGCACAAGTGGTAGAATTGTAAAATTTGTTGCCTTTTTAACACTAATTTATTTAAATTTTAGTCTACGTAGCTTTAGTGCAATAACCAAAGTACTAGATACTAAAGACATTTAAAAAAAATAATCCGTACATAAAAACGTATTTAAAAAAGCTAAACAAATATGAGTACAGCTGTTGTGTTGGCATTCTTGATCGAAAGTTATATTAAAATTTTATTGTTTTCAATTTTTAAATTTTTGTTACATGTTCTTAATTGATTTTAAAGGAAAAGCATCTATTTACTATGTAAGATATTAATACTTTCTCAAGACATGTATGATTATTCAAAAAATTTACATTTTTATTGTAAAATGGCATGCTTTGTGTAGATAAAATGTATTATTTAAATATCTAATGTAAACTGTTTGACAATGACATTCGACAGTAACAAAGTCAACTTTCTGCATATGTATTCTAAAATAATTTTTATTGATACATAAACTAAACTGTATTATGTGCCAATCAAACAATGGTACATAAAAACCAACAAAAATAATTGATGGTTTTACAAAAATACAAATCAGAATTTGCTTAAGAAATGAGCGAGTGAAAAGTAAAAACAGTTGACTTGATGCATTACTTTCATAGTGTAAAGAGGCAGCGGATATATTTTGCTCATTTTATTGTATTTTAACGAAAATTATATTCCAAAAAGATATTTGTGTTAGTATTGTGTAGGTCATGTGTTAATTGTTAATTTTATATTTTTATATATCGCTCACGTGTTACATGCAGCAGTTCAAAAAAATATTGTTAAAATTGCTTTTGAAATCCATGTTTAAATGTACATACTAAGACTTCATTTTTTACGTTGGGATGTTTTGTACCTCATTAGATCCTTGTAAGCATTTTTTTATCATAGTATGTAGTTAATCCGTGGTTAGTTTTAAAAAAAAGCACTTTTGTGCCTTAGTGCTTTGTACTTTGTTATACTTGGTAATACTGTATCTTAATAGCTTGTACACTTCCCTACAATTAAATTTTTTTTAAATGATTTACATGAGGTTCAAAATGACTTATTCAGTTTTAAAAATGCTGTTCATAAAACTTATTACAACATAAGTACTTAAAATAAAGTAAATATACTTACGTTATTTAATGTTATTTGTTCTCATCTCTTGCAACAAATAATAGAACTACTACTTTTAGCCATTTTTTTTTGCAGAGTCGCATACCAAAATATCTACATTAACAATTTTATGATCCATTAAATATGCTGACGTATCCCTCAGAAATTGGGATTATTAGTTTTTTATTTTTGTGTAGTAAAATAATGATTATAAAATTTTGTTATTAAATTTTTTGTTAACTTATTATACCATATAAAGCTTTAAGTGGACAGACATGTGCAATAGACGCTGACAGTAATTTATTATTAACGATATATTAAATGCTGAATTTTCACGTGTATAACTAAATTCAGTTCAGATAAAATTTATGTAAAATGTATCAATGAAATAAATATGTGCAACATATTTATTGTTTTATTAATTCTTAAGCATTGTTAATAAACTGCATTTGTAAATCATTATTTTTTTGTTTAGGTTTTATGAAACTATAAAACAACTTAAGTGTTCCATTAATACATGTAAGTTTCATTTACTAACCCAGCATTTTAACAGTTGATCATTCGAAGAAAATACAAATGATCTTTTATTAAACTTAATACATTGCTCACTTATGACTAGGGATTCTGAGTCTCGACAATTTTTGAAGTCCCGAGACTCGAGACTTTTTTTATCAAAGTCCCGGGAATTCCCGGGACTTCGAGACTTTTGCGAATTTATTTACATACTAAAAAATAGTGGTTTAACCCATCAAAAATGACGGAAGATTTTATAAGGTGCAAGAAAAATGGTGATATATTCATGTACTCAAAATTCATCGGCTATTTTCACTGTAAAAAGTAAGTTTTCTTGACAGTGACATTGTTTCTGAAAGCACCCGCTACATATTTAAAATTGCTTCTTTGCACGTATCGTGATCGTGAATCGGTCGTGACAGTTGACAGATTATTTTTTTTTTAATTAAACCAAATTCACGGATTTTATTTTTGAAGCATTTATTATAAATAAGGTATAGTAGTAGGAGTAGTATTATTATTTTTAATTTAGTCTACATTCTACAGTAAATAAAGTATATTTTTCCAAGTAAATACCTATTTTAAATAAACTTAACAATTTTCATTAAACTTTAAAACATAACAAGCATAAGTAAAATATATTTTTACTAATAAACTTAACAATTATCCTTTAGCTTTAAAGCAGACAAGAAATAAACATAAATAATTAAATATGGCAGGCAAAAAAATTAAATAAAGTTAAGTAAATACTGATTGTTAGTATAAACTATAGGTAAACATAAAAAATTATGAAACAAAATATTTTTGCTAAACTCGTGGCAGTAAAATTTGTTTAAAAATAAGAAGTATAAAAAATTAATTTCAGTGTTCTGTAACATTTAGTCTCGTCTCGAACTAAATGTCCCGGGACAGAATCTCTACTTATGACTAGGCCTACCATACGTTCCGGTCAGTTTCACGTCTGGTTTTTTAAAAACAGTTTTTCCACATTCCACACAGATTTTGTTGTGAAATCTGTCCGCGTGTGCAACATAAAAGGGCGAGGAACTAAGAAAAACATGTTTCATTGTCATTTTGATGTGATTCGTCTTAATCTCTTAATTAATATGTACGCTTATTTAAAATAAATTTGTGGGGGGCGACCTGATTTAAAAAATAAAAATCAGAAATGGTTTTGCAATAAAACTATAATTTTGGATGTGGTAAAGTATTTACTCTACATTATCTAACTTTGCATTAAACTTTTAAAATTTTAAAGAATCGCCTGCGGTGCATTTTGTCACCCCCCCCCCCCCCAATCTTTTGTGTCAATCTCTGTACACTTTTGGACAAATTATGGGTTAGCAATCCTGGCGAGTGATGATAAAAAAGAATCGTCACATCCCGGTTTGGCTTTACGTTAATATGGTAGGCCTACCTATGACAGACTTTCTTAATCAAGACTAATTAAATAGTGATTTTATAAATTCATACATTATATTGTCGAAGGTAAAATACTTCAAACTGGTATTTTACGAATTATAAGTGTTTTTTAGAACACGCAGTATCTCAGCTGGTGATTTTTGATTTCATATGCAAGCAAGAGTTGTAGTTCTGGTGTTATTTGCTGCCATTTATGCTGTGTATCTACAACTCTTAAAAAATATGGATTTTTAGTGGCATAATAATGAAAATTGTGCCGATCATAGATAAGAGAGTGCCGATTAAGTGTTTTGGTTGACAGTTCATACAAATTGTTTTAAATTTTCAAAGGCTACAACTACAACCGATATTTTAAGTAAAATACTCACAAATAAACATAAGAAACGAAATAACTTCAAAAATATTATATTTAGACATAAAACATGCTTAATAACTTTGGAAGATAATTAAATTTTCTACAAGAAAATGTAAAAATATATAGGGTCTTCCATTTAAAAAAACTGACTTACATGCGTTTAAAGTTTAGCGAAATGGACCGAGTAAAACGAACACCCTGTATATTATTTTAAAAGTTTAACCAATCAACAATCACTATGACACTATTGTCTAATAAATTACGAGAGTAAATTGCTCTGGTGTTGTTATGTTAATAAATATAAATATTTTTATAAAGGTCTGCATCTGACAAAATTTTCAAAAAAACGTTAATAACTCAAAAACGGTTCATTTTAGACATAAACAACCTATGATATTTTTGAAAGAGAATTTAATTTTACATCCAAAAATTACAAAATATACAGGGTGTTCCATATAAAAAAACTATGTTTGGTATCAGAGTGCAAAAACAAAACGCTGTGTATAGTTGAAAATAATTTTAGGTTATGTAGTAAATTATTACAAACAACTTTTATATTTAACTTTTTTTAATATTATTACTAATAACAGAGCTATCGAATAATTCGTCTTGGCTGGGACACCCTGTATGTTTATTAGATATATGATTGTACGTAACTAACTATTGGCTAATTGAACTCAATCTCTTTTCTATATTAAGCAGATCACCAGAGTGAACCAAACTGTGTGGTAGAAAGGATTAAAACAAAATAAAATTGGCAAAGAATAAATAACTTTACTTAAGAACTGCTGTCAAATACAAGTGCAGTACAGATTTAGAATTTTTATACTAACGACATGTCCCACTTAAACTATGATTAGATAAAATTCGCAGCATGTATGTACTTACATCAACATATGTAAAACTTTGAAAAATACTATTCAGATGATGATTTTATGTAACTCGTATATTAAAAATAATATTACAATAAAAAACATCAACATCTAATGTTAAACACAATTCTTTAACTTTTAACTATAAAACAGAACAATTACACTTTACATTTTAGTGAAATATCTTGAACTCTTTAAATCACTATTTTGTTAAAAGACTGATTTATTTTCTGTTTTTAGCTAACAAAAAGTAATGATACAAAAAAATTACAAATTTCTCTAGCAAAACGGGCATCCATGATTAGTTATAAATTCTAAATAATTATCAACACATTTTTAAGATAAAAATCTTAGATGTTATTTTATCAGCTAGATGTTACACATGATATTCTCCACCATCTAACTTTTCATCTGATAAAGATGACCACATCCATTGTGCTGTACTTTTATCTAGCCACAAAAATCCCATTAAACATCCTTCGAAAATTCCTAATAGTACTCCTGCTAGAACGTCCAGTATATGATGCCTATTTAAAAGTACCCTACTAAGTGATACAGATGTTGCCCATGCCAAAAGTGGTGGTACACAAATTATTGGTAGACGATGTAAATTAATAAAAAAATATGCTACAAAAACAGCCCGACTAGCATGTCCAGATGGAAAACTAAATTTGTCCGGACCCATCTGACCCAACATATCATCTTTATTATCAACAGGACGTCGACGCCGGGTAAAAGCTTTTATTACAGCCACAAACAAAATATCTAACAGAAGACCTATAAGATTTTTAAATAGAGACTTCAAATAAACTTAATAAAATTACATATTTACCTAAAAGCATATTAATCTGCATTTGGACCAATGACTCATCTGTTATGAGCCACATAAACGCCAACCAACATGCAAACCAAGGTACACCATGACATGATAACTAAAAATTTTACAAATTAATGTACTTGTTTAATTAGAGCTTGCATTTTTCACTTACTTCTAAAGCTTTGTAATGAATCTTTAAAGAGCGAAACGGTAGGAATTGATTGGCCCATAACACAAATTTACTTGTCAATTTTACATCAATGTCTAGTAATGTTTGTATCGCCGGTGGGACTTGACGTTTTCCAACCTTTAAAATAACAATTATGTATCTTAATACATTAAATAAATAGTATTTTACCTGAGCCATTATGTAATAGCAAGAGTGGCATCAAATCATAATACACTTCAACTTATCTTGACCAAGGGTTAAAGTAATCTGAAGTAATCTTACGAATGCATTACTGTCACTTATAATATAGATGCATTTGAACTAATTGCATAACGTTACTTGAACTACTTTTCGTAAAATGTACTTGTGTGTAACACGAAAATTGGAAGTAGGTACATACATAATTGTTTAACTATAATGTTGTGGGAACAAGGCTTATAAAACAAACATTGGTTGTTACATTAAAACAAAATATAGAATATAGATGCAAGTAAAAGTAGCAGTATAAACAAATTTTGAAAAAAATTTACAGGGTGATTCATTTTGACTGTCGCACCCCTATAACTTTGTTATTTTATGAGGAAACCCCCTATAAACCTCGTATTTTTGTAAATCGTTTGTAAATAATTATAAGTAATTTCAAAACAAAAAATTGACAATCGCCAGTCTAACATATTCATCGTAGAAAAGACATTTGAACGTCATTCGATAGAGAATTTTCCACGATTTACAAAAATACAAGGTTTATAGGGGTTTCCACTTAAAATAACAAAATGGTAAGGTAAGGGGTGCGACAGTCAAACTGAATCACCCTGTATACAATAACTTTATAAAAAATACTAAGTACATACGAATAGATTAAATTGCTTATTTTTTTTTTTAATTCAACCTAAGATGTTAATGATTTGAACACGAAAAAATATTCTTAAAATGATTGTCCTCAACAAATGAAAGACCTACAATTTAATTTTTAGTTTTTTTTTACTTTTTAATTAAGTTTTAAACTAAGAGATATCAAATTAACACCAAAAAATGCACAAAAATATATTATCTAACGAGACTATATTTTATGATGGAAATTGTTTTAAATCCAAGCTAATGTAGAACCTGATAAAAAAACGATATTTAGACATTCGCTATTTAGGTAATTATATTGGTATTTTTCACTGCAATTAGTATTGTATGATAAACTGAAAATATGAAACACATTAAATTTTTTGCAAAAATAGTGCAGTATTGAACATTTATTTAAAAACAATAATGTGGCTGACTATTGGATAATTCGCCTTATAAAATGCAACTTTTATTCGATTTGATCTGTCCCACATGGATATATTACGGTATAAAAATCGTCCTCACATAATCATAACAAAAAAATAACATTTTATAAATTGGTAGATGTAAATTTAGCTTCATGCGTCTTAACAGAGCCGCTATCGTTCAAAAAATGTATCTAATCAGTTATTTTAAAAGCGAGATCAATTAGAATCTAATTGAAATTTGTTAACCTCTACATGAATGTCTTTTTTGATTTTGTGACAGTGTTGCCAACTTATTAATTTTTTTCCGAAAAATCTGACGTAAGCACGCTTAACTTTAAAAAATCGTAGCGACCTCGTTTCTTGAAGTTAGGAAATAAGTTTTAACAATAATGTTAGTCCGGTTAGGGAGCAACATATTAATAATAAAAAAATTAAATTTATTGATACAGGGTGTTCACAAAAAAATGCCAAACATTCCAAACTTCAAAGTGACATAACTCATTTTTTTTTCAAAAGTAAACACCCTTGTTTTATTATGCTATTCGATAGCATTTTTTCTCCCCTTCAATTTTTATGAAGGGTGTCCTATGTCTAAACCCCGTGGTTGTTGAGATATTCAATACTTTTTAAAAAAGTAGCCATTTAATTACATTTGTATGCACCGAAGTCGGCCGCGCTTACACAAAACAAGTGCCAAAATGTAAGCAAGTGTCAACTTAACATTTGAATAAGTTTAGAATTAAGCGGATTATAATTACGTAATAAAATTAATTGTTTTTATTCAAAAACTATGAAAAGTAACAAATTGAAAATACGTAAAAGATAAACGACTACAATAAATGTTCAAAATGTCTTCCATTTTCATTCAGGCACAAATCTATTCTCTGCTGAAAAGATCTTTACACTCTTCTTAATATTTCAGGTGAAATACTTGTAAAAACGTCAAAAATTCGTTGTTGCATATTTATTGCTGTTGTCGGTGGTTCGCTATACACAATAATTCCTTTCACGTATCCCCACAAAAAAAAGTTAAGTTTAGTCAAATCAGGTGATCTGGCAGGCCACCTGGTGGGTCCACTTCTACTAAAAATGGAAGATATTTTGAACATTTATTGTAGTCGTTTATCTTTTATGTATTTTCAATTTGTTACTTTTCATAGTTTTTGAATAAAAACAATTAATTTTATTACGTAATTATAATCCGCTTAAATTCTAAACTTATTCAAATGTAAAGGCGCATTCCCATTATGCCGATATATGCCAACTGGCAATGCCAGTTGGCACTGCCAAGAGTAATGTGAACGTGTTGGTTGGCCTATGCCAGTTGGCAAAATTGTGCCAACTGGCATGCCAAGCGGAACTGTGGACGCAGTGAAATGCGTGCGGTAGCGGAACTGGCTTTGCCAATTGGCATTGCCAGTTGGCATATATCGGCATAATGGGGATGCGCCTTTAAGTTGACACTTGCTTACATTTTGGCACTTGTTTTGCGTAAGCGCGGCCTACTTCGGTGCATAAAAATGCAATTAAATGGCTACTTTTTTAAGAAGTATTGGATATCTCAACAACTACGGGGTTTAGACATAGGACACCCTTCATAAAAATTAAAGGGGAGAAAAAATTCTATCGAATAGCATAATAAAACAAGGGTGTTTACATTTGAAAAAAATGGGTTATGTCACTTTGAAGTTTGGAATGTTTGGCATTTTTTTGTGAACACCCTGTATCAAGAAATTTAAATTTTTTAATATTAATATGTTGCTCCCCAACCGGACTAACATTATTGTTAAAACTTATTTCCTAACTTCAAGAAACGAGGTCGCTACGATTTTTTAAAGTTAAGCCTGCTTACGTCAGATTTTTCGGAAAAAAATTAATGTTGGCAACACTGTCACAAAGTCAAAAAATGAGAAGACATTCATGTAGAGGTTAAAAAATGACATTCGAAGACCTAAAAATATACAGGGTGTTCCATTTAAAAAAATCTTTGTTTTTGCTATAGCGCGAAAATGGAAAACCCTGTATGGTTAAAAATAATTTAAAGTCATGTAGTAAATTACCACAAACCACTTTTTTATGAAACTTTTTTTTGTGAAATTGTTACAAGACGAGATATTGATCCGTTATGTTACTTTTTGTACACATATTAGGTTGATGCATAATTATCTGCCGTTTTTTTTCGCGAAGTTTTGTTATTCAATTTGTCGTTTAATTGACATTTGTCATAATATAATTCTTTAAAAGGGTTGGGAAATTAAAATGCGCATCGAAAAGCATACACATATAAGCCACAATTATGCTGTATCACTTCGAGGAAGGATGGAAAACTGCCGAGTCATTTCTCGATCTCTACGATCTTTTCGGCGAAGGAACGATTAGCGAAAGGTCATGCCGAGAGCGGTTTGTTCGCTTTAAAGCTCAGACGACAAGTCAGGAAAGGGTCGATGGTCGATCTTCGGATTTGGCAGAGGATGTCAAATCGTGCATTGCCTCCAAAAACCAGTGCTTCTTCGCCCGCGCAATCGACCGTCTTCCAAGCATATGGGAAGCAGTAATCGACGTTGATGGTGACTACTTCCCCAAATGATAATAATTGTGCCTACCGCTTTGAGTTTGTTTTCGTTTTTGATTATGTTTGATTTATGTTATATTATAATTTTTTTAAAACGGCGGATAATTATGCATCAACCTAATAAGTGCAGATTTGACATTAAAAGTAAAAAAGTATATACAGGGTTCTCGTTTTTCGCGGGCCACTATGGGGATCTCGTAAACGGTAAGAGTTACGACTTCGTTTAAATTGGGGAAAAGTTGTATATTCAGTTACTTAATAATTTGACGCAAACAGAACTTATCTAGCTCTTTTAGTTTTTGAGATATAGGGAAAAAAGTAAAAAAGTGGATTTTTGTTTTTTGCCCGTTACTTTTTCATTTGATGTCAAATTTCATTTTTGTAAAAACATTTTCATGGCAACTGTTTGCAAGGAATCAAATTCCCCAATTATATTTTCCGTGCGACGTTTCGTTTTTTTAAAACCATCATCAGGTCAATTTTTTCTAATGGACGCTATATCTGATTTTAACGCCAATTTGTAGAGCATTTTATTCTGAATTCGACAATGTATAACAGTTGGCACTTTTTTGAAACAATTGTTGTTAAAAATGGCGAAAACAAATATTTTATTTAAAACAAATCCTAATCGCCATGGTAAATAATTGTCTTTGTCCCTTTTTCCTTGGAAACAGGTAAGTAAACCGCATAAAATTACTGATTAAAAAAACAGGTACTAATAAATATGTTAGGAATGCATTAACATTGTTCACTTATTAACAAATATTTTTAGAATATTTTCTTCGGTTAAGTAATAAATTTCTCTAAAATGTGTATTTAATTCTTATTTGGCATACAATTATTTGTAACAAAAAATAACGAGTTATACCTTTTATCTGCGTTAATGACTTCTAATAAGCAAAAAGCGTAAACAGATTTCTAGACGTTTTTGTAAACTATGACCACATATTATTTGATTACGAACATTTTGTTACAAATAATTGCATGTCAAATAAGGGATTAAATACACATTTTAGAGACATTTATTACTTAACCAAAGAAAATATTCTAAAAATATTTGCTAATAAATGAACAATGTTAATGCATTCCTAAGATATTTATTAATACCGATTTTTTTAATTAAATCCCTTTAATAGTAATTTCATACGGTTTACTCACCTTCTTCCAAGAAAAAAGGGACAAAGACAATTATTTATCATGCCGATTAGAATTTGTTTTAAATAAAATATTTGTTTTTGCCATTTTTAACAACAATTGTTTCAAAAAAGTGCCAACTGTTATACATTGTCGAATTCAGAATAAAATGCTTTACAAATTGGCGCTAAAATCAGATATAGCGTCCATAAGAAAAAATTGACCTGATGATGGTTTAAAAAAAACGAAACGTCGCACGGAAAATATAATTGGGGAATTTGATTCATTGCAAAAAGTGGCCATGAAAATGTTTTTACAAAAATGAAATTTGACATCAAATGAAAAAGTTACAGGCAAAAAACAAAAATCCACTTTTTTACTTTTTCCTCTATATCTCAAAAACTAGAAAAGCTAGATAAGTTCTGTTTGCGTCAAATTATTAAGCACATGAATATACAACTTTGCCCCAATTTAACCGAAGTCGTAACTCTTACCGTTTACGAGATCCCCATAGTGGCCCGCGAAAAACGAGAACCCTGTATATTACTATTTTGAATCTTCAAAGCACATAGATTTCAACTGATTGCGCAGTTTAAATTATTGTAAGTGTAATGGTGGATAATAGAATGATAAATATTATCGATTGTAGCCACTTTAATTCATGAGAAAATTTAAATTACATAAGGTCGTGCTTGAAGAATTATTCACATTTTTTTAGCCATGCCTAATGTGTAAAAACAGACTCTTGAAAAGTACAGAAATATTTGTGTTTACATGGTGGCGTCTTCGATGCACTGATCCTGTTCGTTGTATTTATTGGACATCGTCAAGTTAGACTATTATTAAATATTAAAAACATGAGCTAGTACTAATTTCATTGTGCGCAACACAAACACTTGTTTCTCTCTAGACCAGTGATTCCCAAAGTGGTCTATATCGACCCCAGGGGTCGACGACGACCTGGAAGGGGTCCATGTCAGCAAAAAAAAAATTGGGGGTCCATGAAATGAAAATGGGGGTCAACTATAGTGGATCTCATATAAGCAGGTCGTGACTTTAATTTTGGCATTCCATGAATGGAATAATCCACATACACAAATAGTAGGTACCTATTTACTTACATAATACTACCTTATAATATAAAGACATATAACTATCTACATAAATTATAAAAGTACCTATGAAGCAAAAATTTTTAAAAATGTTTATGAAACATGAAGAAGAATTATATTAAAATTGAAGTTATTAGGTATATTTTCTGATATATGAAACTGTTTAAGAATTATTATAAACTAGCAGTTGCCCGCAGCTCCGCCCGCGTACGTTTTTATTTTCTCTGCGTGTAGGTTTTTATTTTGTAAAAAGAAAAACGATGAATTTGCAAAAAATCAAGATCAGTTAAGCAGGGGGTCTACCCAAAACCGAAAAACATGGCAAGTGGTCTACGAGACAAAAAAGTTTGGGAACCTCTGCTCTAGACCAAGAATCGGAAATCCTTTTACTCTTTCTAGACTTACGGCCTACATTCAGGGCCAGCGACAGAGGGGAACTACGGGTACAGCTATACCGGACACCCGGATTTAAGGGGGCCTCCATGTCATAGCTAGTAATGAGATAAACGAAATTTTCCATAAATGGACATACTCTTGATTTTGCATTTTTATGAACACAACGACAAACGCGATAAAAGTGGTTGAAATTTATTAATATGGGCATTATTTGTTGTCATTTCCAACGCTTGCCATTAAAAAATGTTACAATTTTCTCGTAACTTTATCAAAAATCCTTAATAACTCGAACATTATTGCAGATAGGTATAAAAATGCTAGGATAGATTGATGCAGAATTTAATTTTGCAATATAACTTTTTTTTTTAACTGCGCATTGTATTTGAAAAAATAAGTTTTAGTGGTCTGTAGTTGAACACACTGTAATCAGTGGTTTCCAACCTGTGGGGCGCGCCCCCCTAGGGGGGCGCGAGACTATTGCAAGGGGGGCGCGCAGCTATGACCAACATACTATTTTTGAATACAAACAAACAAAAAGAACTTTACTTATACAGAATATAGTATATAGTATTTATGAAATTAGATTGTCACGAAAAGGGAGGGGGGCGCAAAAATGTTTTCATAAAAAAGGGGGGCGGTGGTACAAAAAGGTTGGAAACCACTGCTGTAAGTAATGCATCGATTGCAAAAATTCCAGAACGAACTCAAAGGTTTCTTTTTACATAGTCTTAATTTGAGCGTCTTAGCTTCACAAATGGCGGCGGTAGATAATATGAATCATCACAATGTAAATCAAAAACTTTTTAAAAAAGTCCAAAAATTTTATTAACGATTGCACTTGAGGATAAGGAATGCCATCAAAAGTCTTTCTAAAATAACGAGTTAAATCCAAACATGCAAATAAAATATACCATTGTATTTGAAATAAGAAAGTAGATGTTATTTTCCGGTATTTCCGGAAGTGTCACTATCGCTATCTTGAAAAAATTTTGATTAAACAGATCATATGCCATTATGGTCATAAACAAAATTTTAGATCTTTACCCCTTTTGATTCTCTTAAATTTTATTTATTATATACCGGGTGTTAACCACCAGCCGTGAACATAGGGAATTAACATTGGTTTTAACTTTTTTTCGGATTCCTGCTCCCCAATTGAATTTATATTAAAATTAATGGTAACAATAGAAAGATAAAATTATTACGCATCATTTGAGACCATTAATAAGCTTAAATGTTTAATATATAGTTTATAATTAATATTTTTAAATTGGATTAATTTTACAAATAGGTATAAGTAGCCATGACATGACTGTCAATCTGATATTTGTTTTCATTAATTTTTGTTATTATCTGTCAATTTTTAAATCAGCGAGTTATTTCTTTAACGATTTTGATTAAAATGAGTAATTACAATAACGAAGAAAGAGTTTTTATGGTGAAAACTTTTTACAGGGGCGTATCTTTGCGGAGTACGAGATTTATTTGCCTTACAATTTATAAATCGACCAATACCATCTACAACCACGATACAAAAATATGTGCAAAAATTTGAAAAATGCGGTAACATTTCCGTAGAATCCGGCACCATAGGTGGTTAGTATATTCTATTTTATTAAAATTAAAACAAAATTTTTAAAAAGTAATATCACAGGAAACCGAAAAATTAATGAAACTAGTTTTGTGGAAGAAAGAGTTTTAGGGATGATTAATATTGACCCTACGTCCAGTCTAGGGCAAATATCCCGCGAAGTGGATTTGTCTAGGACAGGGGTATTTAAAATTTAAAAAAAAACACCGTCATCATCCCTACGAATCGCAGTATCACCAGGAAATTCTTCCTGCGGATCAAGACTGTAGAATTTTTTTTGTGAGGTAATGCAAGAACACGCCAACAACGATCGCAGTTTTCTTTCATCAATTTGTTTTACCGACAAATCTACGTTTACTTTGAACAATGAATTAAATGTTCAAAATAGCAGATACTGGGCACACGAAAATCCACACTGCTACATATCCACCAGAACGCAATATCATCAAAAAATTTATATTTGGGCTGGCATTTTTAATAACCAAATTGTTGGTCCTTTTGAAATTGAGGGAAATTTAAATTCAGAAAAATATTAAGACCTTTTAATAATCAAGGTAGGTCCTGCGCTGGAAGAAGTTGCAAGAGAAAACAGGAGATCTGGTTCCAACATGACGACTGTCTAGCCCATTACAGTTTAGATGTTAGAAACTTTTTAAACGATTGTTTTCCCAATCGCAGGATTGGTAGAGGTGGAACAATAAATTGGCCAGCCAGATCTCCTGATTTAACACCTTGTGACTTCTTTCTGTGGGGCCACCTTAAAAGTACAATTTATAAAAAACGCCACCCAAATATTAATTCTTTGAGGAATGCAATAGTAGCAGAATGTGCTTTAATTAATAACAGACAGCGAGCCTCTGTGAGAAACGGTTTTTATAATAGATTGGGGTATTGTTTATGTAGGAATGGGGGGCTTTTTGAGTATTTATTGTAAAATTTATTCTTTTATATTTTTTGTTATTGTTTTTAATTTTAAGTTGAAATTTAAGTAATAGGAGTAGATAATAGTGTCGACTCTTGTAATTAATCTCCACAAAGATGCGCCACCTGAATGCTGTAAAAAGTTTTCACCATTAAAACTCTTCCTCTATTATAGTTTTTTTTTCATTTTAATCAAAATCGTTAAAGAAATAACTCGCTGATTTAAAAATTGACAGATTATAACAAAAATTAATGAAAACAAATGTCAGATTGACAGTCATGTCTACTTATATTTGTAAAATTAATCCAATTTTATAATATTAATTATAAACTATATATTAAACATTTAAGCTTATTAATGGTCTCAAATGATGCGTAATAATTTTATCTTTCTATTGTTACCATTAATTTTAATATAAATTCAATTGGGGAGCAGGAATCCGAAAAAAAAGTTAAAACCAATGTTAATTCCCTATGTTCACGGCTGGTGGTTAACACCCGGTATACAGTCGTTAACTGTTTTGAGACAACATAATTTTATGCAACAAAAAGCCTTAAATTTTATAAGAACAAGGGTGGTTTGAAGTGTCTTTCTTTTTACCGCCCAACCGTATAAACGTTTTTTTTTATTTTTAAACTAGGCCTTTCAAAATAACGCATAAAAAACGCCCTTAAAAAAGTGCGTCCTATAAAAAAAACATTCCTTTTAAAAAATGCCCTATGGAAAAAAAAACCGTCTCTGACAGGGTGGTTTAATCATCTAGCGACTCTAGGCAATTGCAGAATACCGGATATCTGGCAAGCGGCAACCCCAATTATGATATAACAAAACCTCTTGCGGTTTAGAAAACTGTTACCTATATGTTATTGCTTTATTGGTATTAAATTTATTAAAAACGCAGTTTCAAGTAAATGGTTTAACAAATACATGGATGAAAATGTTCAGACGCCGCCATTTTGCCAAACGCAATAATTCAACAGTACAGCGAAGCAAGCAGTGGCCATGGCCAGCATCAGCGAATAAATACGCTAACTTTGTTTTGCAGCAGCGTCACATTTTTAAAAATAGAGAAACTCAAAATAGCGTATACCTAACCCATTCGATTGCCAGAAAGAAACTGAAGAGTAAGTCAGAACGAATTCACGCGTGTGCATAGACGTTTAAAAATATCAAAAAACACCTTTGCCATCATATTCAGGGTTTGTGGGTATACGCACTACGCAATTCATGAAAATGGATATTTGTAGTTTGAAAACTGGTTCTGCTGGCAGCTATGGAGAAAGCGCTTAAAAATACAAAAATAGCAGGTAAAATTTTTATACTTGTGTGTGCTTGTGTGATTTCTTTGCATTAGTACAATACTATTCAGCTTAATCTAGTAAAATAAAAATAGTAATAACAATGCAGGATTTGAATGTTTCTTGGCACAGAAAAGGCGCAGCTCTAACAATTTCTTTTAATGTCAATTGAGATAGTTTTTTATTTTTTTGAGCTTCTATAAATGTCACTGACAGTGAAGAATTCCCAACAGTTGTAACGTTCTAATAATAATTTCGCGTTACTGTTTGCTAGAACAAATGTATCAATTGCCAGCGGCCAACAATGCGCAACCTACATAGAGGAACTGTTTTTTTTAAACAACGTACCACATTAATCACAATCTTAAGTGAAGATTATATTTACCAAAATTTCAATTTTAATAAGATGAACATAATTATTATGTAACGTGAAACTATTCATTGACTAATCTGTTGAAAAATCTGTCTGTTTCATTGAAAATGTCTAACAATAATTAAGTACGATATTAGTCCAAGGTAAAATCGTAAAACAAGGTTTTCAAGTGTTGTCTGAAAACTTAAAATAACCCGTATGTCCGACTCTCACATAACACGAATACACCCACAAATGCTAATTTGTTGAGCTTTTAAATTCAAATCAAAGTTGTATAAACAATCACACGCTTCTACTTTGTTTATTTATTTGTCTCTCTGTGATGTTCTAGTTAATTAAACGTTTGCGCGTAGTTTTGTTTAGTCCTTTGGCTAAAATTTATAGTAGAATTTAAAAAACTGGGTCACTAATTTTAGCTAACCAAAATTTTAATAGGTTATATTAATAAATATATCTGTATGCACTTAAATCAAGCAGTTCAGCAGACATATTTATCAACATATGTTTAAAATTCTAGATTTTGCGTTCCAAGAATTACTTGAGCTTATTTATTATTATACTCAACCACAAGAACGGGTTAGGTACCCTACCCTTTATTTTATAACAAGTTTGCATTGTATTCACTTATAAGTACAAAAAAAAATGAAATTTATGCATCGTCGAATGACAAATAATGTCATAAACAATAAATGTATTTGACATTTTTGCTTGTCCCGGGATTCCGGGAAGAAATTTATCTTCTTCCGGGATTTCCCGGGATCCCGGAAAGTAATAAATTATGTCAATATTTTTAAATAAATAACCCAAAAAATGAAGGAGCGGTCTATTACTTAAAAACCATATACGTAATAAATTTGCTTCATGATTATTATTATAATAAAATAAAATTGGTGAGATAAACATAGAACTGTAAACTTATTTTGATGTTATAAACTTTGTCATGAAGACCATATTACGAGTGTACATAATATTCATATGTTAGTTAGGTTTTTATAATAAACTCTGATCAATAATGATAGCATTACAAAGATCTTCACACAAAATAAACGAAAATAACATTTTTTAAATATCCCGAGTATTTCCGGGACAATAAGTATTTCCCGGGAAATATAAAATAGGTTAAAATGAACCACGATCCCGGGAACCGGGGATCCCGGGAGAGAAATCCTAGTGCGTAGTGCATACCATTATTTTTGAACAAAATGGCTAGTAATGCTGGATCTATTTTCTAAAACGTATTAATATTCTTACGAACTTCCATCAATAATTTTTAGTATTTAGGTGCTGACATAGAAACAAACAAAAAATTAGATACCTAAATGCAAATAAGCAAAGAGCGAACAAAAAATGTTATCAAAATATTTAGTTTCAGCTCTTCAATGTGCTTAAAAGCAAATGACATAATTAAAAAATAGTACATATTTATGCAAAAAGAAATAAACGACTATAAAGAATTTATAAAATACAAAATAATCCAACGTTTTGCACAGACAACTCAAAAAAAAAAATTATTGTAGTTTTACATCCTCTTATTTACTGTATTGCAGTGCACTGAAATAAGAATAAGTTTAATGGTCAATATTTTTCGAACTACAAATTTTCTTTAAAATCGTTGCATAATGCTAATTTGCACCGTTATTAATGACGTAGTGTATCTATACTCAAGCCAAACGTTTCGCAAATAAACGAAATCATCGACTGTAGCAATTTATTTCATAAAATAAACATGTTCATATTTTCACGTTATTTAAATAATGATAAATAATTAATACCAAAAAGATTATTTTAATTGTGTCTTATTGTTTCATGTCGAAAAAACGAAACAAAATTTTTCCGCCGAAAACAGAAATAATTCCTTCGTTCATCGTGCACAAGCTCAATCGTTTCTAATTTTTTAAAAGTCATCAATTTATCACTATTTTATTTATTGCGTATGACATGCAATACATTTTCTGACTAAAATTAGACCTATAGAAAACAACTGACTGATACCATATGAACGTCTAAAGTACCTATATTAAAACATCTCATATTGTTTGTGCGTCACGGCAATATTGCGATAGTGTTTACTAAAACGTTTGTTATTAATATAACTACATACATTAGACAGGAAACGCTTTCATGTCGAAACGAAGTGGACGCCTTCAACTCGAAACAGCAGTTTAAACAAGAACTTAAAAATTAAATTACGTACATTTATGCAAGTTAGATAGAATTCAAGCCTCGTAATCTAAAATTTCATAAAAAATTGCGAAACAAACTTTTGTTTGTAGTACAAGTAAAAACGTATAATTTAATTACTGTTCGAAATTAATTTTGCTTATCACCAAAAGATTTTCCGGATTGCTGAATTCATAAATTAACACGTTAAAATAGATCCTGCAATGCATTTTCTGATGTTGGCCGTATGACAAATTTTGTGACGATTCATTTACAAAACAAGCTGCATTTAACCAACCCACAATTGCCTTAAAACAAATAAAAGTAAAGATAAGAAATCCCACTGCTTGCATACTTTTTAACAGATGACATTGATGACAAAAACGCTGTGTACAAGTGTTCTATTTTACTTGGTAAAATGAATCCTATAAATATTTGTAGAAAAGCATCGCTAAAATTATCTCGCAAAATAAAAGCTAAAATTTCGTCTTATTCAATTCTGACCGACGACAATATATCAGGTAAAGCATAAAGTACTGACGATGAATATGTCCTAATTATAATAATAGCAAAGACGTAGCATACACATAGGGTGGGCACAAAATCTGGACAAGGGCAAATATTTTTTTAAGTAAACGGCGAAGTGAACTGACAGAATGTTCGGTACAAGGTAATCGCTTGGATTTCTTCTTCTGGGGTATTCTAAACGAGAAGGTTTATTCAGTCAATATTAATGATATTAACCATCTGATTCAACATAACACAACTAAATGTACTACCATCAATGGAGATAATGCATTACTGCATGCTGCATCGTGTACACGTCAATTTTGCAAAAAAAAAGTCAACATGTGTATCAAGTGCATCGCTAATGATGGTAATTACATCGACAACTTTATTAATTAAAAATATACATATTAGTATGTGTCTAGACTTTGTGCCCACCTGTATTACAGTTGCAGTACATCAGTTGAGTATTGCATTGTCAATGGGTAATGCTGTTTAGCCAATTTTTAAACATGATTGTCAGAATTCATAATTAAAACAAACACTGTTAGAAAAAACTCAATCTTAAACAAAAAAACACTACTTGATTAATTTCAATAGATGTCCAGTTTTTATATTATACTACAACAATATGTTATACATTTTATGTTACTTTACAAATTTAAATTTCTTGTTAAGTCGTTTTAGATTACTTAATTATATTTATTACCACTATTTAATAACTCATTTTATTTCAACGCTATACCACAATATTTTTCATCTATTTAAAACAAAAACGCAGAAAAAGTAAACATGATGCTTGATAAATAATTCCTTAAAATGATCCTGTGCCTATTAATGCTGTTTAAAAAAATCCAATCATTTAGAATACATATTTGTTGCAGTCAATGACATTCCTCGCGTTCCGATAAAGACATACCAGTGGGAAGACGTTCGAAGATCTCGTAGAAAAGGTGGATATCCTTGGACACATATAAGTAAATCACCGTATGACGAAGACGTCGATCCAGAAGAATTTACTATGGAAGCATTTAGGAGGAGCAGAAGTTCGTCTACCCTTGGAAAGTCAGAAACACAAGACTTGGGGGACATCACACAAGAAATGATACAGACAGAACATTTACAAGATGAGGAACTGATGGATAAAACTACAAATATTGACGAACAACAAGCTCTTGAAATGCTCAATGGCGAAAAAAGACTCACACCGGAAATGCAACAACAGCCAGGTCCTAGCGAACTCTTAACCCCTGAAGATAAACCAATTTCTAAAAACGGAAAAGAAAAACGTGCATCGTCTGAAGAACCTAAAAGAAAAAGAAAATTATCAATACAAAGTAGTTATAGTCGAATGAGTTTACCAAAATTCAGTGTAATGAGCAAACTCAAAGATGCTAAAAATAAACTGAAGGTTCCTAAGCTGCCAAAAAGATCGAAATCTGATGTAACGGAGGATAAAATCCCTAAAAAGACAAAAAGTAAGTCCGAAATTAGTGAAAAGGTTGAAATTAAGAAAACTACTTTAACAACAGCGCCTAAAAAAACTACGTCACCGGTTTATATACACATACCGTTAAAACCACCACCCGGAGAGACTGATGAATATTCAAAATACGAATTTGAAGAACCAGAAAAACCAAGCAAAACTGAAATAGGTGAAGATCAGCCAGACTCGCCGAATGTAATGGGAGAAATTGGTCAACGTAAGCTGTCGCTATTAGATGTGTTATATGAACTTAAAAAAGCGCAAGAAAGTACCATTGCAGAACAACCTACTACCACTACTCCTAAAAAAACAAAAAAGATTAATTTAAAATTAAAAACGAAAAGAAAAGACTCAAAAACACTCGTAAAGACCATAGATAATGAAACACTGGAGTCTAGTAAAACAGAGTTAAATAGCAAGGAAGTTGATAAATCAAAGAAAAAATCTCAAGAAAAGGACACCCAAGAAAATATTAGCAAAGAAACAAACAATACTGAAAAGGTAACCTCAATTGAACAGGAAACAATAAGATCAACATTAATTGTTCCTGGTGCTAATGACGAAAAAGGAATGAATGTAAACTTGATGCCTCAGCTTGAAAGAATGGAAAGTATCGGACCTGTGATACAGGAAATAACAGAAAATGAGAGTGTGGCATTTAAAGAAAAAGCTATATTAGAAACTCCAGGTCGGCAAAAATCAAAAACACCCGAACCAATTGTAGTAGAACCGGAAGACAGTTCAGCTGACGACAACATCAGTCAATATTTAGACAAAGACGATACAGAACTTAAAGAAATCGAGAAAGGTATTGCAATTGACCAACCAGGTCCAAGCAAAAATAATGACGAATCGACAAATATAGACCAAACAAGTGACACTTCACAAACATCTGCTAAAGATATTAAAAATAAATTTAAAATTACAGTCACAACATTAAGACAAGAAAGAGCTAGATCTGAAGAACCAAAAAGAAAACGTAAATTGTCTATAGAAAGTGGTCATAGCAGAAAAAGTTTATCGAAGTTAGGATTATTAAAGAAATTAAAAGAAGCCAAAGATAAAATAAAACTTCCAAAATTTCCATCTTTTTCAAAATCTGATAACAAGGAAATTAAGAAAGAAAGCATAAAATCGAAAGTGGATAAAACAAAATCCTCCTTACCTGAAGAAAAGAAAAGTACATCAAAAAAGGATCACAAAACAAATGAAGGTCCTATGTATATCCACATTCCATTAAAACCGCCTCCCGGAAAAACAGACGAATACTCAAAATATGCAGAAGAAATCAAAGAAATTGTAAATCCAATCAAAGATACACCAGAAGACGACGAGTCAATGCCAGCAACGCCAGATTCTCCAACAAACGATGTCCAACTAATAATTTTAACTCCACCATCAGATGACGAAATTTTAGACTCTTGTTCAAATGCGCCAGATACACCTTCTGAAAGCGATCAAAAGTTTTTTTATTCAATGCGCATCGAAGAACTAAAAACATTAGCTAAAAAAGCAGCTGATCAAGTTTACCCAGATACAAAAACAACGTTAGAACCTGTGAAAGAAGAGACAGATGAAGGGTCTCTTAATCGTCAGAATTCCATTAAAAAAAAATCTACAGAAGAACTTTCGAAAAGAATAGTCAATGATAATCAAGAATCACCAAAAACTGATACGGATTCAAATGAACTTAAAGATGTAAGAACAGTAAATATAGAACAAAAGAAGCCTCTAGTCGATGAAGAAGACGGATTACCTCTCAATGCCACTGCTATTGCTTTAATAAATGAAGAACTTGCTAAAGAAAAACTACCTCCAGTAGCAGCACCGGAATCTAAAGAAAATGAAACAAAAACTCTTAAACCCGACGGATCTCCGCCGTTAAAAAAGAAGGTATCGTTTAAACGAAAATCGCGAGGTGAAGATGGTGAACGTATTTACGAAGATGTACAAATTTTTGATTCAACAAAGAAGGATGATAACGATAAAAAGATATTAGTGGACGAAAAAACATCTCACGTTAGCGACGAACTTGGAAATGGGACATCGTTAGAGGACGACAAATGGTCGAAATCAATGTAAGTGTTAAAACACATAAACAAAGTATGTTCATTTAAAGTATCCAATCGAACATGAACAGTTTTGTCATGTTTATTAAATAAATATCTAGATAGAATTTTAAAGAATTCTTCTAGATGAGGGTCTTGCAAATTGGTGTTAATGTTAACTAATTGTTTTTAATTACTAATATTAATATTTTGTTTTAACAAGCCAATATAAATATTTAATGTTAAGCCCAAATAGTATCTTTATTTAAAAATAACGACGGTTTAGATCAAACTTGTTAAACATACATTGATAAATTATCATTGATAGTTATTGTAGTTACGCTTACTATGTAACGTAGAATTAATTATTGATTAAACCTTATCAGTTAATTAGTTCAAATTGAATTAAATACATTTAAATTAATTACTTAAAATTAAGCTCAAAAACTGTTTTTTTTGACAAATTTTTAACAACTTTAATGTCATTTTAATATCAGTTAGACTTGACAATAACATTGACACTGATATCAGTGTAAGAGAATTCTAAGAAAATTCTAGCGTCTGTAAACAGTATAAACTTCTTAAATATTCACTTGTCGAATACCACTTGGCCAATTTTCGTGTTATGATTCCTAAACAATTCATCGACTTTTGTATTTACATGTAGGTACAAGTACATTAGTAGGTACCTACATATAAAATTAAAAAATCAGAGAGAACACGTTTAAGGTTTCGCATATGAATTTATATATTTTCTAACATTTTACCAATTTTTGATCGACATACCATAGTTCATTTTATGTAAATGGTTTACCAAGCATACCTTTTTTCTACTTAAATAAGTAACGCAATTGCGTAATTTGTTTAATTATTATTACAAGGTGCGTTAATTTTTATTTAAAAAAAAGTTAAGCTCGACCGACAACGTAATAAAATTCTACGCGATGGCATAAAAATAGAAGTTGTCGAATTGCGGCTCGTTGGCTGTCGGTTTAAATATCTAACAATAGAAGAAAACTAAAATAAACTAGTGAGCAGTGAAGTTCCAAGTTAAGCACTCGGGTACGAAATAAACGAAAAGATGTGATAAATGTGCTAACTACTAAATATTTCACTGTTCATTCGCGCGGGTTGATGTTTATTTTTATTTGCAACCAAACAAAAATGTTAAAAAAATAAACTATGGAACCTGCGGTTGTGGCAAAATCAACCCACAAGGGCCGTAAACGACGAAAGCGCAATCTTTCTTTGAAAGAACATGCTCGGTCTACGTCAGAGGGTGGGAAACGTGCTGTTCGGGTACAAGATGTTTCTAGAGAATCATCCACCGGTTCTTCGGCGATGTCTTTGGATGTGCGATGTGCCTGTCAGTATTTCCAAAGCAGCTCGCTATTGCCTGAACGCAAAAACCCAATTGGAGCGCGTTCTACGAACTATGGGAACGATACGGTCAAAATCATATGGTATGTGGCAAAATACCTTAATTCAATTAAAATTTTAATTTAAAAACCTAACCTACAT
Source organism: Elmis aenea (assembly GCA_947652605.1). Lineage (NCBI taxonomy): Eukaryota > Metazoa > Arthropoda > Insecta > Coleoptera > Elmidae > Elmis > Elmis aenea. Next base: position 29,202,391 of record OX393577.1, on the reverse strand, counting down.
AGCAGTAAAGGGGTTTCAATATATCACTCCCAGGCTAGCTCGAAGCCCTATTTATAGGTGCGTTGAAAGCTTGCAAAATCGAGCACTAAAGCAATTTGTGAGTTCAGTAATCTACAATTATGCCGCAAAATGTTTTGACGAAAGCAAACTCCATTAAATGATATAAATTAGCACAGAAAAATATTTTTAGGATAAATTTAAATTTAGAATGGAATTCTGTGCAAATGTTTGAGCCAAATTTGTTTTCTGATATGTGTAATTTTTATTTATTGCAAAACAACATTTTAAAAACGAGATCGTTATTGTATTTTAAAAAATACAGATGTGTTTTGTAGACATACATATTTAAATCAACATCATGTAAATATTGAAATAACAATATTACAAAAAACATTGTACCTACTCTTAAAAACAGCACATAATTTGCAAAAATTTTAAAATTGGTAAAATATTTTACTTTGGTTTTAGTGACCATGAATATGAACCTGTTAACCCACCCGCTGATGGCACTTCATTTGCAAGTCCTTTAACTATGCACATTGTTGACACAACAGGGGCGCATCAAATTAAAGAAAGCGTTGCAGTCAGCAACAGTAATTCTTTAGAACGTCGTAATCTTCGAAACCCAACCAACAATACACTTGAGATGTATGGACCAGCAGACATTGAAGAAGCAGTTGTGCGCCACGTAAGCACCGAAAAAATCCAAACCGAAGGGCAAAGTTTAAATCCTGCAGATAACAAACTAAACACAGATCATGCTGGTTCTTCGGAATTAGAGACACTTTCACTGAAAGCTCAAAAGGAAAACGAAAAACAAGGAAAAACTTTAAATGAAACTATTAAGACTCAAGCAGGAAAACTCAAAAGAAGGATACAAAACATAAAAAAGCCAAATCTGAAAATTTTACAACGACCAAAATCTCAAAGCCCGAATTTAAAGAAGAAGTCTACCGAGGGAAAATCAAAGTTTACTATGCCAAAACTACCAAATTTGCCGTCTTTCAGTTTGCCCCGTAAAAGTGATCCAAACAAAAGTACTACGAAACGTTCATGGCGAGAACGACAATTTTCGACGGAATCAAACGCTGGTGATTCTAAGAAAAAATTTTTCGACTTTGCGACATATCCCAGAATTTTCGATAAAACTAAAAAATCTAAAAAGTCCGAAGGTCACGATAAAGACTTCACAAAGCCCAACGACGAGGCAGAATCATCAAAAGATAGCCAAGAGCCTACAACCTCACCAGAATTTGCTACATTTCCTAGGACAAATCGCAAAAAGGGACCCGTAGGTTCGCGATGGATGAGCAAATTCAGAGATAACGAGTTTGTAGATGAATATTCTGGGAGGTCCAAAGAAACCAACCGCGACGATGATCGCGATATAATTAGAATTCCTCTTCATCCTGAACATGAACCGGACGATATACCATCTCATACTCGATACAATGAAGATATCGATATAGACGATGAGTACGACAGAGAAAATCGTGACATACATCGCGCATCTCCTTATAGCAAGGATTATTTAAAACGGTGGACACATGGAGAATTCCATAAAGGCCCAACTACTGCCCAAGTAGAATACGAACCGGATATAAGGTGTGACGATTACAGAATCACTGACCTTGATAACGATATGCAAGAACCGCAAACACCACCAGATGAAAACTTTGACATGGAAATTACACATGCCAAAGAAATACATTCTTCCGGTAGTCTTAGTGACCATAGGCGAGGAGTTTTAGAAGAAATAGACTCGGATGAATTTTTCTTAAGAGAAAAAGGTATCTCACAAGAAAATATTGAAGTAGGCAAATATTTAAGTTCAGAAATACGCGAAGCTTTTAGAAATCCTATTAACGCCCTTTCACAAATACAGCATGATGATTATAATCGAAAATACGAAGTAGATGAGTCAGACCAATCAGAAAATTTACATGACGTATCTCCGAGACGAAAACCTCTAAAAAAACCAAAACGTAAAAAGACTCCTCACGTTTCACGAGAAGAAATCAGCTTTGATAAAGATTCTGAATCGGAGCAGTTCCCTAAGCCTTTTGATAATTTGAGATCTATTATCTCACCACCTGCTAGACCAAAACGTAGGAGCAAAAAGGGAAAGAAAACTAAAAAATCAATGCCAGCAGAAGTAATTCCATACCAAGAAACAATACCAGTTCACGAAACTTTTGAACCTGTACATTCAGATGAAATAACAAGGGAAATCGAATCTCAGATATTACCGGATAATATACTTGGTGATGAAATTCATGAAAATGGATACACAGAACAATATAATCAACAGCTCAGAGAGTATCCGCAAATGTACGAAAATGAACAAATGGCAGAAATACAACAACCAAATATAATGGTATCCTCTCCTTATTATAGGTATGAAAATTATGAAGAAATGTTAGATGAAGAAATTGAGCCACCTGTCGCACCTGCACGCAAACAAAGAAGTTTGAAGAGTTTAAATGCTTCTGAACATGATTCAATAACAAACGAACTTTGTTTCGACAAAGATTTAACTGAACAAGAGGTATGTTGAATAAAAAATTATGCTGCTTTCATAACTGTGTCGTTTTTATTTTGCAGATGGAAGCATACCGAGCAGAGCATGAATATATTATACCGACACCTGAACCACCGATTCGCTCCAAAAGAACACAGTCTCAATCACTGACTAAAATATCACAACCTGAAGAAGATGCAACTTCACGTGGTGCTGATTCTCCGGTTTCTGATAATCAAGTTCCTTGTGTTGAAGAACCATGCATAGAAAAAGTATGTGATTCAATGGGATATGCTGTTATCGATAAGCAAAAACCACGAGATCCACCCTTACCACCAACACGATTTCCACTAACACCTCCAAGAACAAGAAAAGTAAAAAAAAGTGATGATGGACTAGCTCATGATAACAAATTCTTCACAGTTCCTAGATCGCATGATGATCAACCACCACCAAGACCATTAAGAAATTATAGCACTTTAGGAGGGCCAAGCAGACCTCCAAGAAAAAAAACTTCAAGTTCAACAAATGTTAATGAAGAAGAAAAAGAAAACATCAACTTAAGTCAATACATTGAAATTGAAGAAGAGGATGAGCCATCTCGCAATTTACAGTCTGGAGAAATTATACAAAAAATGAGAGGTCGTCCATTACCGGCACCACCACGACCTCCAAGAAAAACAAAGGATTCCACTAAAGAAGTTCTTCGTGACATTACCCAAGAAAGCAACATTTTAACAGAATCCAAAGAAAGCGATCTTGATAAATTTGAAAGGGAAGAAATCGAAATTTCTACACAAACTGAAGCTCTACCTGATAATTATTTTAGCGATGAACCAAATGATCCATCGCAATTTGAGCAAGAAACTATCACACATGGTGCGATAATTTTAAGGCATATTGACAATTCCAATATTTTATCACATTCATATGTACGACAACGTTTTGGGACTGATAACTCAACGACAGAAAGAATAATACCAATTACTATAGATGGTTCAAATGAACGAGATGTGCAAGATTATGATCAGAAAATTGAAGATGAAGAAGAAACATCAGAAATACCAGATTACTTTAAAAATTTGGAAAATCCGCAAATATCAGAAATGTCTGTTCAAACTCCAATGCAACAACCAACACAAGAAGTTCAATTTACTAATAAAAGTGATGATATTCCATCCAGACAAATTGAATCCAGCAAAGAAATTCACATATTAAAAGCACAACAGTTGCAAGTGGGCGATTTAGATGTCGATAAATTAAGAGTGAATGAACTTCAAGCAAATAAAATATTCGTATCAGAAATGGAAGGTATCAGTTTGCAAGTCTCTGAAATAAACTCTAAATCTGGAAACTTAGTAGTTAGTGGAATTGAATTATCACAGCAGGTAATTCAAGAATTAATAGAAAAGTTGCAGTCGGTAGCCAATGAACAATCCCAAGAATCTGTTACTTCACAATCAGCTAAACCAACTACTCAAGAAACTGACACACAAATTTTTACGGAATCTGCTATTGAAGAAAGCCAAAATCAAGATATTGAACAAAAAAAAACTCCGATTTCAGAACCTCTATTTGAACCTTTAGAAGATGATATTCCACAAAGACCCTTGCGACAGACTTCTAAAAATGGAAAATTAATAGACAACCAAATAAAAGAAACAGAATTTCAAACGGATAACTTGCAACAAAATTATTTAGAATCAAATGTTGAAAATCAAATTGTACAAGAAGCAACTTATACTGAGAACAAGAAAAATAGTAACCAGTCTGTGGAAGATACTGTGGAACATATCGGTTTATTATCACAGGAAGTCGAAAAAGAAATTGATCAGATTCTTCAGATGGCTGCACAAACTGTATTAAGTAGATCTACATCTCCACAAAATCAGTTAGAAACAAATCAAAATATACCACACACAGAAGAATTACAAACAATAGATAGTGACCTGGAGAAAGAAATTATTTATGAAGAAGACAGAGAACCTCCCAAACGACCACCAAGGAAATCAGTAACGGAAAAGATTCAAGAAACAGTTGAACAACCAGAAGAACATTATTTTACTGAGCATACTATTGTTGATAATATGGTATTATTAGATGACAGATTTCCCCAATTTATATCAGATATTCACCTTCCTTTGCACCCAAACCTTTTCCCAGAAAATGAGCAGCAAATAGACAACAGCTCCAGATCTGAAGAAGAACTACCACCGAGACCCCCACAACCACCAGGTTATTTTCCTTCCCAACCACCTCCCAGCTTTTATGCATTAAGGTCACCACATTTTATAGAATTTCTCGACGATGACATTCCTTTACCACCTCGCCGAAAACGCCATCATAAAGTTCCTGTAGTATCAAGGTCTAGTTCGGATGAAGTTCCTCAAGCTACGAGGAGACCTCAACGATCATCAGAAGCTTCAATACCACAGTTAACAGGACAATTAGTGCGGGCATGTGGTACAAGTTTAGATAGGTCAATTAAGAGACTGATTTCACATATTTCAAATAATGTGTTACAAAATGCAGATGGTAAACAAGATTTACATGTAATAATGGTAATACTGCTAGTCTTGATTGCCGGGATACTACTATTAAGTAGTGGTGATGGTAAAGTTATTCACCACCATCACTGGGAATTTTTTAATCCTCCCGGAAATTTATGATTTCTAATATTTAACAAATTTTGTTTTAACATTGTCTGTTTTCTGTTTATTATGGTGTTTTTTAAATTAAAAAACATATACATTTGATTATTGTATGTATATTTGTTTTATATATAAATATGTTAAGAATTTTGTAAACTTTACAGTCTTCCAAATTATAATCACTAATCATCACATTTGCAAATGTAAAACATAAAAATACATGCATTGTGACGTAGATTACAGTTAAGATTAAATAAAAATTGTTATTTGTTACAAAAATTTAACTTTAAAACTCACAAAATAAATCAGTCAAATTACTATTTACAAGAACAATGAATTACATCACTCCCATAAAAATATACAATTTGCCTCTAAAGTTTTAAAATTGGAAATGGCTGGACGTTCAAAATTTTATTTTAACAAATGTTACTAAATAGTGAAGCCTAGTACTACTAAAAGTATTGTTTATCATACATAAATCAATTTTAAAAGATTCAGATCACTGAAAAACGTGTTTAGAAATAATGACCAACTTTATAAAAGTATGACTTCTAAAATACTCTTGTCTGATGTATTAAAAAAAAACTTTTTTTAAACACAAATGTCTAGTTATGCTAAAAATAATTTATATACTTTGTTATGTTACTAGACATCAAGAGCTGCGGATCTAGTGGTGAGATTAAGTTGCTTCACTAGCTTTTGTTTTATTTTAATCAATCGGCTATTTAACTCTTTAGTACATAATTGAAGATCATAACTTAAGATTTTATTATACAGGGTTAGGCTAATGTTCCAAAGCGTTTCAAAAAAATATAGCAAGCACCAAAATGTTTTTATTCAATGACATGTATTAACATGTACTCCTATAATAAATTTTGGCGCTTCCTATTTAGCACTACTTTTAGAAGTTCTTTAGTAGGTAAACACATTATCTATCATAATAATTTGGCTTATATTTTTACAGCAAATTTTCTCAAATTGCCAATTTTTATGATTTACAAATCAATTTGAGAAAGATTATTCAAAAACAATTTTACAAATAATAATTGCTTAACATTTATAATTTTATTTTTCATTAAAATACAGGACATAAGGCTTTCTCAACAACTACAATACAGGACAGCAAAAATCGTCGTAGAATACAGGACAGTCCCGCCTTGGAATCATGCTGTGACAACCACAGAATATTCCCAAGGTGAGAACTGCCCATCTTAATGTTGCTTATACTGTTATTTTGACGCGAAGTTTATATGTAATCTTTGTAGATTTTTATTATTGTAACAAGATTATGAATTCATTTGAACAAATAATAGAAAAAAGAAATGGCTTGATCGTGTCTGATCTCTTTTCCATATCTCGATGCAATAGCTCTTGATGACATTATTTGTAAGACTTCTACTTGTGTTTTTTCAAATTGTTTTGCACAATTGTATAATGTACGTTGATATTGTCAGCTACTTGCCTCAAACTAATTGTCGTATTTTCCACCACTGCAGCTAAGACAATAAAGTATTTTCATTCCCAATATCTTGGTTTCTGACATTATCTTGAGCTTTTTTAATGCAGGGGCAGTTATTCAACAACATTCCAGTTTTTTCAAATTTCAAAATCATTCTTGAAATTATGGAATAATGGGGAATTGGCTTATGTGGATATTTGGCCTCAAAAATAGCACTCAACTCGCGACAGGGATACTGCTTTCGGAATAATACCATTTAGTCTTTTCTAATTTTTCTTCCAATGAAAACATAACTAATTGTATAAAATAAAAGTTTGATATAATTAAACGACAATTTAGACTAAACTTAGCATCAAAATGACAGTATAAGCGGCATTAGGATGGACAGTTGTCACCACTTCTTATCTATGGTCACCACTGGTTAAGTCAGTGGTTTCCAACCTTTTTGTACCTCCGCCCCCCTTTTTCATAAAAAAAAATTTTGCGCCCCCCTCACTTTTCGTAACAATCTAATTTCATAATAATTATTTAATGGGCTAGAAAACAATATACCTTATTTTGTAAAAATAGAGTTTTTGTTTGTTTGTATTCAAAAATGATATTTTGTAACAGCTGCGTGCCCCCCTTGCAATAGCCTCGCGCCCCCCTAGGGGGGCGCGCCCCACAGGTTGGAAACCACTGGGTTAAGTTGTCACGGCCATTGAATAAAAAGATAAAGGAAGGAGCGTTATAGCGATACTAAGACGTCCAGGTTAGCCTCTCAATATGGCGGATGTATGTTTCCGCTTCTCAGTGGCGTATCTAACATTTTTAAATATGTATTGATTATTGTAAATATTTGCTTTGTTTTGAATTGAGCCTGTTATTTACTTATTTATTTCTTGTTTCGTGGTTGAGGGAATTAAGAAAACGACAGCATATTTCAATATTTGGATTGTTTATTACGAGAGTTAAAAAATATGCTGTACAAAAATGCACGCCACTGATATGACATACTATTTTGACAGACCACATCAAATTTTCAATACATGATTACACTACAAAATATTAATGTCTACTTACCTATGAAACGTAATCTTTTAATCTTCAACATTTTTTGACCTAGTAAGACTACAAGATCTGCAGCTAACCATTGTAGCACACAAAACACTAAATTCTTTACCATTTGACTTGTCAAAACCGGCCGCCATCAGAGGCCATTTATGTCGTCATTTCCGTCGCCGCTCAAACGCTGCAGTATAGTATTAAAGCTCCTTCCTTTATCTTTTTATTCAATGGTCACGGCATAATTCCAAGGCACTACAGATTTTTGTCAAAACGGCGTTTTGCAATTTTCTTAATTATTATCAGTTATTGGAAAACCCAAAAGCCGACACCGTGAGGCAAAAGGCCATCGTAAAAGAAGAAGAAGAAGAAGAAGGAAAACTAAAAAATAATATTGATTACATTTATAAACACAGAATTTTTTTCTTTACAAAATACCTAAATGCATTTTTTTTTCTAAAATAATTAGGGGAGATATTTTACAATTTTTAAAATTTTACCATTGAAATAACTATGTTACCTGATCGAATTCTACACCCTGTATAAAAATGTCTTAATCTAGATGAGGGGTCGGCAACGTTTTTCACTTCAAATGTCATATATTATTGATTTTAAGCCTTAAAAATTTCTTGGTTGCCACCAAAAATATTGACCTTTGCTTGAGAGTGCTTAACCCTTTCGCTGCGGCACTCGTTTCTACAAGTCGTGTCCGCTGTGCAGCGTTCGACAGGTAGTGCGGATTATTACGGTTCCCGCAGTCAGATCCCTGCACCTTGCGTATTAATACGGTTCCCGCAGTCAGAGTATAGGTTCGACGTAAAAATAATAATAGATAACAATTTTTTAAATTTATTTTTAAATTATTGTTTGCACACAAAGAATTACATAAATAAACTTTACAAATGATGTTAGGACAAACCAAAAATAATAATATAAAATAAAATTATGCATAATGCAAATATTTGTAAAAAAATGAGTTTTTAAGAACTAAAATCGTTTTTGAGAATGGTATTTTTCAAAACAAGGCACCACGCAAAGTGGAACATTACAATTTTTGCAGGTGAATCGCGTTTGTTTTCAAACGCTTCGCTTAGTGCATATAATGCACCTTTAAGATGGAAATTTTTTTCATTTGTTGGATATATTGATGGAAAATGTCTTTCAATAAGTCGAAATGGTAAAGCGGCATTTTCGTTCAGGTATTTACGCATACTTTGATACAAATGCAAACAGATTCTACCTGTAAACTTCCGCCCTGGATTATGTGGATTAACCCTAATTAACTTTTTTAAGAGTTTACCCAGTTTAGATTATAAAATTCAACTGGTATTGTTCGTCACCACATCCGAATATTCAGGTATTTATTCACACTTTTATAAAATGCAAACAGATTTGTCCAATGAACAAGTAACCTGTACGTACGACGTATACTTGGCGTGCGCTCTGAAAAATCCAGTCTAAATAAACAGTGCGAAATTTTACGGTTCCCGCAGTCTGCGGCTAAAAAGTATACACATTTATCGAGCTATTACGTAGAATATGAAGCACAGTATGCTATAGCATGCTAAAAAATACGGCAGGTGATCTGTCGCTTCAAAAAGTACTTAAAACACGCCCGCGTAATATTCCAGTTCCCGCACATGAGCCACTAAAATTAAATGCGGAATAATACGGTTCCCGCAGTGAAAGGGTTAAAAGTAGATTTTTTTGCGATTCAAAATTAATTTTATTTTTTTGGTAGTAATTTTATACGCTGCCGCCCCACACCCATAAACAATTTAGGTAATGTTTCTGCATGCCACCCAAAATATTTTCGTGTGCCATCTATTGGCCTAGGGTTGCCGATCCCCGATCTTGAAAAATATAATTTTTTTTAAATTTATTAATTGAGAATCCAATAATTAGGTACAATAGTATTATTAAGTACACTTTAAAGATTCAATATTGACCCAAAGCTATTTTAGTTTAAATTTTAAAATTTAAACAAGTTAAAATTAATTACCTTAATAAAAAATTTAAAACATAAATATTGGTTAAATTAAAAATATTACTAATAATTCTTTCAAAATATTGTTAGCAGCTTAAATTATTCCTAACTAGTATTTAGTCATACACATACACACAGTCTCAGATTCACAGATTGTAAATAGTTAATCACCAAGTTTTTTGGCTTATTAATCCAAACACTTTTACATCTTTTAATTCATTTTATTCTACTTATCACAAAAAAAAATTAAAATCAAATTATTTTAACATTCTTTTTTACCTATTGTGTGTTTCTGTCACTGACGCAAATTCAACTGTTTGGTTTATATTATTGAAAGCTGCAATGATCAGATGTAAATCAATGACTTTCACTATGTTCTGTGATCTTCACTACATTAAATTCCACATTGATAGCATGCCTAATAAGATGATATCTTCATTACCAAAATCACAGATAATATACGAAAATTAAAGAAAACCTCTTTACAATATTAAGTCTAAAATTGATTAATCAAACATGTCATCGTATGACACCAAGTCTCTCTTATCCTTATGGTTTCCTTTCTGTGAATGACTTGCAGCTACAAATGCAATAAGTTTAATAGAATAATAAGCACTAATCTTAATAACGTTACCTAAAGTTGACCAAGTTGAAGATGATGTAGCATCATTAATAGGTTCGATTTGTGGTTGCCGTCTAGCAAGTGATACTTTTAACTGGATACCAGAGACCATACTTCCGTCCATCTTAAATTAATGAATATTTTCATTTTTTTTTGTTTAAATTTTTTAACACATCATCTTAAGATAAATACCTCTGCTATAGCCCTTTCAGCTGCCTCTACTTTATCGAATGTTATAAAGCCACGGCTAAAAAAAAGTTACATTTTTAAAATGTTCATTGTAAGACGAGCTACTTATACTTTTTTTCTATTTCCATAGATACATTAACAATGTTTCCAATAGTTGTGAAATGCTTTTTAAGAAATTCCTCCGTAATTTTATATCCAGATACATAAATAGTATTGCCTTGTCTAGGTTTATCTGGCTTTTCACGTTGCTTTTCAGTTAATCCTCGTTCTTCCCGATCTCTCTGGTTTGCAAATGTATCATACAAGTTTTTGATTCTAGGAGGTTGATTTCCTGGGTTATCTGGTCCCTCATCAGCTTGGACAGCAGAAAATGGTTGATAACCACTTACAGTTTTGTCAGATATCAACTTACGCTCTAGACCTTAAATTAATTTACTTGTATTCATAAAACTTCAAAGTAACTATAATTAAATGAACCTCTAGGTCGCTTAAAAGCTTGCTCAGGCCGTTTTTCTTGTTTCGGTATAGCACTAATAGCTCCAGATTTAATCAATTTTTTAGCAACTTCTCTGGCATCCCTAGCTTCTGCAGGACGTTTTGGTATAATTGGTTTTTCTGGTTCTGGTTTTGGGGCTTTTAATGCTTGTAGAGCCTTTTTCTAAAATTGTTACATTTAAAACATAACCTATTGCTATTGCCAATACTAAACTTACCTTTTTCTTTAGCTTCTGGTACTTCGCCTGAAGCATTAACTCCTCTTCAGTAAAATTTGCAGGAAAATGTATGTATACCATTTTAAAGTACTACTTATAAAATAAATGCAAATAATAAACACTTGCTAATTAATGTTCCTATTTATAAATCAAATATAATTCAGATAAAAATTATTTGAATTTTGATATCTATACAAGTCTAAAATACATAATTTTCATAAATTCAAACATCCATTGCAACTTCTATTCGAATAACGACCACACTATTTTTCTTCTGACTACTTTGTCCCGCAGTGTACGTAAATATGTATTGCTTATTGTAATGTTATTTCAACAAACAAAACAAATTAAATTAACCAAAGTTATAATTTATCAATTTCACGCTTTTAATAAATATTTTATGTCAACGCCAGTTTGTTGTAAAAGAATAACCAAAATCTACAATTTCTAGCTAGTTTTGGTAATTGGTAATTATGTACAAATTTTTAAATTTAACGTTATTCTTAGTTATTTAAGGACGTACTATAAAAATATTTAGATAAAACTTAATAAAAACAAATGTATTTAATTTTTTTTATTATGACGGAACGAATTATGGTTCGTAGCGATTGTATTCTTACCTTTGGTCGCGTTCAGCGGAAGTAGCGTAAATAAATTCTGCTCCGCTACTGACACCGATACTCTCGCAACGTATTTTGGTGTTAACAGTTTTGGATGTATTTATGCCACCACACATAGAACATAATAACTACCAACTATCTACAATTGTGCAGTTGAGATTGTAGGTGATCTTGTGAAATGAGTTATTTTATTTTATTAAACGAATTTTTAATAACGGCTTAAATATTAACGAAATTGAACAAATAGCACTTCATTTTGTGACAAAAAAATGTCTACACAATTACAAACTTGCTCTTTACAACAAAATAAATATGCAGTAGAATGTGTACCTATATTAATAATTTTTAAAGTTATACTAAATTTTCAAGTGTTTTTTTTTATAATATAGACAAAACTGTAAACTTATAAAAGACGAAACAAACTTTTGCCAATATTTTAACCGTACCTCAACTTTTTCACTTTAAAAGCATAACTAATTCGGCTTTAATGATTTCTTGTTGTTTTCCTGTCACATTCAATGCGATTCCAAAAAAAGTCATACTCATACATATTTCATTTATATTTTTACCTATCAATTTTTGAACTTGAACAATTCACTAAACAATTTATCATCAAGTAACATAACATTTATTGTTTGTTTTGATCTAAAAACTTTCGCAATAACTCATTTTTTCTTCTTGCATTGTATTACTTTTTGCAATTCTATTCTCCATATAGAAAACACAAAACAAGATAGAAAATAAACTAATGTAAGTGCAAACAGCAAACACACGCTTCGCTCACTGTTTGCTCCGTAAGTAGCGGATCCAAAATGCGCTCCCAAACATGGCGACCGCGACCCAACTGTTGTGAGAGTAGCGGAAGAGTAGCGATTGTTGCCAGGCAACGTTTTCGGATTCGGAGCAACTATACAGGGTGGTGCTTTTTTCGATGCTCACCATTGCTATCTTGGAAACGGTAAGAGATACAAGGTCAGTTAAATTAGAGAAAAGTTGCACATTTTTATGGCGATTAAGAATCTGAAAAGAAATCCTGGATATTTTGATTCGTTTTTGATTTATTACAAAAAAACTGAAAAATATTATTATCTTCCCTACCATTGACGCTATTTCATTTAAACTTGGTAACTATATGTTTTTGACCGTTCTGGGTTTGATGACGTCAACAGAAATTTTCTAAGCCTTCTAGATTTCAAGTTGCGATAGTCAACTTTTTTATTTCTTATGACCGCCATATTAGATTTTTACACCATCAGACAGACAAAAAAAATAGCTTTTCAGATTGGTAACCAACATACCTTTTTTCTTTCAAAAAACTTGTTGAAATTTTAAAATTTGTGTAAATAATTCATAAAATCGAAAATGCTCTGAAAAACAATTGAAATTATAATATAAATCAAAGTGACACAACATTTTGTAGGTCTAATGATAACGAAATTAAGATTGTTGGAAACATATTTAGAAGATATGTTAGGCGAATTGCCATTATTAACAATTCAAAATCATCAGTAGTTTCAGCATATATTAACCATAAATAAATTAACTGTTAAACTATTTTCAGTTTCTTATGCAGATCTGTACATTTTCAACTTTGTCATTTTGTAGGTCATCACGTTTTTTAAATTAATTTGTAGACGAGTATTTCTGGATGCCAAGTTACATTCTTTTATCTGTTCTTTATAATAACAGCATTATTTTAAAGTTTTCATAATTTCCAATAACTATAATATATTATTTACATTAAACATAACCTCAACAAATGCTGTCAAACATACATATAAATCACGATATAAATACATGATTTTATTTTAGATTGACTTGATGTCAACTGCAACCCGTCCTGCTTTAAATGAGTAGCCGTTTCATTTTAGCATCTGGGTGTATACAGGGTGTAGACTCGGATCACGCAACATAGCAATTTCAATGGTAAAATTTTAAAAGTCGAATTCTTGCTCCGCTAATTATTTTAGAAAAAAAGTGCGAATACGTTTTTTGTAGAGAAAAAAATTCTGTATCCATAAATGTAATCAATATTACTTTTTCGTTTTCCAAAAACAGAAAAATAAGCAAATTAAAAAACGCGTTTTCGCGAAAATCTGTAGTGCCTTGGAATTATGCTACGACAACTGCCCATCTTACTAACACTTACTGTCACTTTGACGTTTGAAGTTTATTCTTAATTATCATTTTTATTATATCTTGCAATGAAAACATAACTAATTGTGTAAAATAAATGTTTGATAAAATATAAAGGATAATTAAGAATGAATTTCGCGTCAAAGTGACAGTATAAGTGACATTAGGCTGGGCAGTTCTCATACCATAATTCCAAGGCACTACAGATTTCTGTCCAAACGCGTTTTTTAATTTGCATAATTTTCAGTTATTGGAAAATGAAAAAGTAATATTGATTACATTTATGGATACAGAATTTTTTTCTCTACAAAAAACGTATTTGCACTTTTTTTCTAAAATAATTAGCGGAGCAAGAATTCGACTTTTAAAATTTTACCATTGAAATCGCTATGTTGCGTGATCCGAGTCTACACCCTGTATAAACGGAGCGAAGGAAACCGAGCGACTACGAGTGTGACCGAACGTGTGCTCTCATTTGTGATTCTGTATTTTGAACATTCTGCTGTTAAATAGTTAAATAAATCACTAACAGCTTTCGTATCTTATGCGTCTGTGATCTATGCTAACAGCAGCTAACAGCTATAACCTCAATTTTGTAAGTTTCGGTAAGTTTCAATGTGGTGAAGTTGTTTAATTTTATCATATATTTTCGTAACATAGTTTTAAAAAAAACAATAATTTTGTGATTTTAGGTGCCGTTATCAATAGAAAAACAAAAGTTTCATTTTTAAAATGAAATTTGTAACAGAACAGCTAACAAAATGTACTCCTCGTTTAGGTACCTTAAAAGAAATTGGAAGTAATGCAGGTTTAATAATGGAAACACCTATGCCAATGCTGTACACTAGAGTAAGAATACGTTTTTAATTCAAGATTTGAATAAACTCATTATTTTAACAGGGAGGAAGCATACCACATATAACTAACGAAGTATTTAAAATGATAAAACAAGGACCTCAAATTATTCAAATTCCATTAACAAGTACTTACAATTTTCATGATGCTATGACGTACTTTGGCAGTAATATATCTGAATTTGTAGGTAGGTAAAGTCATGTATATGTACATAATATTTAACTGGCTTTTTATAATTGCAATACTTATACTGTTTATTTTAACCTTTAGGTATGCAAGATTGTGTATCATGTATAACAGTTCAGGATCCAGGTGATCTAACTCAATCTGGGCATCACTGTCAAGGTGAAATTCCATTGTGGACTAGAGCAGGCAAAGTATTAATTAATGCCAAAAAGTATATGGAAGCTATTGAAACATTTAAACCCGATATGTATTACTTATTGTCAGATGGAGATACTAATATGAAAAGCACAGCTAAACGAATTAGAAAAGCAGTAGATCATACTTTAACATATTTTGAAGAATGCCTGCAAAAACACGAGTCATCACCATTTTTAAAAAATTCTTTTGTAATGGGTGCTATAGCAGGGGGCTATGATTTAGACGAAAGAAAGCGATGTATTGCAAGTGTTTCTAAAAGCAACGTAGTGGGTGGATTTTTAATTGATGGATTACATAATAATGGACCAGAAGTTGAATTTATGCAATTTAAAGATATAAAACCTGTTATAGAATGTGTAGTAGTAAGTAGTTTAAACTAAATAACACGTTTATAATTTTTAAAGTTCTAAGAGGCCCAAAGTCAGTTCTGTGTATTTTGTTGTAATGTAAAGGTATAATTTTTTAGGCAATCACGAAGAGAAGCTCATCACGGTGTGTTCACAAGTGGTGCAAACGTAAGCACACAAAATATATGTAAAGGTAAATGTTTATTGCTTAAAAAAAAAAGCTTTTACAGACCTCTAACCTGACCCTCTTTTACTGACAAAATAAATGGCGGTCGTGAGAAAGGACATATACACTCTGATTTTAATATTTTCAAGAAAACAAACGGTATTTCTTTGATGCTTACGTTTGCGGCACTTGTGAACACACCGTGATGAGCTTCTCTTCGTGATTGCCATTTTTTAAAGTAACGATACTGAAACTATGGACATTCTTCAACATGCAAAACTTTTCTTAACTATGACTTTGACGACATGGTCCTATATTTTATTTTGTGATGAATAATTAACGCTAGTTTTTTTGTAGAACAATTTATCTCCAGAAAAATTACGAGCTATTCAAGGATGTTGGAATGCCATAAATGTTTTGGAATTAGTACAGTCAGGAATAGATATTTTCGACACATCTTATTGCCATATTGTAACCGAAAGGTCTGCAGCTTTAACATTTTCGTTGGACTTATCTGATAAAAATAACATATACGAAATTAACTTGCGACAACCACAGTAAGGTTTAATTAAATAATATTTATTGACTAATATAAATTTTGTTTAGTGTCTGCTTAAATTATATATAGTGTGTACAAAAAGTAACGTAATGCATCAATATCGCCTCGTGATAACTTTACAAAAAAGTTTCGAAAAAAAGTTGTTTGTGGTCATTTACTATATACTTAACCTTCAATTATTTCAACTATACATAGGACTATCATAAGTCCCGGTTTGACCGGGACAGTCACGGTTTTGAGTTTACATACCAGTGTCCCGGTCAGTTTTGCACTGTCATGTTAAACAAAAAAAAAGTTGTTTTGCACTGATTTTGTTGTGAAATCTGTCCATGCAGGCAACAAAAACAGGTGAATCGCTAAGAAAATCGTGTTTTACGAGGTGAGCGCCAAAATTTCTCGGCCTGACTATGAAAGAAACAGTGTAGGCTCAAAATTAAATTTTATTTTTCAATATAATCCCCCCTGACATCAATGCACTTATTACATCATTTTAGCAACAATTCGATACCCCTAAAAAAATATGCCTTCGGTTTGTCTGCAAAATGTGTCTAAACTGCAGCTTTCACCTCTTGGTCGTCGCTGAAATGGCGCTCGTGAAGGTCCTTTTTTAAATTTCCAAACAGGTAATAGTCACTGGGGGCCATATCTGGACTATACGGAGGGTGATCGATTTGTTCAAAACTGCAGTCACGAATTACGGATTGAGCAATTCCAACAGTGTGCCCGGGGGCATTGTCGTCCCGAATTTTTGCTATAACATCTAAAGTACGAGGAATTTTGTACTTTTAAAAATTGATTATAGCTTCTCTCATACTAAAGAATCATTCATCTAATTTAAGCAAATCCCTATCTGTTATAATAAGCGAGATACCCGTGCTATATGTATATATTTTTTTTTTGTAAAGTTATCACAAGACGAGACATTGACACGTTACATTACTTTTTGTACAAACTGTATAACATAACATAAATACTGAAATTAAAAATATGAGAATTGATTTAGGTAGTTTTATTTTTAATTAATTTTATTTTAGATATAGTGATGATTTTCAACCCATTCTAGTAGGATGTACTTGCTTGGCATGTACTAATCACTCAAGAAGCTATATTTATCATTTGATAACAGTTCAAGAATTACTAGGGCCTTTGTTGTTAAACATGTATGTATATTTTTTTATTTCCTTATAAAATGCATTATGATTCATAAAATTGATCAATATTTTTTTGTGTTTATGATTCTATTTTTATATTTCTTTTAACATTTATACGAATTTATTACGATGACAAGTAATAAGTTCTATGGTAATAAGATTTTAATTTTTGAATTTGTTGATTGGTTGTCATGGTAACGACATAAACTACAACGACCAGGCTGCCTGATTTAGGGAGATTGTTGTCCTCCAACATGCAATTTTACAAATTTGACAATTAATGTAGAAGTAAAATACCATGTGTGAGTGTGATACATCAATGAATTCAAAAAAAATAATTGTATTCAGGGATGGAATAACGTTTTAAATCGTTACGTTATTGTATAACGTTATTTATTATTTGTTTTCGTTACATAACGTTATAAATAACGTCAAAAAAATGAATTGTTATGTTATATAACGTTATATAACGTTACATAAATTATGATATACAGGGTGTTTCTTAAATATTGCGAAAAAATTCGGAAGGTGATTCCGTATTGAAAATAAAGTGGAGTCTTTTATATAACAATTTTTTCTTAGATGTCTCCTTTCGGAGTTGCACCCCCCTAAAGGGGATCGGTAAAATTAGGTTTTTATTTTATTTCTCAAATTTAGATAAATGTAGGAGAATGATATTTGGTAGATGTTTTATACTTATTAAAAGGTTTCCCACAGTATTATTTTCAATCATCTTCCACTTTCATAAGGGGCTGATAAGTGCGACCCCTGTTGGTTTTGTAATCAGAACTTTTTGGTGAGTTGAAATTTTGCAAAATTTTTTTTTTGTTAGTTTGATTTATTTAGAACCTTTTTTTATTCTTTAGTTTTTCTCGTAAATCTTACAGTTTTGAGTAAAAAATTAAATGAGTGAATATGATGTTTATGTTCATATTGGGTAGAATTGACGGGCGTTTTAGCGTTGTCGCCGCGTACACGTCAAAATGAATTATACCCTTCACTTCGTTTTATATTGGAATATTTGATGGTTCATGTTCATTCATATAATTTTTTACTCAAAAACTGTAGGTTTAACGAGAACAGTTAAAGAATAAAAAACACTTCTAAATAAATCAAGTTTTTAAAGAAAATTTAAAATTGCTAGATTTCAACCCACCAAAAAGTCCTGATAAAAAAACCAACAGGGGTCGCACTTTTCAGCCCCTTATGAAAGTGGAAGATGATTGAAAATATTACTATGGGAAACCTTTTTATAAGTATAAATCTCCCACATTTATCCAAATTGGGAAATAAAATAAAAACCCAATTTTACAGGTCCCCTTTAGGGAGGTGTAACTCCGAAAGGAGACCCTAAAGAAAAAAAAAATATGAAAGACCCCTCTTAATTTTCGATTAAGTTTCACCTCCCAAATTTTTTCACATTATTTAAGAAACATGCTGTATAAAAATAATTTTTATTTGTAACTCTAAAATTATTTTTGGGATCTGTAAATGTAAATTTAAAAAATAGTACCTACAAAATTACGTTGAGGTTGAGATATTTTATTTTCATTTTAATTTCTAAAATACAAACAAAATAATATATCTTCAGAAAATAAAAAGATCGCCATATAAAAATTTAATTTATAGAGAATAACGATACAAAATAACTTTTAACAAAACGTTATCGGTTATTATAACGTTATATAACGTTATAAAAATATCGTTACGTTATTGTATAAAAAATTATAGTTGAATCGTTATTATAACGTTATCGGGTATCGTTACGTTACGTTTTCCATCCCTGATTGTATTTGATTATGTAAATAGCAAAAATTGCGCCCATAAGAAAAAATTAAGTTGGTTGTCATAAAACAAAAACGAATCGACCTGGAATAAATTAGTGATTACTATCCGATGCGGCTTAAAAAGTTGCTTAGGCAATACTTTTACACATTTGAAATATTTTATACTCCAAAGAAGTTATAGACTATTTTCAAAAATCGTATTTTCCGGTTTTTCCTAATTTTCTCGGATACCGTTTGAGATATTCTCAATTTCTCTTCGGATTATTAATGAGCACCAAATTTAGCAACTTTGCCAAATTTAAACCTATATTCTAGCTATTATAATAAGCGAGATCCCCATGCTTAGACACGAATTTCAATCATCCTGTATAAAAGTAATTATAGAACTTTTGTTTCTGTTTCAGCCATAATGTACATCACTATGTATGTTTTTTTAAAAATATTCGTAAACTCATAAAAGAGGGAATGCTAAATGGACTTAAAGTAAAAATAGCAAATGAGTTTGCAGAGCATCAAGAATTAGTAACTGGATACCAAAATCATACTGAAAATACTTCACAGCAGCAATCAGAGTAACGGCATTTTACCAAATTTTCACAAAACATTTACATATATATTTTTATACCATATTTTATTTATATATTGTTTATTATTGTTTTTTTGTTGGAGTAAAATAATTTTTTGAGTAATTAACAATGATTTATAATTTTTATTCCTATTAATATGCATAACATCTTAACAAAGTATCAAAGTATAGAAATCTTGATTTTCATCAGATTGTCTTAACTTTTGAATAAGTACTGGTATAGTTATATTACCTAAGAATGTTTTGATTAGGTTAAGGAAAAAAGACCACACAAAAATTGTGTTAAAATAGTTTTCTTATAGATTCTTATGTATACAGGGTGTCCCAGATTAAATTTTCAGCATGGGGATCTCGCTTATTATGAGAGATACAGGTTTGTTTAAATTAGATGAATTATTGCCAAGGGTGAGAGGAGCTACAATCAATTTTTAAAATACAAAATTCCTCGTACTTCAGACGTTAGGTATAGCAAAAAATATGAAAATGTGGAATTTCTTTTTTCTCATAATTTTTTTGTCTTGATCATTAGAACAATTTTATTTATACCTTTTTAAGGTAATTTTTTATGTAGAATGTAACTGTTATTTTAGATTTTTTTATCACTCACCATTTTTGAGATATTACCCCTAATTTCATTTTTTCTTATGAGTCACGAAGTTAGCTATGGAATAGTTAAATGTGTTTTTTTCTCTTTAAAATGAGATATTACTTGCTATATCTATTTTTATAAATAAGTAACAAAATCATAGTTTACCCATCACTTATCAAGCTATCTATGAAAATAAAAACAAAAAACAACTAATTAAATGTCAAATGACAGTTACCAATTGTCTGCGATATCATTTATTAGAATTTTATATCATTGTTGTGTAATTCGATAGTCTTTGTAGTAAATTGTTACAATGATGGCTACATTTAAAAATAGTGAAAAATTTGACATGTTGAGATGCTATATTCTTTACCATAAAAACTTCGTAGAAGCTGAGCGAATATACTTAGAGATATATCCCGAGAGAAGGCAACGAAAGGTGCGTAATTACAGAAATTTGGAAATAAATTTAAACAAGTGTTTTTTTTCGAGAAACCAACCAAAAATCTAAAACAAATCCATAAACAATTAGAATTATCTGTTTTACACAGTTTCTAAAGCAAAAACATATAAAATTTTTAATTAGTTGGAAATGTGCCCATAATTATATGATAACAAATTTGCTACAAAGATTATCGAATTACACAGTAATACTGTAAAATTCTTATAAATGATACCGCAGTAACAGTACTATCATTTGACATTGAATTAGTTGTTTTTTGTTTCTATTTTCATAGATAGCTTGATAAATGGGTAAAATACGATTTTTCTTGATTTTGTGACTTATTTATAAAAATAGATATAGCAAGTAATATCTAATTTAAAAGAGAAAAAAAAACACTTTTAACTATTCCATAGCCTACTTTGCGGCCCATAATAAAAAACGAAATTAGGGGTAATATGTCAAAAATGGTGAGTGATAAAAAAATCTAAAATAACAGTTACATTCTCCAGTTAAAAGTATCTTTAGAAAGTACTAATAAAATTGATCTATTGAATAAAATAAAAAAGTTATAAGAGAAAAAAAGATATTCGATATTTTTATAATTTTTGCTATAAAATCTGAAGGATGAGGAATTTTGTACTTTTAAAATTTAATTGTAGCTAATTCATCTAATTTCAACAAACCTGTATCTCTTATTATAATAAGCGAGATCCCCATGCTGGACATGTAACCTGGGACACCCTGTATAAAATATTACCTTGATGCATTTTCTAATGCTAAAGGAAAAGAATTACAAAATACAATAATAAATAACATGACTGATTTTTTATTCGTTTTTTAATAAATGGACAAATTAGTAACTGCATTTTAAATAACTATGGAAACGCTCTGTTGATTCTCCTAAGATAAACTATGTTCTGTGAGATAAACTACTAATTTAAACAAGGTGAAATTTTTGAACTGTTAACAATAATTATTCACTGACTTGCTTAACATGAAACTACGATTTTGATCCCTAAATACCTATATTTAAGAGTTATGCTGATGCCACACGCCTGATATAGATACCACCACGATATCACTTAGTTTGCAAAAAAACTTATATTGTTTCATTTCTTTGTAAATACGTATGTAGCTGCTTAAGATTATATACATTTACTATTGCCCATTGTGATTGCAAGTAATTTTTTTGTGAAAATTTATTACGAATGTATTAATTTATCACCATTATGTTTCTTAAGGCAAATATATATTACAAATATCTGGCACAAAATTTGTTAGGTTAGGTGGATTTATTTACAAGAATTGACCATGGTTAAATTGTATTAATAATTTTAAAAACGATGATGACTGAAGAAGTAATTACTAATGCTACGACAGCAGTTACCAATTTAAATGAACAATCAAGCACACTACACCGTCTGCATAATAATGCGATTGATGAATGTGAAGAAGCAGTTACGACAGATTCTGATGAATATTTATCAGAACCATTAAAGAGGTAAACTTAGTATATAGTTTTAACAGCTATTAAACAAATTTGCACAATTCAACTTTTTAGTAGATATAAAGGATTTCAATTTTCAATATCAAGTACTGATTCAAACACAACCTTAACTCAACAAAATTTAACGTTAATGGAAGGAAATGGCAATTTTATGTCATGTGTGGATGGTATGAACCTTAATCACATTCAAGTGCCAATTGTAGGTTATGAGGTTATGGAAGAACGTGCTAGATTTACGGTAAAGAAATGTTCTTAATCATATGATAGCATTAAGAAAAATTATGTGAACTCAGTGTCTACACTTATTTACCTTGCTTAACAGTTTTTGGTTTTAGGTTTATAAATTGCGAGTTGAAAATAAGTCCTCAGGTGATTGTTGGTATGTGTTTCGACGGTATACCGACTTTGTTCGTTTGTGTAATAAACTAAAACATTCTTTTCCCAACATTGTTCAACTTTTACCCCGCAAAAAATGGATAGGAAATAATTTTGATTCAGTGTTTTTAGATGAAAGAGTAAATGGATTACAAACACTTGTAAATGCGATATTAGGAGAAATTGAACTAGCAAGTTCACAACTTATACAAGACTTTCTGTGCCTTAATGAGCCACCAGTATACTCTGATACTAACCAAGAATCAAGGGTAAAATATACAATTTTTTTATTTGCTATACAATTGGTGTTGTAATTCTAGTGGCATTTAGTCGACACGTGCATGATAGGCATTGCTTCTCTACTCATATGTAGTGGCCGGTTGTAATAACCAGGTTCTTGTGGTCCTAAAAGAGATCTGGAGCCGAACTAAGTTGCATGTTTTTGTCCTCCTCATTATTAAAAATATTAATTAAGTTTATGTAGCAATCTCTTGTTAAAAATATAAGTTATTGTTATTGGTAAATTCATTAGAAAATGTTGTATTTTAATAACGGCAAAAGCCACCATCGTTCCATTCCAATTTTTTTTTTGTCTAAAAATTCATTTTACACCATATTAGGCAATTGAAGTAAACTTCATATCAACTAAAATTTACAAAAACGTTGACGTTATCCAGACACTTGTTGACTTAATAAAATTCAATTTTTGCAGATCATGGCACACTAAATAAAAATATGAATTTTGATAACAAAATTATTTGCTGTGATAAAAAGTTGTTTCAGTTGTATTTAATAAGATGCATTTTTAGTAACACAGAGTATCCAAACTAAGCATGGGAACTCTTAAACAATAACCGATACAGATTTGTTTATTTTAAGAAACTATGCAGCTTGTTGAGAACTACTGTTAAACAGGGTCAAACTTTACATTTTGCTTCAATGAAATAGTTAAAAATATTAATCATCTATTTTAAATAATGTTGTTTAGTTTTAGACCTGTGAAAATTGCTTTCAAATGACTATTTTTGTTTCTTATTTAACAGTCTGATACTAATAACTTATATTTTCATCATGCTTATTGACAGTTCTCGAGTTACTGCATATTTTGTCTAATTTAGGCAAATGTTTTAATATTAAGCTCCTCTAAAACACCATGTTATATAACACTCGAATGATATTTAAATGTGTATTAAAAACTTTATATTGAACAAATAGAAAAGACAGTTTTATAATTCTAGCTTTTAGGGCTCACAAACATTTAAAATCCCAGCAAGCTACATAAAAGCTCAAATCTTTACTCATTAAAGTGATTTAATGGCCCTCAGTTCATATGAATGTGGGTTGTATAGCAACTCGAACTCCGGGGCTTGTTTAAGTAGTCGACGATTTTATAAGCAATTTTTGTATTGTTTTTTAAGGACAGTAATTGAAGACCTTAGTGCAAGAAGGGGATATGTGCAAAAATGTAAAAAAAAAAACTTTTACAGAAATGGGTTTTAAAATAAGCGCTTTTCATATGGTGCAAATGTGGGATAAGTAGGGCTTATAGAAATTATTTTTCTAAACCCTACTTATCCTACATTTGCACCATATGAAAAGGGAAAATTTTAAAATCCATTTCTGTACAAGTCTTATTTTTTTACTTTTTTGCACATATCCCTTTCTTGCACCAAGGTCTTCAATTTCCCTGCATTACGACTTGTCGTAAGAGATAAAAGGGATTCATAAATCGGGGTTTACCTGTATTCTCATTGATGTGATCATAATTATTTACGTTGCACATTGTGCATGTTAACTCTTTCAAGGGCGGTGGTTCAAAATATGTACCACCAAAAAATGCGTCTATTTGGGCGGTGGTACGATTTATGTACCACCTACGTTCAATACGTAATTGTGGATATACAGCCGTGGCTCACTGAATTAGAAACAAGCAAAAAAAAGTTGCAAATTTGAAGGTTGTAGCGGATTTACAAAAACGCTGCTGCTAAGCTTTTCAAAAATACTGGATTAATTAAAAATGAAGTCTCCGAAAAATATTAAAACTAGTTTTTGTGTGTAATAAGTTTATATTTATTAAAAATGTAAATGAACAACTAAATTCTAATATTTTGTAATGCTTCGTTTGGCTTGTATGGCGGCTTGTATGGCGGCTTGTATTTTCTTGGGCATGCTTCTTATACAACTTATAGCGTGCTCTTTGATATCTGGATCGTGATGCCAAACGTTTATCAGTCTTTCTATTAGATCCTCTTTATTTGTGAGAACCAGCTGCGCCATTTTCCTTTTTTGGATTGCCCAAAGGTTTTCAATGGGATTCAGGACAGGCGAATTTCCACGATAAGGCAAAACTTCAATTTTTTTAGCCACCAAAAATGTTGTTATGCTTTTGGTCTTGACAGGGAGCTGAGTTCTGCATAAAAATGAATTTTTTGCCATTTGGAAACCAATCGGCAGCGCGTGGCAATAGTCTCTTTTTAAGGACATTTTTGAATTGGTCTTGCCTCATTGTGTTTTCGACGATATACGATATGTGCCTTTCCCACTAATGACAGACCACACCATTACTTTTGTTGGGTGTTTAACAGTATTTTTGATGCAGTTCTGGGCAAATCGCTCTCCTTGTCTTCGCCTCACAAAAAGTTGATTTGTTCATTGAAATTTCGAAAGTTGATTCATCGGAGAAGCAAACCTTTCAAAAATATTAAATTTTTACCAGATTTAAAAATTATCTTCTCCCAGTCAGCAGCAGTCCAATGTTGATGAACTTTTGCCCATTTCACCCGTTTTTTTATCATAGCTGGGATTAGTCGCGGTTTTTCGTTGGCCTGTGGCACTGAAAACCCAGTTCTTAAACCGGCGGCGTAGGGTGGCTTCAGAAATATTTATGCCAGATTCATTTACCAGCTTTAACATGGCTTTCCTGGATTTCCAGCGATGCCCCCTGCATATTTCACCAATGTTTCTGTCTGCCCATTAAGCTGTTACACGTTTTCCTTGACATTTTAACCGCCCCATTGCTGACAATGGGTCTCCTATTTTCATGCTAGCCTTTATCCTATTGAATGTTGCTACCGAAACTTTTGCTCTTTTTGCAATTTCCCGTTGCGAAATGTTTAAATTATTAATTAATGCAACAATTTCTGCCTTTTTGGTAGTCGACAGATCTTTTTTTTTGCCCATTGTCTGTAGTCCTTGCGAAAAAACATTTTTTTTTTGGGTTTTTTAAAACCATAAAGATTGTAATGATGCGTCTTACTTTTTTTAATTTTTGGTGAAATTTATTTAATAATCATTTTAAAAAAAGTAAATATTGTCAACACTTTTAAATAAACCAACGTACACGGCCGAGAACAAGTAAAAACCAACGAATTCCAATCACTTCGAAAAACCGTATGACACATGTGACACATTTGACTCATGTCACGCTGTAATATGACGGCAATTTCTCGAACTAACACACAAAAATGATCAATTACACTTTTTCAGTCCTAGAAGCACTGGTAGACTTATAAAATATTTCGTTTTACATTAAGCAAAATGAAAACTTTTCATAGAATCGAAAAAAAAAGATTTGTTTCTAATTCAATGAGCCATGACTGTATCTTTTAAAATAACCGATTCATACGTGGAATGCCCTCCAGTGCTAAAAATTTCAAATAATTTTTTTTTGCTCTTTTAAGTCTTTTTGCATGACCTTTTTTGCCCTTGAAAGCTACCTGCCACTGTGTAATTGTATTATTGTAATCTAATGGTTTATTATTTTCATATAGGCAATGTTTGAAGCTTTAGAAGAAACAATATATCAACTTAAACAACAGCTTAAAGAAAAAGAAACAGATATTGATCAATTACAAGATTCTCTTCACACTGCAACTTTAGAAAATGAAAACTTAAAAAAAGTTATTTGGTACTGTTAATTATTATTCATTCAAATGGTTCTACTATTAAGTTTTTGTTTTTAGCAATTCAACCCTAAACTGCCAAAAGTGCCACAAGGATTTTGAAAATATATCGAAAACGTTGAAAATTACACGAGATAATTTGTATAACAATAATAAAGTTGTTTCGCCAGCGTCTTCCAGTCAACGTGATTCTTAAATAAAGAAAATAGTTTTAAATAATGTTATTTTATAGAAATGTACATCTATTTATTTGGTTATTACGGATACAGGTGAAGACATTAAATAGTGAGTAAGACATACATTAATTAGTGTGAACACGTTGGCAATTATTATTGTTTAAAAACTATTTTAGGTAATGCAATTTGAAAAAAATTAATAACGAAAACCTACTCTAAAGTAATTTTTAAGTTGCATGTACTTAATGAAAATGTTGGTGCCTTAAATGGTGCAAATAACAAGTATTAAAAAAATTATGAAAGTTTAACAATTAAGTACATTTGTTAAAAATGTTAAGTTAATTCTTTAGACAAGGTTGGCTTTAGGTGATTAGCAAATAAGTCAGTCACTTTAAGTCATAAGAGTTAAGAGTGTTGTGGATTACAGTACGTCAAAAGGTTTTTATCGCCTTCTACTTTAGGGTTTTACATTTTATCTTTATCTAGTATTTATCTATTTAGTAACTGACAAAAATTGTCTCAAAATCTGCTGGCGGATTAAAAATAACCTGATGTAAAGAAATATGTGTTATAAATATTCAGTTGTTTTTATTAACCTTTAATGGTTATCAATGTTAGGCAAAATGATTGTGTATTAAATTAGTAAACAAAAGATTTTATCTATCACACAAGAAAATAATAACCAATTAATTGTTTAAAGCATTTAATTCCTAAATGAAATTTTAACGAAGAAATTGTGTTATATTTTTATTGCTTCGTAAACCCATTAATTAAATTAGACCCAGTTATAAAGTCTGAATCAATTATTTTTATATATTAACTCAGAACAATAACTGCCATTGCTGTTAAAATTAAGGCTCTTTAAATCTTCACTTCAAATTGAGTAAGATTGAAAAATATGAAACATGTAAATAATAAAATTTTTTAATTGTTGATACATTTGCTATAGATGTTAACAAACTTTTAGTTTGATTAAGAGAGTTAATGGCTTTTTAAAAATGGGGGGGTCCGAAAAATATAAGTGCAGTTAGCTTTCCACAATTTTTTTAATTATGCAAGAATTTCGTGACAAAATAGGTTTGGGAACCGCTGGTCTGGACAATGTTAGGTTTTACTTGGTCCAGTTTTATAAGAATAAATGAAAATAACTTTTTAAATGCTTATATTTTTCCAAACAAGAAAATTGTAGATAAAAAAAGTGAATTAAAAATTAATTTCATTTATCAAAGTCCACTATGATGGTTTAATGTTAATGGAAGTATAGTTAACACTTGCCTCAAGCTAGCCTTTTCCTTAGAGACTTAAATTATTATACAATACTGTGGTAAATAAATAGCTAACTGATGTGAATTTCAGGATTGTAAATGAGTGTGAAAGTTAATTTAATTTTAAAATTTGACTACAATAATAGTATTATTTATAAGTATATTGTAAGTTTAAAGTTTAACCATCTCTATTCCATTACTAATATTTTACACCAAAATTAAGCAAGAAATATGTGCTTTATTTAGTTTGAGCAATAACTTAAAAAAATATCTATTGATAAATAAAAAATTTGTAAAATTTTAATAACAATGTATAAAAAATTAATTCTGTGTATTATCAGTCACTAGATTTATCATTACATTTGTTAATTAAATTTACATAGCATATTCTAGCAATTGTTAAGCTTTGTGGGAAAAACTTTTCTGGGGCTGTGTATTTGATTTTCACAAAGAACCAATAATGGATTAAATATTAAAAGAGTTTGTATAGACTTTAAGTGATATTTAGTTATTAAACAAAGCACTGAAATTAATCAACTATCTACAACCAACATGTAATATGTTATTGTATTTAAAAGTAATTAAAAATAAATGCAATTTTGAACAAAAACGGAGTTTTAAAGCCAATAAAAATTTTATTGAGAAGCAAGGGATAGAATTTACAGAGATTATTTACGTCCAGACCTAGGCTCATGTACTGCAAAAGTTTCCCAAAATCCAGAACTAACTAAGAGAATTATTATAAATTTGTAATTTAAATTCAAGTAAATTACATAATTATGACTGTTTTAAGATCTTTTTCATTGTAAAACGCGTGATCCAAATTTGAAGTACCTACATATAGTATCTTGATAACTACAAGAGTTAGCAATAATCTTAAGCCTTAGGATTATTTTTTACGATTTTCAAAATGCCTTAACCTTAACTTCTTAACTTTAAAGAATGTATCAAAATGTGAAGATATTTGATACTCATTTAATAGATTTTTAATAAATTAATCAGAATTTTTGTGGCATGCTAATTTTTGAGGGATGAAGCAAATTTATTATTTTTTATACAAAAGCATTACTTTATTGAAATTAACATTTTCCCATCCCTCAGAAATGTTGTTTAATTTTTGAAAATAAAGAACAAGATCAATTTTCAAAATCGTAAACACACAGTTTTTGACTAACCCAGAGGCGCAAAAACCAATACTAAAATTCCATTATAGGTGAATCAATCTCGAAAGGTAGCCGAAGATACCTAAATAATATAATCGCTAGCTATTATAGATACTGAAGTACCCTACAAATACTTTTAGTTTGGACTAATCTGTGCTGTACAAGTTCATTGTACATTATTGATGTAAGTATAATTTTTTATCTTTTTTTTTGTTTAATAAACCAAATGATAAGCACGGAAAAAAAACAAAATGATTATTTTTTATTAAATAATGCTTATTTTAAAAGCAGTTTTGGTCACTCAGTTAATTGCTGACCTGCAAAAAGTTCATTAAGTTTTGAAAATAGAGGTAATTAAATAGATTTATGATGAAAAACTTTATTTAATTGTTTAAATTGCATATAATTTTAAATTAAAAAAGTGTGACCATCAGTGACTTCGTCATACATTGTGTGCGTGTGTTAAGTTATTATTTTGTGTTTATAAAACGGTTAAAGTGCCGCTACAGGCATTCTAATTAGTAATTAGAATTAGAATAAGGCTGCCAACCGTCCCGGATTAGGCGGGACAGTCCCGGATTAGCGACCCATGTCCCGCTTTACTATTGATACCTAAATTCGTCCCGGAAACTTAATAATTGTCCCGCATGTCCCGCATTCAGAAATATTGCACTTATTCTAATTTAATACCGAATGAGCCTAGATTCAGAGCAACCACGGCTTTGCGGGGAGAGAGAAGGTGGAATTTCTATGCAGCGACTGCGACTGGCGAAGAACACGAAGAAACCCGAGCGCCGGCTCTCGCACTTCGTGAACAGCACGTGCTGCGTACACTGAACGTAAAATCTCAGTACGCTTTCAACTGTAAAAACAGTAAATGTTTTCGACATTCAAATAAAAAAAAATAATAAAATTATCGTTATTATTATTAATATGATAAAACATTAATATTTTCGTCTTTTTCTTTTTTTTTATGAATTGTATGATAATTGTAATGTAAAAAGTGAGGGTGTTGAATAAGAAACAAGGTGAACTGTGAACTGGGGCATAGTGACTTATTTAAAACAAATTCAAAATACACACATAGTTGAAAGTTTAAATGTATTCAGTATGATCTAAGATAGTCTAAGTATTATTTAAAAAAAATTTCACCAACATAAATTAATTCTATTCAAAGTGAGATTTTCCACTAAAATGGCGCGACGTGGGGCGGTTACGATACACAGATAAAAATGGTAGGTAGGAATTTTTTTTTTGATCCTAAAAAAATGTCCCGCATTCAGTTATCCAAAAGTTGGCAGCCTTACTAATTACTCTAATTTTTACTTTCGCCATACGCCATTCGCATCAATCGTCATTTTGACAGACGTCATTTACGTCATGTTGACAGACATCATTAACAAAAATGAGGTTAGGTAGAGCGCCTAGAGCGACACTTTAAACATTTATAACCACTAATACACAAACACACATACGGACATAAATACAATATTTATCGCGAAAGTCATTTAGTGGCCACACCAGTTTATTTATAGATGTAAATGACGGCTATTATAAAATATATAAACAATCAAAGCGTCCTTAAAAAATAGTACATTTTTAAATAAACCATAATTTATTTTATTAAAATTCGAAGGTTAAAACAAACGACATTTTATTAAGTATATTTATTAAATATACTATAACAAACAAAATTTTTAAAAAAACGTAGAAGCCATTTTTAAGAAAAATTTTATTTATTAAATAATTCTAATTTAAAATTTTACAAAACAATCGTATGAAAATTTATTACAGACTACATTTCTACATAAACAGCGGGGCCGTGCGCGAAAATTAAAAAAAAATAGGCTGGTGAGCCCAAGAAATGCCTAGCGGGCGGTAACTGTACACACACGCTAGGGTTAGTTTTTGGAATTGACAAAATGGGAGCGAGGAGCTTTTTTTTTAGGTCACCAGCCTGTTTTTTAGTACCATTTTTAACAATTTACTTTTACTCGGCCCTTTATCAAAATATCCGGCCCCGCAAACCCTAAGACCAGCTCTGATTGATGGCGATATTTTTATCGTATTGCATACTCTTAATATTAATATAAAGTTGTATACATATATATTATACATTATACTGCCCCTGAGGTGCTGTGTATCCTAGCTTGGCACGGCCCTTTTGGAGGACCCCGAACACATTTTAAGTAATTTCGCGTTGAGATGACGCGTGCATGTACGCCAGACATAATTGTACTTTTTGGAAATTAGCTATCGATAAGCCTTAAAAAGTATTTTACAAAGCCGGAGTTTTTAGTTGATTTTTAAATAATAGCTAATGTACAGGGTGTTTAAGTTTTAACGTTAATCCAAAACTACAAAAAAAAAGTTTTTAAATTTTATAATTTAGTCATAAGTCCATCTGCTATTAGGTGGAGGACCGTTGAGTTGTGTTGTGCTGACTTTTTTCCATGTTTTTCTGTTTTGTGCTAGCTTTTTTATGTCTTTTCATTTGATGTTGTTATTCGCTGCTGCTTTTTTAATTCGTCTTGCCATGTTTTTCTTGGTCTACCTCTTTTGTTTTTTCCCTCATTTCTTCTACCACTTCTTCTTTCCCTTTTATGCTCTTGGTATCCTAAGTAAAAAAAAGGAAAAGTTAATAGATAGATAACAGCAAAGTTGCTAAATTTGGTGCTTATTAATAATGAAAAGAGAAATTGGAAATATCTCAAACGGTATCCAAGAAAATTAGGAAAATCGTCTATAACTCCTTTGGAGTATGAAATATTTCAAATGTGTAAAAATATTACCCGAACAACTTTTTAAGCCGAATCGCATGGTGGTCACAAATTTTTCCTAGATCAATTCGTTTTTTTGTTTTATGACAACCAACTTTATTTTTTCTTATGGGCGCAATTTTCGCTATTTACATAATCAAATACAATTAAAATCAAAAGTCGCGACTCTTGATGTCGCGTCATAAAATGTCACCGTGTGAACTACCTTAACTCGTCGCAAACGGAGATATTTTGAAAATGATCTATGGGTTTTTTAAATTGAGACTTGTTTTTTAATTGTCTTTTTAAGAAAATTTGTTTTATTAATTTATGTGGGTATACCATTATATTAAAGTTTATTTTCCATAGTTAAAAAAATTTAATTGCGCATTTTAATACACCTATGACCAATTCTGTAGGGGCGGCAAATTAGGTTGCATCCTGGCGTCAACTGCTCCTGACGCAGTCCCGACCTCAAAATGTGTAAATAGGTACGTTTAAATTTCGAATTCGAAAATTTTCGCGATCACAATACTTTTTTTATACTTATGTGGTCAGTAAGTAGCAATATTTTAATCTTTATTAATATTTTTAATATATATAGATATATTTTTAATATAACTTTGAACTACCTAGACCTACCTACTTAACAAAAGTTAAGTCATTGTGATATTGGTATTGTGCTAAATCACTGTTTAAAAAGGAAACATTTAAGATACCTACACTAACCACTTTTCATTCTACTAAGAGACGGATTTTTATAAAAACATAAATTTTGCCAAATTTAAAGACAATCAAGCAGCCAATAGGTACATATTATAAAATGAGATATCCCAATATTTATTTACGTAATTTGAAAATAGCAGTTTTCATTAGAATTCAGAAAAACAAATAAATATTAAAACCCATAAAAATCTTAATCCTCACCCATTCGTCCATAAAAAATTATAATAGTCTCTTAGGCAAATACGCAGCCATAAATTTCAAAAACATACTCCTCCCACAAAAGAGGTTAACAATCACTATTGCATAACGCAATAAGTAAACTTGACAATATCCACTCTTGGTAGACAGTAAATATGATATAAATATAACGACAGTGTCATAATGTCAGTGACATGTTATCAGTTTGTAATAATATGTATGATTGCTTAATGCAGTATAGAAAATCAAATACTATTTGATTCAGCAGTAAATAAGCAGATTTAAAGCATTGCTATACAAAATAAAAAATAATAATCGGTGTATCAGTACTTCAACAATGAAGACTTTCCTCGTCACCAAACCAATTATTTAATAAGTCTTTATTCTTAATTCCTATTACGTTATTATCAATTTGCGATGGTTTACAGGATGTAGCAATTTTTTAATTAACAAATGGGCCATTATAATATAAAGTAGGTAAATGCTTTTATGACTTAACAATGTCAACGACGAAATTTACCTTTTAAAATATTGCAACGGCAACTGCAATTTTTAATCATATAGAAAAACTTGTTTTGTGTACAGAAAAGTATCGTTTATGTAAAGTTATATTTTTTTTACAGTAATACTTCTTTTCATTAACTGAACAATAAATTTACCAAAATCTTGCAATAATTTCGTAACGTGACTACAAAAATGTTGACTTTAATGCCCTTGGTTCTGGAAGTCCACATGAATCTTCGTCATTTACGTTTAAGGTAAAGTGACCAGATGTTTTTGGGTAAAAGTTGGTATTAGTTTAAAAAAAGTATACAGGGCGGTCCACATAGAAGGGCCACTATTGGGATCTCGTAAACGGTAAGAGCTACAAAGAAGTTTAAATTAGACAAATTGTTCTGCTTTCTGAGACCTATTCAGCGATGCTTTAATGTTTTAAAAATGTTTCATGGCACGCTAGATAATAAACAATAATCAAAATGGGTATTTTTTTAAAATGTTTAATAACTCGGTTATACTTGATGGTACAAAAATATTTTTGGGGAAAAAGTTGTAGATTTTTTTACGCACTGTATAATAAAAACATTCATTTGTTTCAATGTTGTTCAAATTCTTAGATAAATTACAGTTGCATTTTTTTAAATGAAAACCATAAATAGCTATGACCTCTTAAAAAACCATTTTTTGTGCGATCGTACTAGAAACAGCTGTTTGACGGACGCGTTAGCAACCATAAAGTACTGCATTACCGGCCCTATCCTTAGCAACGACCGTAAAAGTTACTTTTCAGGCCGTTACCCTTAGCAACGGCCGAAAAAGTAACTTTTACGGCCGTTGCTAAGGAGAGGGCCGGTAATACAGTACATACGCCGTCATCTGTCAGTGACAGAATGTCACGTAGTTTCTAACCTATAATTTTGTTTTTAATTCGATCGCATAAAAAATGTAATATGCACCTCGGCCAAAACGTACTTTTTGGCCTTGATACATAAATAACTATTTTTCCCTCCTTTCAATAATATAAGGTTTTAGGTATTTATTTTGATATTTAGGCTCAAAACAAATAAAAGTCATCAAAAAGTCTCTGTGAAGCTATAGAGTGCCATGAAATTAAACAATATTGAACAAATGAATGTGTTCATTTTACAGTGCGTAAAAAAAATCGACAACTTTTTCCCCAACAATATTTTTGTACCATCAAGTAGGTATAATCGAGTTGTAAACGATTTTTAAAAAATGCCTATTTTGATTTTATGTTTAGGTATTCTAGCATGCCATGGAAATTTTTTAAAACATTAAAGCATCGCTGAATAGGTCTCAAAAAGGGGAACAATTTATCTTATTTAAACTTCTTTGTAGCTCTTACCGTTTACGAGATCCCAATAGTGGCGCTTCTATGTGGACAACCCTGTTACCACTATACAAACAAAATATTTTATCATCACAAAAAATTGTGACATGTCAAAACTAGCTAACTTGGCCACCAAATGACTAGCAATGTGTGTATTTCTCTCTAAAAACTACGTTTTGGTTAAGTTAAATATTAATCTTTTACATACATATTACAATACCAAAAATCATATTTTATCATTTTTTAGAAAAAAGCCTCTCGAAGCATTAATACCAGGTAAAGAATATGCAAATACAACGATTATTTTTAAATGATTCTACTCAAAATGTTTGAAGATCTCTACCCACCATATCCGATTCTATATTAACATTCATCCAATGCTGCACTTTTTCTTCTGTGATATATTGTTTTAAATACGAAACTTACGAAGTGCACTTTTATTTGTATGAGTGGGGTACAATAAGTTCAAATGTGAGACACTCCCCCTAATGGTCACTTTATTTTAGGGCAGATCTGAGCATATTTTGCTAAAGGGTCGCAAGGAGATTTACTGAATAATACATAAGATCAAGCCTTCAATCGGTTTTTCAAATGACAAAAAAATTTATTGTTTTTTCTATTTTTATTATTAAAAAACATAAGCTAAATATTTAAATGATTAATATTAAAAGTTATTTTCTATGTGTAATATCATGTACGTCTAAAAAATATTCACGGCATTAACGAATTATTTGTGGTGGTTAAAATTATCGTTAGTGCATGAAATGAGCTTTATTCGATTTAAAATTTCACAAATATTAATTTATTGTATTACTTAATTGTACTACTGAATATTTTATATTAAAACCAATTATTTATTATTATACAAACGATACAACAAACAAATGATGTTGAAGCCGTTAGTATCAAATACTGAATATTTTATTTTGTTGGGTATATTAACGAACCATTAAATGGCCGCAAACGTTTTGTATATTTCCCTCATTCTTGATTAGTAGATATTATTTACTATAAAAAAGCTAAATGAACAAAAATTTTATACGCGTTTCATATATCGAAAAATTGCTTTCATCAACATTTTGTGTTTATTTAAGGTTTCTAATTTTAGTATTAAATTCGCCGTTACTATTTTGCTAGCTTCGTGATTCTACTATTTTCTAATTTTAATATAACCACGGAAACGCAGTAAGTTTATACATTAAATTTTAAATGTAGATAACTATATATCACTATTTCACACATTTTATACATCCAAAGAGTGACACAAATAAGTTTATTGGTTATTCTCAGAATTCGCATCGCGTGTTTGTTTCAATTAAAGAATTAATACAAAAAGTTCATTAAAACATGAAAAATGTGTGAGATTAAGATATCTCCTTTAAAAAGTTTAAATTTTATTAAATATCTGTTAATAATTTTGATTACACCAGTGATAACTTATAAGTTATAAGTCATAACATTTATTTTCATTGTGTGAATACGGCAAATTAGTGTCCAAAATGAAGAAGTTATTAATCTTTCACACAAAATTTTATTAAAATTCATTTCATGCAGCGTTAGTTCACTTCTTACACTGCTGAAGTCCTTGGCGTTTAAAAAAGTAACAGCATATTGAATATTTTGAAATGCAGTATATAATTCAATATTAGAGATGCAAATGATATGTAATTTTTCTACATAATGACCCTGCGTTCAATACACTTCTCACACCATTGCATCAACTTCTTTATTTCATCAGAAACAAATGTTTTTGGTTGTGCCTTCAGCCAAGAATGCGCCGCTTCTTTGGCCTCGTCAACGCTCCCAAATCTTTTACCCATCAAAGCTTTCTTCAGAAGTCTCAACAGCACATGATAATCAGAGGGAGCAAGATCCGGACTGTATAGGGGGTGCTGTAAGATCTGAAATATCTCTTCGAAAGGTGTCAACGAGTTTCAGCGGCTGTATGAGAGTATGAGGGGGTACGTTATCATGAAGGAGAAATACGCTTTTAGACAAAAGGCCACTGCGATAGCTCTGTATTGCTGGCTTTTGCTTATCCTACAATATTACACTGTATTGGGCACTATTCACTGTTCCGCCCTTTTTCTGATAGTGCTCCAAAATTGGATAATTCATATCCCAGAAGAGAGTGAATAGGAGATTTCTGGCAAAGGGTTAAGACTTGAACTTCTTAACTGGAGAAGATGTGTGCCGCCATTCAATTTTTGATTTACAGCCTGAAGAACTTATGTGTTAAATTAAATCACAAAAGTGGCAGTTTTTTTCATCACACACACTTATCTAAGCACAAACACAACTGTATACTCGTATATTAACATACTTTGTTGAAATTTTATTTGTACATGTATGTGAAACTCTGATTAAAATTTTCATTAATTATGTTAACACTTTTCTCTCGTTTCAAATCGCTACTGAATTCCGAAAGCAGTATTATTTTCTTTGATGCTCAATAATGTAATAATAGTAATAATGTAATCATTATTCAATGAATCACTCCAACAATGACGATTTAAAAACTTGTTTGCATCGACCTCTTTGTGTGTCTTGGTCATTTATACGTTAGAGAGGAAGCATCAACACAATACCGCACAATGTATTTATTGTTTTTATAAAAGTACCAATTCCTGCATATTGCTTTATTCTATTAGCTTGGCAACTAAGTTCCCGCCGTTTTTTTAAATTTGATAATTACGCAAGTTGTTAAATGTTTTTGGCATAATGTTTTAAAACATTTGAAAAAGGAGGCTTTGTTCTACCGGAGACTATGTTTTATTTTTTTGTTTGAGTTTATTTGACAGTTTGACAGATCATTAATATGGAATGTCAAGTTGAGAAAAATGAACATTTTCGACATGTGCTTCTTTTTGCCTTTAATCAAGGCCATAAAGCCGCAAAAGCTGCTCGTGACATTTGTGCCGTGTATGGAGAGGGTGCCATAGCTGAAAGAACCGCTCGTGATTGGTATGCCAAGTTCAAAAATGGAAATTTTTGTCTTAAAGACGCACCTCGATCTGGCCGTCCAGTTGAGTTCGATGAAGGCCGATTAAACCAACTTTTGCATGAAAATTCCCGTCAAACGACAAGGGAACTGGCAATGAAAATGGAATGCTCCCACACTGCTATAAAGAAGCATCTTCACTTAATGGGAAAGGTTCAGAAATGTGGAGCATGGGTTCCGCATGCTTTAAATGATCACAACAAAAATCAACGAGCCACAATCTCCGCTGGTTTGCTTGCTCGTCACCGCTCAACTCATGGACACAAGCAACGATTTCTTTACCGCATCGTTACGGGCGACGAAAAATGGTGCCTGTACATCAATATGAAACAGCGCAAGGAATGGCTTAGCCCCTGTAGACAAGCAACACCGCGCGTGAAACAAGATCTTCATCCGCGTAAAACGATATTGTGCGTATGGTGGGACTGGGAAGGGATTATTCATTACGAATTGCTTGAACGGAACCAAACGGTCAACGCGGAACTCTATGTTCAAGAGATGGAACGACTCAACATGGCTATTCAAGAGAAAAGACCTAATCGGCAGCATGGAGTTCTTTTGCTGCACGACAACGCCCGCCCTCATATCGCCAACATGACCAAGCAAGCCATCCAAACGCATGGTTGGGAAGTCCTTCCACACCCGCCGTACTCACCCGATTTGGCACCAACAGATTTTCACCTCTTTCGATCGCTTTCAAATGCTATGCGTGGAGTTTCGTTCAATACTGATGCAGAATTGAGAGCTTGGTTGAATGAATTTTTTGAGTCGAAACCGGGTGATTTCTACCAACGAGGTATTGAAAATCTTGTTGAACGTTGGGAAGAAGTTGTAAACAACCAGGGTGAATACATTATCGATTGATTAGTTGTAAATTTTTGTTGAAAAATAAATTTTTAAAAATTTAAAAAAAACGGCGGGAACTTAGTTGCCAACCTGATACAATGGATGAAATACATTTTTTATTATACAGTGTCAATCAAAACGTCGGTAACAAATGGAAAAGTTTTTTATTATCGATTTCTCAGAACATTTTATTCTGGATGAAAGTTGGTGCATGGCCTAAAGCTTATTTTAAGATTTAAAAATGGTCAATAAAAATTCATGACATGAGATTTTAGCGATTTTAAATAAATGTTTTAAAAAATGTTAGTTAAATTTAAAACTACTTTCTTTGAAAAAGACCAAGACAATAAGGTCGGAACGTTAACACGTAACCAACGCAGACGCGATTCCAAACCCGGGAACGAAGATTGTTAACATGGACAACGGCCGTGAAAGCTTGAAGAATAAAATACGAATATTGTATCGTTTTCTAAATTTATCGATGATTACATCATATATCTTTTTTTACAAAATCATATATTCATCTAATACATTTAATTAACTAGTTACAGCAATTATCTTGTAAAAGTAATGTAAATAAATCAACTGTTTAAACGCTATAAATTATGGAAATAACAATGGAAATCTTAAATTATAATTTGTTTACGTAAGCAGATTTGTAGGTTAAAAAATTTATGGTATGAAAAATCTATAAATATTTATCGTCACGTGAAAAATTTAAAAAAAAGTTTGTGAACACTGTTTATAATTTTTTGTGTAAAATCTAATTTGTTTTAATTATATTTTATTAAATTTAAATTAGGTACTTTACATTTTTGTACGAGAAAAAGCATCAAATTTAACAATAATTGTTCACTCTTAAAAACATGCCGAAATAGTTTAATCATGATTATGCAATATCTTTATTATTAATAAAATACAGATTTTTCAAGTAAATATTATTTACTTTTTAATATTTAATTTTCCATTAACTATGACAATTAAGAATTTATTTTGTCATATACCCTTCTAGCGTCTAAAATTTATTGCGAAGAAGCACACATTTATCTTATTTGTCCTACACAGTTTCTATGAACATCTAATCAACTTTAAGTCCAGACGTTATCGTATCTTCCTGCTATCGACAGTAGTGTCCTTGTTAAGAATTTTCGAAAACTAAAACCACATCGAAATTACAGTCTTGTACATGTTGTGCTCTTAAATGTTCGGAGTTTTAACAAACTGCTATAAACAATAATTATCTATTAATTTTACTGTAAAAGTATGTGTATGT
The DNA here is from genome assembly GCA_947652605.1 of Elmis aenea. Classification (NCBI taxonomy): domain Eukaryota; kingdom Metazoa; phylum Arthropoda; class Insecta; order Coleoptera; family Elmidae; genus Elmis; species Elmis aenea. The sequence goes on along the minus strand of OX393577.1, from coordinate 29,162,540 downwards.
TTTATCAGTTTTAGTGAGTCGAGGTTGGCTTCAACAATTGTTCAAGAAATATGGCTGGAGGTAAGTTAATTTTTTATAATGTATATAATTACTATAAGCGCTTCATCGAAAATAAATAACGTCAGGTACTAAGCAAATTATTGTGAATAAATTTTAAAATGTTATAATAATGATACTGGAACTTGAAAATATACTTTATGAATTGTTTTTATTGTATTAACTTCGATAATATATTACAGTATATTATATATCTATGTATATTTGTTGAACCATAATTTATACGTCATTGAAATAATGACGTTCCTGTTTGATGTTTCTCTAAAAATATTGCGTTTCACATGAAGTTCAGTAGATTGTCATGCACGACGACAATTATAAATTTCTACAGTTGCACACATTACTGTTTTAATTTTACTGTTAAATATTTTAAACATTTTCACCAATGGTACAGGGTCTTCTTCACTAAAGCGCATACCCACAAACCACAACACTCATTTCTCATCCAAGGGGGTGATTTTAAATGAAAACTAGTTTCAGATAAGGCTAACATATTTTTAAGTAACACAAAATTAAAATATAGAAGGCATTTGAGATGTCTTTACAAGTTGCATTTATTATGAACAATCAGAACTTACATGCATTAATTCATTTTAAAAAGGTATATCAATTAAAATTCAAAATAGACAATCACAATCTGTTAAAGGATTTCGTATGTTATTTTTGATCAACTTACGTGTGAAAATTTAAATACAATCCTATTTTTTTATGCAGTCTCAAATTCATGGGAATTATTTTTTCTCACGGGTGTTACAGATTATACCATGCTCATTATTAGTCAATAATTTAGTTTTTAAGTGAACTAATTCATTCTCACGTGATCTGATTTAAAAAAACAACAGTCATTTCATTTTTCCACTCATTTAAATTTCTCCCTCAGAAATAACCCCGTGTTGCACACCGTTCTTATTAGAAATTATTGCGTACTTTAAAACAATGCAGTTCTTCAACGCACCAATATCAAAAAAATTAACATTTCAACAACTTGTTTTTTTATGCACTACTAGTTTATTACAAAAAAAAAAACTTAAAATCTAAGATAACCTTGCAGTTTTCAGCAGTAACTATAAAAATAACGATTTTTTCGTAGAGTATGGTCACTCACTATTCTTAAAATATCGATAGTTCAACAAACTGCAACTAATTTTATCCCAAGAATTAATGTCAGAAACTTCTTACAAATATTTAACATACGAAAACCGAAAGCTGTAATAATTTGAAAAAGAATAAATAAAAATAAGTTATTAAATCGTGTGCACGTCTAGAAAAAATGTGAAAGAAAATTATTTAATTCTATTTTAAAAAATCTAGATCATCGGTAGTTAGTTCTTATTGCAAAAAAAACAAATGATATCGTTAGTATATTTTTATAAACACCCAAAACATGGCGTAAAGCAGCGTAAAGTCAGCGTTTCAGGAAGTGGGTTCAGCGGAACTCCGGGGTTTCACGGAAAAAATCAGGGGTACCGCTGTTTGTTGGTGTTGCGTTCCTTCTTTTACAGCATTTCCATTACTCCCCTAAAAATAATTTTTATCAATAACAAATATGTATCAATAAAAAAGTTTCATTGAAGGTACCTATTATTAAAATTCTAGGGGTCCGTAAAATATGGGTCTAGGAACATTCTTCGAACACAATTCTTCACCCACAAATTCTTCGCCCACAATTCTTCGCCTACACAATTCTTCGCCGCCACAATTTTTCACCGCATACTTGCATAGGTATCACAAATTTTATTTGTAAATGTGGTTGTTTTTATTTATAACGTATTTTTTACAGATTATTTTACATTAGCCTAAAGTTGTTTCTTGTATATTAATACTTCTGCTTCTAATCTTATGTTTAAAAATTGATACATAAATAGCGTATGTTGTGATTTTTAATCTTATTTATGTTATTATAGTATGAATAAAAATTAAATTAACCTAACCTAACCTGACCTAACGCAACGTAAAGTAAAATAATCTGTAAATATTACGTTATAAATAAGAACAATCACATTTACAAACAAAATTTGTGATATGCTTGTATGCGGCGTAAAATTGTGGCGGCGAAGAATTGTGTAGGCGAAGAATTGTGAGCGAAGAATTGTGGAGGCGAAGAATTGTGGGCGAAGAATTGTGGTCGAAGAATTGTGGTCGAAGAATCGTATGCGAAGAATTGTGGGCAAAGAATGTTCCAGACACGGTAAAATATAGATATGGTTGGGGTTACGCAATTTTTGAAAAATCAAGTAAGGGTTTAGCGACCAAATATGTTTGGGAACCGCTGGTGTAAAGAAACCGCTAGATTTAGAACGCTCAGAATTTTACAAAATGCTGTTTTTGAAATTAAATTGCAAAGTAATAAATGTGTAATAAAAACTTTTAGCGCTGTTTCGGTGCTTTTTGATTGTTAACAACTAGGGTTTCCCGGGATCCCAAATTCCCGGGATCCCGGTCCCTTTTAAGCTATTTTTTATTTCCTGGGAAATACTTTTTGTCCCAGGAATTCCCGGGATTTAAAAAAAGTGTTATTTTCGTTTATTTTGAGCCAAGTTCGTTATAATACTATCATAACTTATCAAAATTTATTATAAATATCTTTACTAACAGTAAATTATGTAAAAACTTTATTTTTATTTCAAAATTACTTTTCTCTTTTACATTTTTACTTTTAGTTTGGCGTAAAGAAGCTGGGTCTCTTCAAAATACTTTTACAGTTTTATTTTTGTGTACCCTTGTAATACCAAGCAAAATAGCTTATAAATGAAGTTTTATAGATAAAAAAGATGTTTCTTTGCTGCTTGATGCTCTCAAGACAATTTCACCTACAGCAATAGAGATAGAGATATTTTATACAGCAGGAATTTTTGTTTATAAATCGAGAAAAATACCAAGTGATCGACGCACTCCTTTGTTTTCTTAAATCACATTACAAAAATTCATTGTAAAAATTATGTTATTGTATTCATGAAATTGCAATAGAAAGGTTATATTTCCCAAATGCATGTTTCTCTCACAAATATTATTTAATTATTTATAATAATATTCATAATCATGTAGCAAAATGTATCACATATATGACTTGGAGTTGTTCTTAAGTAATAAACCACTCTATTCATTTTTGAATTATTTATTTAAAAATATTGACATAATTTATTACATCCCGGGATCCCGGGAAATCCCGGGACAAAGGCCGATTTCTTCCCGGAATCCCGGGACAAGCAAAATGGTCAAATATGAGAAACCCTATTCCTATTAACAACACTGTCTTAATTCATGATTTATAATATTATAATAGATAGTTAATCTTTTAGGAGAAATATTTTAGTCATATGCCTTTTTCTTGCAGGAAAAGATGTAAAATGTGCCAACGGAGGTGATGTACAACTGAAAAGAGAAATCGGACTATTCTCGGCTGTTAATTTCATTCTTGCTGTTACGATTGGATCTGGAATTTTTGTTTCGCCGACGTCTGCGTTGGAACATTCTGGATCTGTTGGAATGTGTATAGTTATATGGGTAGTATGTGGAATTATATCATTATTAGGTAAATTTAATAGTCCGCACTGTGGCGTCAAATCAGCGCCCCTATGCCGACATTAATTTTTATATGTAATAGGAGTAGGTAAGTACTATTTAATTTAGAGTGACAAAACGTCCTACTTTGGGAGGACATGTCCTATAATTAAACCTTTTGTTCTCTCTCCTACCTCCCCAAGAAAAAAGCATAAATGTCCTACTACTCTATATTTTCCTATAAATATAAAAATATAAGAACTCATTTCATTCAATAAAAATTGCAATGCAAAATATCAAATGTTTTATCAAATTTTAACGCGCCCAACTGTTTATTTTTCTGTATTACCTTTATGTTATTATTATTTTACTGTTGATTTTAAAAAATCTTGAATTAAAAATTGAGTTTAGTAAACAGGGTGATTCAGTTTGACTGTCGCACACCTATAACTTTGTTAATTTAAGAGGAAACCACCTATAAACCTTATATTTTTGTAAATCGTAGAAAATTCTTTACCGAATGACGTTCATATGTTTTTTCTACAATGAAATATGCTAGTCTGGCGATTGTCAACTTTTTTTTGACAAATCATGGTATACTTTTTTTTATTGACCCTGATAGAGAATTAAATTTCAAATTCGATAGTACATTAAAAAAATAAGCATACCTACACAGGAAACTTTTTGAGAAAAATAAGTCTTAAACTTATTATTTTTCACAAAATCGTTGTATTTGACTTAACAAAACACTATCGCTGTAGTAATTGACAGTTTATAACTATGTTTTATTATTTTTTGACTAAAAATCATTATTTTGGTGAGCATTTCATTGAAATATATTATATAATATATAATACATTTGATGTATGGAGCATGCACAGTCATGGAATCTAACAGATAGACATAAATCCATGCTGACAGCCTGTGAGATGAAATTCCTGAGAAGGATACTATAATAGGAGTAACAGTAACAAAGAGGGATAGAATAAAGAATGAAGTGATAAGATAACGCCTGGGAGTAGAGTCATTACAAGAAAAGATAGAAAGAAAACAATTAAGTTGGTGGGAACACATGGCAAGGATGCCGAACACAAGGACGACAAAGAAAGTATGGAGAGTTAACGTCAAGAAAAAGGGAAGAGGACGCCCCAGAAAAATATGGATAATCAAGTGTCTGATATATTAACAAAGAAAGAAAGTGAGTGAAACAGTGCCATCGAGGTTGCAAAGGACAGAAAAAAGTGGAAAGACTTGTGCAAGAAAAGGCAAAACTTAACTCCAAACCCTCTACACTAAAAGGTAGAAGAGGACCGGATAAGTAAGTAAGTTAATTGAAAATGGACCTTCTGCCAATTTGTTGCTGTGAGCTGTGAGTGTGTAGGTACTACGGCGTTTCAATTTAATACTCACAAAATTGTGAGTTTTCGTCGAAAAATAATGAAACACAATTAGACAAGTTATAAAATGTCAATTACTACAGCGATCGTGTTTTGTTAAGTCAAATACAATGATTTTGTGAAAAATAATAAATAAATTTTAAACCTATTTTCTCAAAAATTTTCCTATGTATGGTTATGTTTTTAATGCACTATCGGATTTAGAATTTAATTCTCTATCAGAATCAATAAAAAAAGTATACCACGTTTTTCAAAAAAAAAAAAGATGACAATCACCAGTCTGACATATTTCATCATAGAAAAAACATTTGACATTGAAGCATTTTTGTAAATTAAGCGTGCAGACACCGATGTTTAACAATCCGAGGCGAATTTGCGAATTAGTAAAAACCTTAGAACAGGTTTTTGTATATTAATTGTAGTTTTTACAAATCGTAGATCATCAACGTCAAATGTCATATTTTTAAACTGTCAAAAATTACGTAAACATTACGCGCGCTGCTCACGTTGTCCAATCCGATGTATATTAGCTGTCAATGGTCCAATCGCCGCATTAAAAAGAGAGGATTATCTGTACCGTTGACTATGTTGCGCAAAATTTGAACTACTAGCAATATATGTTTATTAGATATAATATGACAAAAATACAAGGTTTATAGGGGTTTCCAGGTTTCCTCTTAAAATAACAAAGTTATAGGGGTGCGACAGTCAAACTGAATCGCCCTGTGTATTGTTATTTTAATAATATCTTGGTTATGATCTTTAATCTTCAGTGATTTTGAAACATCCTACATACTCGTATAAGTGTCCCACTTTGGGCATAGCGAATTCTGGCCACTAGGGGTGGGTATCGAAATTTCGATATCGATTATCGATATTGAAATTATATCGATTATCGATATCGAAATTATATCGATTATCGATATCGAAATTATATCGATTATCGATATCGAAATTATATCGATTATCGATATCAAAATTATATCGATATATCGGAATATCGATTTATCGGAATATCAATATATCGGTAGCTAAAAAGTTAGTAAAAAACTGAAAAGAAGAGACTGGTAACTTAAAAAAAAAAAAAACTTCTCGCCCCTATTTTTGTTGTCCATACCACAAAATATCGATGTATCGGAATATCGATATATGATGGGACTATCGATATTTCGGAATATCGATATATCGATATTTCGGAATATCGATATATCGATATCCAATACTTCGATATATCGATGTTAAAATTATATCGATATTTATCGATATATCGGCCACCCCTACTGGCCACCCTATGTAATACTCTTTTTTAAAATGACCAACTTTTGATTCGGCGTGCCTGCAATTTTTAAAAGTATTTAGTTCTACTCCTATTAATATTCATTTATTTTATTTTCAATCATAACTTTTTGTCACAGAGTTAATTAAATTTTAGGAGCACTAGCATATGCCGAACTAGGCACAGTTGTTCCACGATCCGGAGCTGAATATGCCTACATTATGGATTCTTTTGGACCTCTTCATCCTTTCTGGGGAAACCTACCAGCATTTACTTGCTCATGGGTATATGTCCTAGCCTTAAGACCTGCAGAAGTAGCGGTTATTCTTTTAACCTTTTCTGAATACTTATGTCAACCAATTCTAGAGATTCTTTGTATAACAGAATATGAAGATATAAAAAATATTAAAAAGTTGGTTACAATTTTTGCTCTCGGTAAGTAAATTAATGTTTAAAATGCTTTTTAACAGTACGTTCAGTATATATTAAACAATAAATTATTAACTTTTTTGTCATTTTTAGGCATTATGACATATATAAACATAGCTAGTGTAAAATTATATATTCGAATACAAAATATTTTTAGTGCTGCAAAAGTAATAGCTTGTTTAGTGGTCATATGTGGAGGCGTTTATGAAATTTACCTAGGTTGGTAATTTTTTTATACCTTGGCCATAGTTTATAGTGTTTAGCAAGTCTAAAATGTCAATAATTTTTAAGGAAATTTAAAAAATCTAAGTCAAGGCTTTGAAGGAACTAAAATGGATCCGAAAAATGTAGCATTAGCATTTTACAGTGGCTTATGGGCATATGATGGCTGGTAATGTCTTAATTGTTGAGGGTGACCTCACGACAGTGCTTTTTTAAATACTCAAAATGCACATTAATGTTAATTTTGTACTTTTAATTTAAGTTTCCTTTTATTTTTAAGAAATATGTTGGTCAGTTGTCATTTTTTAAGATAATTTTGTAAATAAAATTTCCCTGCTACACATTTAATTCATTCATATCAAATAGTGATGCATTTTGAAAGATAAAAATGTATGTAGGAAAATTTTCCATCTAAAATCTATTTTGATATTTTTAACCAACATCAAATGTAGCATGTTTGTTAAATTGTAACCTATGCTATGCTCTAATCTAACTCTTACAATAAGCACACAATATTCAATCACACTGTATAAATATTACACAATAGCGAATAGCAGCTATAAACTAAAACTAAATAAAACTTATATCAATTTAAGGAATGCAGTGACAACCGTTACGGAAGAGTTGAAAAGGCCAGAAGTGTATGTATGGTTACTAACTTTTTTTTTATTTACCTATATTTACCTTTTGTCTTTTAGTAACATTCTTCGAAGTATATTGATCAGCGTTCCATTGGTAACACTACTTTATGTCTTAATGAACATATCCTATCTTACTGTTCTTACAATACCAGAAATGATAGCTGCTCCAGCAGTGGCTGTAGCATTCGGTGAACGAGTACTGGGACCCTTGACATTCCTTATACCTCTTGGAGTAGCTCTAGCAACTTTTGGTTGTGCCTTAAGTGTTCAATTTGGAGTAACAAGGTAAAATATTCAAATACAGTAGAACCTCTATTATCCGGACCTCGATTATCCAGATTGTACAAAGTAAACAACTTTTATAGGAAACATTGCAGATTATAAAAATTTGTTGCGTTCCACGTGACAAATAATGTCATCTGCTCCTTTAGATATACTACGGGTGAACATAATTTGTTATTATTAAACTAAAAAACTATTTTGAAATAAGAATAAAGTTTTTTCATAATTTAATGTTAGTAAAGATAATTATAATAAATTCTGATTTGTTATGATAGTACTAGAAAGATCTTAACATAAAATAATCGAAAATAATAGTTTTCAAATATTCCGGGATTTGCTGGGACAATAAGTGTTTCCCAGAAGAAGCTCGTTCTCCATGACAAAATTTATATCATCAAAATACGTTTACAGTTCTATTTTCGAGTATCCAGGTAATGCAAAGCAAAATAGCTTATAAATGAAATTTTATTGATAAAAACGATGCAGCAGGACTTTCTGTTAACAAATCAACAATGAGACTAAGTGACTGAAGCATAGATCACCTGTGTTATCTTAAATCATAATACAAAAATGTATAGTAAAAATTGTTGTGTTCATTAATAAGAAATTGCAATAGAAAGGTAATATTTCTCAAATGTACTTATTTCTTACCAATATTTTTTTATTATTTATAATAATCATGGAGCAAAATGACTTGTTGTTTTTGAGTAATAGCCATTTATTATTTAGGGAGGTTTTTCCTTCCATATTTGGATTATTTATTTCAAAATATTGACATAATTCATTATATCCCGGGAAATCCCGACAACAGGGATAATTTCGTCCCGGAATCCCGGGACAAGCAAAAATGTCAAATACGAACTTGCATGTATTAAATAAAACTATATTAATAAAAATTGCTCATAAGAGATCCTTTTTTCTCCTTTTCAATTATCTGGATTTTTTATTATTCGGACCATCTCAATCCTCAATTAAGTCCGTATATTGGAAGTTCTACTCTAGTTGGTGTTTGTTTGCACAGTTTTGGTACAAATAATTTTTATTTTGTATTATTTTAGACTGTGTTTTGTGGCAGCTCAAGATGGGCACATGCTTGAAAGTTTATCATACATTCATTACAGACGATTAACTCCAGCAGCTGCTGTTGCCATGCAGGTAACAAACTTTTGTCAGTATAAGTCAAACCATTATTAATTGTGTTATATTGTAGGGAACTATTGCATTTTTATTTATTTTGGTAGGAAATATTGTGGAGTTAATAGAATTTGCAAGTTTTTTAATATGGACATTTTATGGTGTAGCTATGATCTCATTATTAGTATTACGAAAAACAAAAAAGGATGCCCGTAGACCTTATAGGGTAAAAACACAAACCTATTTATTTATGCATAATACTAATTTAATTTTGAAAATGTAAAAACTATAAAATAATTTGTCAAGTGTGGTACTTAAAGGAGTCTATGCTAAAAGAAAAGCTTTACAATGAATTTCTTCCATTTTATAATTAATTTAACTGTTAATTGTGGTATAATCTCTTTACAAAATGTTATAAAAAATTAAAGGAATATTAAATTTGTATAATCACAAACATGATTTCTTTAACACGTTGACTGCGTTACAAGACCCTGGGGTCTTGTAGCAGTCATTCCTACTGTGCGGGAGCGAAATTTACAAAACATTACTCCTGTGCGGAGATTTTAAATGGGTATGTCTTTAACATTGCGGTACATACACCGCGCGGTATGTAACGCACAGCAAAGATGAGCTGTTACAAGACCCCGGCGGTATGTAACGCAGTCAACGCCAAAGTACTGTCGAATAGCACCGCAGTCAACGTGTTAAATGTACTTCATAACCATGTTAAATTACTCAAAACCAGGTCTGGGTAAATTACAGTTTGCTATAAATTTTTATTCATCTTATAAGTTGGATCTATTTAACTCTGATCTGATTCTTTTTAATTAACAATTAATTAATTAAAGAATTAGTCTAAATATTTCATGCTTTTTGTATAATATGATCTTTTTTTGATATTAACCAAAAATCATTTATTTAGAGGCCTGTTCAAGGTACCTATATGAATTGTCTATGCTGCCTTTGAGTCCAAAAGTAAAACCAGAAGAAATTGCAAAAAAAATCAATCGACCTTACCCTTTTCAGAAATTCTGAATATGTGCCTGGCTAATAATACAATTTATTAAAAAAATATTTTAATATTCTATTTGAAAACAAATTTTTAGTGCAAGTCAGTGTTTCTCAACCTTTTTGTATTTGTGTCCCCCTTTTCCATATCAATTTTTTTGCACCCTTTTTTTATAATTTTTATTGTGCCTCCCTTCCTTTGTTCTACCAAAACACTCTATTTAGTTTAATTTTTCAACAGTCGTTTGAATTGTGTAATTTTGTTAGTATTTTTTGCTAATGTTAACTTAAAATTCATTGAAATCCAGAATACTAATCATCTGTGCAACTGCAGTCAATTTCACAGAATATATGACATTTTTTGTTGTTTCAATAAATGGTTTCTCCGGTGATTTACCTTTTCTTTCCGACCCTCCTTTAGGTGGCGTGCCCCATAAGTTAAGAATCACTGCAATTAGTCATAGAGGGTGATTGAAATTCGAGTTTAAGCATGGGGATCTCGCTTATTATAATAGCTAGAGTATAGGTTTAAATTTGGCAGTTGTTAAATAATAATCCAAAGAAAAATTGGATATATCTCAAACGGTATCCGAGACAATTAGGAAAACTGGAAGATACAATTTTTGAAAATCGTCTACAACTCTTTGGAGTATCAGATATTTCAAATGTGTAAAAACAAAATATTTTTTAAATTTAGTCTACTAATTATATGATATTGCAGGTACCAACTGTAATTGTGGTGTTTGTGTTATTGGTTGCAATATTTTTAGCAGTTACTCCAATTATTACTGACCCGTCTCCAAAGTATTTATTTGCAATTGGATTTATTTTAATAGGTGCATTGGTTTATTATTGGTTCATTTATAAGAAAAACAGACTAAATATAATGGGTAAAGTATTTACAATAGAATAGTAATATTAATAAATTTGTAATTCTGTATATTTCTAGATCGAGTGACGTATTTAACACAACTCTTGTTTGAAGTAGTTCCACAAACATCTCACAAAGATTAAAAATCATCGAGTATTAGATTATCATTTACAATTAGTAACATACAAATATGTGTTAAAAATGTAATCAGGGTCAGTTAGATGCCAAGTAAATGGGATCATTTACCAAGGGTGAAAACATATACATGTACACAACTCTTACAAAATGCAGCTTTTTACCCACATAAAACTGTCTAAAGTAGTTCTAAATGATGTGTATGTTTATGGTCTGTGATTTTTCTTATTATATATCAGCACTGTATTGCTTAAAAGTAAACGTTGATTTATGTTATACGTTACAAATAATATCATTTATTCTGATTCTGAAGCTGTAAAATTTTACTTTGATTACAAATAAACGATTCCACATTCATTTACAAAAATGTAGATAGGACAATTGAAACTATTTAATGCCTTATTCAAAACCAATAAATTATTATTAATCACAAATTCACAGGTTTTAAATAACTATTATTAAAGTGACCAAAATTTTAGAACGTGTGAGGACATTTAGTAAAAAAGCTATTATTCGAAAAAGTTAGATTTCTTTTTTGTCGGTAATCACAGCTATAGCAATAGCATATAGCTATGAACAAATAAATAAAAAGAAAATATTTGTTTTCAGATTGACAAAAAATCATTTGTGTAAGATATTCATTAAAAATGTCACTCTTCAGGCATATATAGAAAACAAAAAGTATTGATAACACTTGTTCTATGTATAGTTAAGTTGTTCTCAACCGAGGACAAAAGAAGAACATAGTACTAGGGAGGACGAGATCCCCAAAATAAGGACTGTCCTTCCCAAAGGAGGACATCTGGTCACCTTACTATTGTTAAGATTTTAAGAAACTGTATTTGTATTATTTATGTTCTAACGATTGATTTAACGCTTCGATAAAAGCTTTAGTTGGTATGTTTTGTATAATTAAATATACACACATCCAGGGGCGGCTCTAGGCAGAGGCCCAAGAGACAACGGCTTTGGGGTACCAACATAAAAAAAGTCATAGTCTTAGAAGACCGCAGTGATACCAGCAGTGCCCCCCAAAAGCCATATTACAAGGGGTGTTGTTTTGAGCATTTTTTGTTTTGCCTATTTAATTTTTCGTACCAGGCACTGTATTGCATGAGGCTGCATTTTGATCAAAAACTTTTAATATTTTTTTGCTTTGTAATTGCAAAATTATTACGCTTATTATTGCTGTTATACACCTATTTTATAAGTATAACTTAAAATATTTCATTCAAGAATTTTTTTGTCTAGTATTTAAATAATTTATTGTTGTTATATCTTTCAAAAATAAGTTTGTAAATTGAATCTAAGATGTTTGAAATATGTTTTATTACGACACGCCCCTTTCGTAAAATTTATAAAGCTTAAAAATTTAAATTTTAAAAAAATCGAACTGAAAACCAAACTCAGCACATTCCTCGAGCTGACCCTGCACGCATCAACCACAAACTTAAAAAACCATGATAAATAGAAAATATAAAATAAGTGATTGGCATGTTATTGCAGCTGAATAATTGCATTAAGTATACATGTGATAATTATCCAATACAGCTATCTATCTCATTTTTCTTTCAAGTAATTTCTAATTTCGAGATAGAGATCACACCACAAAACTGCATAAGCAATAAACATTAATTAGAGAAACATTTAAATTATGCTCATCTCACATTTATGTCTTTGAACTGATCTCGCAATATTTTATAGAAGTAATAAATAATTTTTTAATACATGAAAAATAAAAAATCACAAAAAAGTTATATTTTATTATTATGAACTTGCAATGTTTATAATTTTAAAATACATATTCTGTCGAGCACTATTAGGAGTTCTCATCATAAATCAAATTTGAATGTAAATAACTGTACGAGATGTTTTGTGTGTCTGTATAAATCTGAGAATCTTCATCTTCGGCAATGTCCATGTTACCTACATCATTTAAATTATTTTCTAAATCATCCACATAATCATCGGTTAAATCATTTTGTAAATAAGTAAAATCGGTTTCACTTGCGTAACCATTATTATCTTCTACACTTATTGAGGTAATATTTTTCTTTAAATTCATTTGTTCAAAATTTGTTTGATTGTCAGTTTTAATGTTGAAATTATAAGTTTCATGATTTTGAAGTTCATATTTTTGATCCTGAAATTCTTTATAATTATCGAAATCGTTCATAAATTCTTCTTTCACCTTTACTTTTTGTTTGGTGAAACTATTTGTATCAGATACTTCACTATTTTTATTCGACTCGTCTGAATTACCACTTGAATCGCTTGAAAATCCACTGTTTTCTGAACTAGAGCTCATACCATCTAATCTAACTGTGATTAAATTATGAGAAAGAGGATGACAGTTTTCTGAATACATCTGAGCTAAGACACAATCCGTACAAAAATCTATAGATTCTTGTTTGCATGTTTCACAATGCCATCTGACTCCATTAATTGGTTCTTCATTACAATAATCACACTAAAAATATTACTCTATTAAAAAGAGATCAACTGTTTTTACTAATGATGGGCAGCTCCAAAAGCAGTTTAGGGTTGAAGTAAAGCAGGGCGAAAGTTTAATCACATGATCTGTAGAGTATTCAGGGGCAACATCAAGCATTCGCCATGTTTTAGTGAAATGTGCATTGACAAAATTTTTAAAACGTGTTTTAATTATCGTAAAATCTCGAATATAATGCGCATGCTTGATTTAGTCTGATAATTTCTGGTAAAATAGAAATTTGTATGTAATAAGCACTCATTAATTTTCAATATTTCATTTTAAATTGCATAAAATATTTGTTAACAAAACTTGAACCTTTAATTACAAACAAAAATGCCAGATACCTAAATATTACCGTGCACTCTTGCCAAGAGTGCGAACTTCTTTTGCAACAATATCTCATAGCTGTACGTGCCCTTGTTCAATATTGAAAATAACCCACTAGAGTCGACATTGTACCATTAGTCACACTGTATACCTTAAATCCTATGTGTTGTACTGTAACATCAGTAAATGGTTCTTTTTCTTTTTCATATTTCACCCTGTATAATATATCTAATTGCAACTCTGTTTCACTTTTTACATATTCACTCTGTTTGGGATCTTGATAAGCAATACTATTTGCAATTAAATAGTTGGACGATGTTGAAACAGTTCCCAAATTTGGTTTAATGTCTATACTTGGCCCAGGTACATCATCCAAATCATTCATAGCAACAGGAATATCCAGTTCGGGAAAAAACGTAGTTGGTTTCCATAAATAATGATTATATCGTTGGTGCATATGTAATTTGGACTTCTACCAAAAAGTACACAAATTATATAAAATCAGTAGAAATAAAATAATTTTACTAACTTTGATTCGTGTTGCTGCTTTAGGAATACGTCCTGGTATTGGCAAACCTGCTTTGTACAACTTTAAAAAGTATTTCTGAACTCTACTACTTACTTGCTTCACAGTCCGATTTCCTGGAATTAATTAAAAGTAAAAGCAACAGCTCAAAAAGAACCTACTATTAAAGCAGCCAATAAAAATAAAGTAAAACATGTATTGATAAAAATATTATACCCAGAGCAGCAGCAATTTTTTTAAACCTTCGTAATTCTATAGGTTCTGGAGGATATACAATTAGCAATTCTTCTAGTCTTTTTTGTTCTTCTGTAGTCCAAGGCTGCAATTAATCATAATTAAGTAACTTCTAACAAAATTAAATTAAATATACAACTTTGTTATGTGTATCACATTTGATTTTTGTCTTATTGAAATCTTCGGGGCTTTGTAATTTTTCAGCAGTACCTCCTTTATCCCTTACAAATTTCAAACCAATTTTTGGAATTTGCACATTAAATTTTGACCAGTTTATCATAGGTACCTTTTAAAGTTAAAATATTACATTTATTTTTAACCTTATTTAAAAACACTTACTTCCACTATATTTTGCAAATCTGGAATTTGCAAACCATCCTCAGTTTTAAGTTTTTGAATAAATTTTATTGGATCATTTAGTGCTTGTTTATGCAATTCAACAACTTTATCATAATCCTTAAAAAAATAAATGTAGCATAAATCAATTTACTTAACATTTACTACCTTTATGGCTTTGGACCTTTGAGATTCTAATATAAATATAGTTTTCAAAATTTCACTATAATCTTTATTGCCTTTTAAAGCCAAATGATCCGATTCGAAGTAAAATAGATCTTTTTCATCGTCTGTTACTGAATCGAGAGTAGAATAATTCATGCTGATTTTTAATAATTATATTACCGCCAAATTATGGCCATCTACATTAAAATTACTAAACTATAAAAGATGATGGTAGTACTGGGTATAATTTTAATCTTTAAATATCTACATTACAGTTTTTAAATCAGCCAATTTTAACAAATCTGTCATAGAAACATCGAAAAAAAATTGTTAATTATTAATTTCGACTACTATAGAGTTTTTGGAAGTTTTATGAAAAAAATTAACACGTGAAAGTGACAGCTAACTATTTCATAACCTCAACTGCCGATTCCAGTTTGTCGGTTGTTCAGCGCTAAGTTCTGCTAATGATACTTTAATGTATATAACGCCAAATGAATGCTTCTTTTACAATCACAAGTGTTAATTAATTTGTTTTATTGTATAAGAATATACAGACAGCACAATAGTTAACTTTTTTTGTGTTACAGCTGTACTAAGGTTGATTGTTGGTGGGAAATTTAAAATTGTAAGCACAAAAGTAACGAAATGCACTTTAAAACTTTAATTCGTAAAATCTTTACGAAAAATTTGCCTACCTGCAAAAATATTTTAAGTGTTACTTCTAGTTTTATACACTGTTCTTGTTACAACAATAACAAAAATAAATCTAATTTAGAATCTCCTTTAAAAGCATTGTTGAATGATGCTGCATCGTTTGAGGATATTAAAACAAATGATAAGGAACAACAATGGGCAACGTTACCATATTTAGATGGTACGAATTTAAGAAAGCAGGGAGATTATTTTAAAAGGGAGCAAAATGATGCTCGTGATGCTTCCATAGTTTTATTTCCTGGACAAGGAAGTCAGTATGTTGGCATGGCTAAAGAGTTATTAAAGTTTCCTATGGCAAAGGACTTGTTTGAACTAGCAAATTATGTTCTTGAATACGATTTACTAAAAATTTGTTTGGAAGGTCCACAAGATATACTTAATCAAACCAAATATGCTCAACCTGCTATACTGGTAACATCGTTAGCAGCTCTCGAGCGCTTAAAAGAAGAAAGACCAAAGGGTATTGAAAAATGTGTTGCTACAGCTGGATTCAGTTTAGGAGAGATCACAGCTTTAGTATTTGCTGGGGCACTGCAATTTGAGAGAGGTACTATCAGGCGTAGCTTCATTTGTTCACAAAATAATTTTGTCGGTTATTAAAAAAAAAAACACATTTTGTATTATATTATTTTTAATCATTATTCATAACTTCTCAAATTTCTTTCTTAATCATGTGTAAACTAGATTTCAACTTACTTAGATACTCTATGGTTTAGAAATTTTTCACCGAAAATTAATGTTATCCAATATCTTATTCACTTGGAGCAACAGAGGTAATGATGAATGAGGCAAGAATTCCTAGCGAAGATAGTTTTTTTTTTTGAGTAACTTTTACGTGATGTGGTCTTAGTAACATAACTTCTATGTTGACAATTGCAGATCATTTTTCAGTAACAGCTTGTTGGAGATTATCGATCTTACGGCAGTGGGGATTTAGAACCTTAAAATACAACATTAACTAAATAAGATTATGCAAACTCACAATGTAAAAATTACTCAAAAGAGATCTGACCTTGGTTGGGTCCTTTTACAGCAGAACCACACTTTCCAAGAAATTATCTTCTTTTCAGTTCATTTGAACATTAAATTTGGGGAAAAAACCTTATAAATTATAAAGATGTCAAAATAAAGCTAGAATTCTTTAAATCGAAATCTACCTGATTTTATAAGTAAGATATACAGAATTTTTGAAAAGGCAGAGAAAAACTATGAATAATGAAGAAAAGCATATAATACAATAAAATTGAGTTTTTTTAAGTATAATGTTTGAATATTGTGAAAAACAACATCACTTATACCTGTTATACATTTTTTAAATGATGCATATAAAATGTGTTTTAGCTTTGCAGTTAGTGAAAATAAGAGGAGAAGCAATGCAGTTGGCTGGTGAAGTTAACAAAGGAGGTATGGCAACTATTATTTATGCTCCAGATTCTAATATCGGACAAGCTATACTAAAAGCCAAAGACTGGGCTTTACAAAAAGGTGCAAGCGAGCCGGAATGTCTCGTTTCAAATTATTTATACCCCCAATGTAAAGTTGTATCTGGTAGCATAGAAGTATGAACCACTTAAACAATAATTTATTTGTAATGATCAGAGTATTTTAGGCATTAGATTATTTAGAAAAAAATATGAAAGAATTTAAAATTCGTAAAATGAAGAGACTGCAAGTAAGTGGAGCATTTCATAGTAACCTTATGATACCTGCTGTTGAACCTTTCAAGAAAGCCCTAGCGAAATCAACAATTGAAGATCCCATTATCAGCGTATACTCTAATGTCGATGGAAAACGATATAAAAATGCTGATCATATTCGAAAGCAACTTCCTAAACAAGTAATATTATTTTTCTTCAAAATTTTGTGTTCATTATAAAAAATATTTATAAATTGTTGTTTCCGCAGATTATTAAACCCGTAAAATGGGAGCAACTACTTCATGTTTTGTATGAAAGGAATCCTGGAGCTTATTATCCAAAAACTTTTGAATGTGGACCTGGAACTTCCTTAAAAGCTATTCTCAAACAGGTTAATGCTAAAGCGTGGGATCATTGTTTAAGTATAGAAGGATAATTGTTAAGTACTATAAAACATTTTTGTAATGATTGCCAAAATATTAATGTTATTGATTTTTTTAAATAAAATTTTAATGTAACCTATTGAAATCATATTGTTTTCAACTTTACTACCAGTGATGACACAATTGTATCTATTTGTAATTCTCACCGCCGCTAGTGTAAAGACTTTTCACCTTGATTCATATTTTAATTGTTTTAATCTGTTGCTATGAAAATTTCCAGTGATTTTAAACTTAATACGTATGGAAACTATTAAAATAACTTGCACTCTAGATTAAAAATACGTATTCAGGTAACACTTGATTTTTATATTTCTGTGAGGCAATTTTATTTAGCTAAAATATTTTTATTTCTGCTACAATCTACCTCCTCTTCATCCCTAGTTTCCATTTCTTTATGTCGTAACATATGTCCTCTAAACCAGCGAACTCCAAATTTTATGTCGCAGGACTAGCGCGCACACCAGAATAAAAAATCACAAGAGTTGGAATTCCTAAGTATGCTTTGGAAATATTAATTATTAATTTAGTATGAATTGTCTCGCGCACCCCAGAAATTTTCTGTTTCTCCCCACTTTGAAGACCACTGCTCTTAACCGCTAGTTTTCACAGCATCTTCTACAGGGTTCTCGTTTTTCGCGGGCCACTATGGGGATCTTGTAAACGGTAAGAGTTACAACTTCGGTTAAATTGGAGCAAAGTTGTATATTCAGATGCTTAATAATTTGACGCAAACAGAACTTATCTAGCTCTTTTAGTTTTTGAGATATAGGGAAAAAAGTAAAAAAGTGGATTTTTGTTTTTTGCCCGTAACTTTTTCATATGTCAAATTTCATTTTTGTAAAAACATTTTCATGGCCACTTTTTGCAAGGAATCAAATTCCCCAATTACTTTTTCCGTGCGACGTTTCGTTTTTTTAAAACCATCAGGTCAATTTTTTCTTATGGACGCTATATCTGATTTTAACGCCAATTTGTAGAGCATTTTATTCTGAATTCGACAATGTATAACAATTGGCACTTTTTTGAAACAATTGTTAAAAATGGCAAAAACAAATATTTTATTTAAAACAAATTCTAATCGGCATGATAAATAATTGTCTTTGTCCCTTTTAACTTGGAAGAAGGTGAGTAAACCGGATGAAATTATTATTAAAGGGATTTAATTAAAAAATCGGTATTAATAAATATTTTAGGAATGCATTAACATTGTTCACTTATTAACAAATATTTTTAGAATATTTTCTTCGGTTAAGTAATAAATTTCTCTAAAATGTGTATTTAATTCTTATTTGGCATACAATTACTTGTAACAAAAAATAACGAGTTATGCCTTTTATCTGCGTTAATAAGCAAAAAGCGTAAACAGATTTCTAGACGTTTTTTGTAAACTATGACCACATATTATTTGATTACGAACATTTTGTTACAAATAATCGCGAAAAACGAGAACCCTGTATATTTCCAAGGTTGGGCAAAATTTGATTTTTATTAAAAACAATCAAAAATCACTGATTTAAAGAGTTATAAAAAAAAATTCATAGAGATTGTTCAGATTTCAAAAATACGACCAATAATGAAATTTGTCGTTAAAATTTCAATTTTTATTTTTATAGTAATCTTAACATCAAAAAGTCTGCAAAAATGAAAAGACTTTTATTATTTGTTTCTCAAATGATTTTATTTTGAGAAAAGTTGGTGATCTAAAGCTAATTTTAAGTTTAAAAAAATACAATAGAAATTCATATAACACTAGATTTTAACGATTTTATAAATATTCGAAAAGACTAAAGTGCCCTTATTTTAAAAATGTTAAATAAATTATTGTTTTCTTTTCCCTTGATTTTTTTTTAACTCCTTAAACAAGAGCAATTTAATCTTGCGAATTGTTCTAAAATCGATAAAAGCTAGTGTTGTATGAACTTTTATCGAGCTTTTTTACACTTAAAATAAGTTTTAGACCATGCACCATTTTTTCTCAAGAATTTTTTTTTTTATTAATCGATAATAAAAAACATCTCTTAGTTGCAAACTTTTTGAATGTTGACACTACTATAAAATTCGAAAATGAAATTATAAGGTCAAAGTTCGTATTGCCATATTTTTGATTTCTAAACAATTTCTTTCCATGAATATTTTTGTAAGTTTTAAAATAAGGGCACTTTACACTTTACTTTTGCGAATATTTTTAAAATACTTAAAATCTAGTGTCATATGAACTTTTTTCCATCTTAAAATTAGTTTTAGACCATGTATCAACTTTTATCAGGAATAACATTTTCTGAGAAGTCAATAATAAAAAACTTTTCCAATTGTTGCAGACTTTTTGAATGGCGCAGTAGATCTTTTGACTCTAAAATTAATTATTATTGTGAAAATTTACAAAGTAAATCTACCGGCATGCATCTCTACCAAGAAAATTCTTGTAGACTTTATTTCTCCCTGACCTACAAGAAGCCAATAGTCAATATTTACGGCGGTTGTTTCAGTGGGTGGAAGTAAAACTTGTATTTAATTTATGTGACGTTGAATCGTGAAAAAAAAGTTTGATTTAAACCCTGATATTTACCCTTGTCGGGATCCATTCCAAAATTTTTCTAGACTACCTGCTTTCATCCACCCTCTGTGTCCGAAATAAATAGAACAAAAATATTTTTTTTCTACTACCAATAACGTAAATGACTTAACGTACAGCCTGCATGCATATTAAGTGATTCCTAACGCACGGTAAGCAAAACGCACACTTGTCTAGAAAGATCGAAATAGCCTTACGTTAAATACTGCCTGCATACATAGTAACTGAGTTATAACATCATGGTAAGCAAAACGCACACTTGTCTATACTGTTTCAAAATGTTTAATGTTGTAATATTCTCATAATGTTTTTGTACAGAGTTTTTTATCATAACTAACAACAACTATATTTACAAAAAATCAGTTCAGCTCACTCCATGGCGACACACACTGCAACATACCCGAACATAGAAATGTCAAAGTAGGCTTACGTCAAAATGGACAAACAACGTAATTACATGTGTACGTTAGCCAAAAAGTCGTTAAAATCGTAAGTATTGTGTTTGTAGAAAAAATATGCAACATAACACGAGTTGTAAAGCAATTTTCCACTCGTGCGTAATATGCTTCTTACAACTCTTATGTAATATACTATTAGACACCAAAGGTATGGTTGAACACAAAACCACTGGTTTATTTTACAAGAGTAACACATCGAATATGCATTATTAAATTTCTCAGTAAGCTGAATTTTATTTTATTCAAAACAAAAAATTAAATTTTAGAATTCTACGCAAAGCCTATGTAATATAACTAAATTATTGTAGCAAATCAACTATGAAATAAAATTGGCTGTAAATAATAAGTATATATTAGTTAAATGTATTGTTACAACAATTAATAATGCGTTAATAATAAAAATCAAGTGGTTTTAAATTCTAAGTTTTAAATACATACATCATTTGTAGATAAATTGTACATAATTAATTACTATCGTTTAATTTATTACTGTTTTTTTACACATAGCTAATACAAAATAAACTAAATTATGTAACATCTGCAACTTTAAGGTCTTTTTCATCAACTTTATCTTGTTTATTATCATCTTCTAAAAATTTGTCCCAGTTGTTCAATCTCTCTTTTATTTGTGAATCGGTCTCTGCAATTTTGTATTTTGTTTTCCCATCCCATATTACTGAAGTAAGTTGTCGTTTACCAAACCACCTTCCATTTAATAGTTTCACAACTTCATCTGCTTCTTCAGGGCTTTTCATATTTATCTGTGCAACTCCCTCAGGGTGCCTATCATATAGTATAACTTTACGAACATCACCGCATTTCGAACATTCTTCTCGTAAATCTTGTTGGAACTCTAATATAAGACCAACATCTTCATCAAACATTGATGATTCAAACAAATTTTTTACTATAACTATTTTTTCATGCTTTGCTCGTTCTCCTCTCATTCTCTCAGGTCTCCAATCAAATAGCTTTTCTTGCATTCGTTTAAATTTTTCTTTTTCCTTACGCTTTTTTTTTTTAGGTTTTAGTTTAGGATCATAGGTACCCTTCATTTGAAATTTTGCCCGTTCTATTTTAATTTTATTGCCTTTAAAATCTGATCCATCTAGAAGTTGAAGGGCTAAGTCTACAGATTCTACACGTATATAAGTACATCGTGCATCACCTTTTAAAACATTTGTTGCAGGTTCAATATATAGTTTCACTTTCATTTTATTGGTACTTGGGTCTCGCATGACCAGTCCACACTTCTGCATAAAATCCACAAATTCTTGTTCAGTTAAATCAGTTGGTAAATTGGATACATACACACTAGTATTTTGTTTCTCATCTAAATCAAACCACGTTGGTTCTGGTTGCACTGCTTTCCGTTTAACTTCTATAGGATCTGTAATAAGTGGTTTGATAACTTTCTTCGACTCCTGTTGTTTAGACACTTCCGCATTGTTAATCTTTTCTTTGTTTTCATCTGTTTGACTGCTGTTAAAACCATAACTCAGCTGATACATGGCCATAAAATCATCATCAAGTTTTGGAAACCATGCATTTTTTTCCTTGTCCCAAAAAAATTTAACACCGTCTGCATCAGTATAAATATGTGTATCATCCTCAAAACCATATTTGTTATCTTTGGCAACCCACTCTTGATTTTCCTTAGACCATATGTATTGATACCCAGATAATGGATCTGTATAAACTGCTACATCGCCTTCATAATGAACGTTTTTTGGATCATAATCTTCACCGGTAATTTTTGTATTAGGACTTTCAATTGACTGCTCAATAGTAGTTTGATCTTGTTTAGCAGTACAGTCAATATCTAATAATAATTCAGTTTCAGTCTGATTAACAAATTTATTATCTACCACTAAGAAACATGCTGATTCCTCCACTTTGTTTTGTCCATCAGATGTTTCTAAACCAGTTACATTTGCACCACTTTTTTCACTTTCCGAATTTTCCATTTTAACTGTATTACAATCAGTAGATACCTTACGGCAAAAACTGCTCCGCCTGTAGCCTTAATCTGCAACACAAATTCAAAGAGTTTATTTCTTTACAAAGACAGTTTTCATAACTTAATGATAACGGAAAATAAATCTTTGATTAATGCATTTAAGTTTTTAAAGGTTTAAATCAGTATTTCTCAATTTTTTCGAGCCGTGACCCAAATTAGGGTAATGGTTTTGGTTTTGCGACCCAAGCAAAGATTAATAAAATAACACACATAGATTTTTAAACTGATTTTTATATGTTTGTTAAGTATTGTAAAACACGAGGAAAATATATTGTTATTGTTGAAAATATTTTGCGACCCTCTCAATATGTCAAGCGACCCAATTTTGGGTAGCGACCCATATCTTAAGAGACACTGGTTTAATTGAATAATTAAAAGAATCAACTACCCTAGAATTTTAAAAACATATTTTAACAACATCAACCTTATTTACAAACACAAATTTTATACCTATTTGCAATAAGTCGTATCGAACTTTAATAAATAAATACATCTCGATAATTAACCTTAAAATTTGTCAACAAAGACACACGGTCTTGGAACTTCTTAGAACTGACAGCTACGACAGCTACCAAATTGTAGGTTAATTTTAGGGAATTTTATTCTACACAAACAAAATTCTACATGTCACAAATGTCAAAATATGATACGACTGCTGAAAATTCTTGGCGGCAATTTACTTAATATTTTTATGTGGGTATTTATAATGCTACATACAACAGTGTGTATATGAATATTATTTTAATTTACTCGAGTATCATTTACAGATAAACTACTAGTTACCACTGTTCACTTGTGCCTTTGCCTTTAGTTACAATGGCCTATACTTCGAGAGTTATAATTTTAGTTGATATGGATTGTTTTTACTGTCAGGTAGAAGAAAAGTTAAATCCGTACTTGCAGGGTAAGCCTATAGCTGTTGTCCAGTATAATACTTGGAAGGGAGGAGGGTAAGTTTTAAAAACATCATGTGTTTAGCATTAAAGCAAGCAGTTTTATAAGATTACGTACATACTTACTTTTAGTATAATAGCTGTGAATTATCCTGCTCGAGATAAAGGTGTTACTCGTCATATGAGAGGAAATGAAGCGAAAGAAAAATGTCCTGAAATTGAATTAGTGCAAGTACCAGCTATCCGAGGAAAAGCTGATTTAAGAAAGTATAAAAATAGCAAATCTTTTTTTTAACATGATCTATTAAACTTCATTGTAGATATCGTGATGCTGGAAAACAAGTAGCTGAAGTACTACAAACATTTACTCCGTTATTGGAACGAGCATCAGTTGATGAAGCATATTTGGATATCACAGAAACTGTTGATAAAATTTTAAACTTTAAAAATGCAATAACGTTAGATAAACTTCCCAATACCCATATTGTTGGTAGTAAGATAGAAGACTTTTTATGTATTGTTAATAGGGGTGAATGTTTTGTTGAAGATAATCTAAAATTGGCTGTTGGTGCGATAATAGCAGAGGAAATCAGAGCAGCTGTTTTTGAAAAAACAGGTGTTTATAGGATGAATTTACTTGCTTCAATCTATATATCCTTATTATTTTTTTATTGTCATAGGTTATAAATGTTCTGCTGGTATAGCCCATAACAAAATCTTAGCCAAACTAGCTTGTGGTTTAAACAAACCAAACAAACAAACTATATTACCTCAGGACAGTGTCCAGGAATTTTATACGACTCTACCTGTTAAAAAAATTAAAAGTTTAGGCGGAAAATTTGGTGTAACTCTTTCCAACGAACTGGGCATTAAGAATATGATTGACCTACTGCAGTTTAGCAAAAAACAATTAATTCAACAATTTGATGTGAAAACTGGGTAAATATCTAATCACAATTGCTAAATTTATTATATTTCAAGCTAAATAATTGTTTGTTTTTTTGCAGAACTTGGTTGTATAATATTGCCAGAGGAATCGATCTTGAACCTGTCACAACTCGATTGATTTCAAAGTCAGTAGGTAGCTGTAAAAAATTTCCTGGAAAAGCAGCTTTATTAGATTCAGAATCTATTATTCATTGGATCAACGAACTTGTATCAGAAATTGTCGAACGTTTAGAAAAAGATATGGAAGAAAATAACAGAAAAGCTAAACAAATTATAATTACTTTTGCTCAAGAAATAAAAAAAAAAGATGTATCTAGCTCAAGAACACATATTCTTAATGCATACGATACACGTAAAATTGCCAATGATGTATTTGATGTTATAAAAAAATATTGCAGGAAATCTGATGGCAGTTTTTGTGTAAAATTTTTAGGGATTATTGCTAGTAAATTTGAAGATTGCAAAAATGTAAACAATATAACATCATTTTTTAAGTCTGCAAATATGGACAATAGATCTACACAAAATTTATCTTACATTGAAGAAAATTTCACAAATATTGAAAACATCAAGTGTATTGAACAAAAAACTTTAGAAAGCTATGAGAAGAGTAAAATTTTAGAAATAGATAATCAAAATGAAGATGATATGCATATAATTATTGGTCCCGATAATTCTGATAAATTGGATAAAAAATATCCGACTACAGATTACTGTTTCAATATAGAAGGTAATATTAACAAAGATGGTACGTTTTCTGATGAGACAGAAGAAGAATTTTACGACGATGTTTTTTATTATGATGATTCCCGCAGAATAAAACACAACAGTTTTTATGTAACAACAGACATTAATACCAATGTACAACAGAACGAAAATGACTCTGACACGGATTCTATTAGTAATGAAGTAAATGAGAAACGAGATAAATTAGGTAGCAGTTATATTAACCATATACCAGAATATGATAAAAATTCATTTTTTAAACAATACTTAATAAATTCGGATGATCGAATTAAGAGTCCAATATGTCGTACTTTTAACACTTCTGCAATTTTGGAAGAGCACCTTAATAGCGATGACAGCAGAGATCATGATTCTCAAAAATTTGCGAATATATCAGGTGAATCATTAATAACAGATAATAAATGCGCCAGCATCTATCAGGAGCGAAACATAAAGAATGAACACAATCTTATTGCTTCAGCTTCATACAAAATTCATGAAAACGATCAACCTTCTTCTAGTAAAGATGTATTTGTTTTTGAAAATTCATTTGATCATTGTCACGTATGTCATACAAGGATATCAAAATCAGAATTTGTGTCACATATGGATTACCACTTCGCCTTGAAACTCGCAGAGGAAGATAAATTTATTAGTAATAAAACAAAACCACAAACACTTAAAAGCAAATTTCAAACAAAAAGTTTCCAAAAACAAAAAATGTCGAAACGCAAATCTGTTCAGGCAGAGAAAACAAACTTAACTCTTATGTCATTTTTAACGTCGTCAGTGCCAGTTGCTACAAATGAACCTGTAGAAATATGTTGTGAATGTAACAAAAGTATTGCTTTGTCCAACTTTGCAAGCCATGTTGATTATCATGCTGCAAGAAAACTGCATATGGAAATTAATTCATCCAAAGCAGTGATGCCCACTACAGTTAAAACTAATAGTAAGTCTAAAAAAGTAACTAAAAACATTAATGTGTTAAGTTCATATTTTAAAATTAATTAATAGCCAGGGTCCGCCAAACCCTGCAACTCTGTTAAAGTGCATTGTCAAATTTAGGAATAAATGAAATAAAATACATTTTAGTTTTTCTGACACTATAACAATATTTGCAGCTTTTCAGGATGTAGCGTAATTTTGTCATTTTAAGTACAAGTATGCTTCTTACATTTATACTTTGCAAGTAAAACCACTTTGTGTACATTTTTTGACAGTTGCTAGAATATTAATAACATTAGTCATTAACATTTTAATACTTCCAATATGTGTAAAATATATTTTTATATGTTACGCCGAATCAATGAACTTGCAGAGTTCGTGAAATAAACAATAAATACTATGCAAACAACTAGTTTTCTTAACAGATACGCTTTAAAAATTACGCCGCTTGATGATCTCAAATGATGCGCAGCTGGCTGGCATTGAAATTGTAATAAGATGCTCCAGAATTTTTGTATAAAATTGAGTCTCAAATATTAAGCCATGGAAGTTTTTGAAAATTTAGGCTAGCTATATGGACGCTTTTAAAATCTTGCAAAAAAATTATAAACTCTCATTGCAAAACACGTATCCAAATCTAGACATAACATTAAGGCAGTGGTTTCCAACCTCTTTGTACCTCCGACCCCTTTTTCATTAAAAAAATGTTTGCACCCCCCTCACTTTTCGTAATAATCTAATTTCATTAATACTGTCCTGATATGATAATTATTTAATGGGCTATAAAACAATATACCATATTCTGTATAAAGAAAGTTCTTGTTGTTTGTTTGTATTCAAAAATGATATTTTGGTAAAAGCTGCGTGCCCCCCTTGCAATAGTCTCGTGCTCCCCTAGGGGGGCGCACCCCACAGGTTGGAAACCGCTGCGTTAAAGATTTTCATAACAATGCCTGTAACAATGGGTCTAGGAACATTCTTCGCCTCCACAATTCTTTGCCCACAATTGAGGCGTTCTTTGCATAAACAACATTTGTCAATTTTTTTTCAAATCTGAGACTACACTTTCAGTTGATAAGGCACCATTTCCGACATCCCCTATGCAGAATAATTCTGTAATAACCCCAGTAATTCATAATATAAGCGCGCGGAAACTAATGATCCTCCAGCTCCTGATATTGATGCAGACAACAATAGCAGCGAAAGTAGCGATAATGAAAAATTTCTAAAATTGACAAGTGTTGTTTATGCAAAGAATGCCTCAATTCTTCGCCGCCACAATTTTTCGCCGCATACAAGCATATCAAATTTTGTTTGTAAATGTGATTGTTTTTATTTACAACGTAATTTTTACAAATTATTTTACATTAGCCTAGAGTTGTTTCTTGCATATTAATAATACTTCTTTTAATATTATCTTTAAAAATTGCTACATAAATGGCGTATGTTGTGATTTTTAATCTTGTTTATGTTATTATAGTATGAATAAAAATTAAATTAACAAATATTTTGGTGATGTAAAGGTAAAAAAAAATCAGCGATTGATTTTCTTTCACTTTTTTTTTTGATAGGCTAGTGAAAGTTGTCAGGACGATGAAATAAATCTGTAGAAGAATATACTTAATTTGCATCTGTTAATAGCTATACCAATATCTATGTATGTACCAAAATCAGCAGAAATACGTTTGTTAATGACAGGGTGTAGGATTAATTTTATTTTCCTAGAATAGTTTCTTTGCTATAACATTTTTGTTATACGTCTACATACGAATAAAAAAAAAAATATGGTTCAACAATAGAAATATCATCAGACGCAAATTAAGTAATAATATTCTTCTATAGATTTATTTCATCATCCTGACAACTTTCACTAGCCTACCAAAAAAAAAGAGAAAGAAATAAATCAATCGCTGATTATTTTTTTAACTTTTATATCACCAAAATATTTGTTAATTTAATTTTTATTCATACTATAATAACATAAACGAGATTAAAAATCACAACATACGCTATTTATGTATCAATCTTTAAACATAATATTAAAAGAAGAAGTATTAATATACAAGAAACAACTTTAGGCTAAAGTAAAATGATTTGTAAAAATTACGTTATAAATAAAAACAATCACATTTACAAACAACATTTGTGATATGCTTGTATGCAGCGAAAAATTGTGGCGGCGAAGAATTGTGGGCAAAGAATTGTGGAGGCGAAGAATGTTCCTGACACGTGTTACAACAGCTTCCTGCGAACGTTCGTTTTGAAAATTGTAAAATCGTACCATCGTTCTTCTATTGCAGGGGTGCCCAAACTTTCCATGCCAGGCCCCCTTTTTTTTAGCATGTCAACTTGCGCCCCCACAATTTTTTGTGTTGCTTTAAAGTTGCAGGCATCAATAATTTTCGATCAACCGATACGAAATATTACAGAAATACAACATTGTAAACAGAAAAAATATATAAAATGTGAAAAAAACTAAACATTTTCTTCAAAAATTATATCATGGCTGTCATTGCGCCCCCCGCATCGTTCATCGCGCCCCCAAATAGGGGCGCGCCCCCTAGTTTGTGCATCCCTGTTCTATTGGACGAGAGCAATTGACAAACATTTCTATAATATCAATTATAAAAGATATTGCAAAACATTAAATTTTGACGATATAATAGATGTGTTTGCAAATGAAAAAGCTGGAAAAATCACTTTATAAAATATGCTGACAATGAGCTTATTTAAGTTTTTAATATATTATTTTATATTATACCTATATCGCGTATTTCTTTAATTTATTTGTCATTGAATATGAATAAAACTTTATTTAATAGGTTGATTATTAATTAATACGAACACAAATTTGTTTTACAGGCAACTCATTTTGATGCGGTTAATACTAAGTATTAACAAATTGTATTAAGTCAAATTTAACTTGTTACATTTAAATTTTTCAAAATTGTTGTCATTTTTGGGTTAGGGGGGGCACAAATTAGACACTTGCCACAGGCGCTTGATACCTTCTTGCCAGCACTGCTTAAACACCTTGTATATTTTTTAGAATTTAAAAAATCAAATCGATGCACGTTTTTTTTTAATATACTTGAGGCTCTATCGGTAACTACAGTAAAAAATATGAATTTATTTTTTAAGTATACATATTTTAACGAAAATTAAAACAAACGGCATTTTACAAAAAAAATAAAAAATTTAAAAAAAATTGTTAGAGCCTCCCGGTTTCAATGAACTCCTCTCGAAAAAAGAAATCGAGACTACGTACTTGGTTTTTTTCTATCTCTGATAATAACCGAGATACCCCCCTGTATGGTCATCGAAAATAGGCCACCCTGAACATAGACCGTATCAATCCTTCTTTTGGAAAATTCATGTTGAATATGTTATACTAATTTATTTATGTTTTAACAATTGATAGCAATTAACTCTGACATTTGTTACTACAGAAATTATTGTTTCTATTGTCAAAGTCGGGGCCTACTCCGAGAAAACTAGGAAATTCCTACACAACGCTTATAAGAATAAGTAAAATGTAAATATCTCAGAAAATATTCATTTTAGGTATAGGTAAGTATTAAGAAAAGTTGGAAGAAAAACAAAAATGCAACAAAATGACATAATAATATACAGGGTGTTCCATTTGAAAAAATAAGGTTATTGATGTTTGAAAATTGGGAAGTTGGCACATCTACAATAAACACCCTGTATAATATAAATTAATTTTGATGTATTTAGACTATGACTCCACCTTTTGACTTTGTATGTACAAAATATCATTTGCCAATTATTATTCATAACGTTGTGCTCTTGACAAGTATTGTACCCTGTTTTTCTGGCAATTCAAAGATTTTTTGAGATAAATTGGCAACGTCGTAAAAAAATGAAAAAAACAAAATACTGTCATATGGAGATTTTCTTGCTGAATTCGATTATGCAAAAATATACTGGGTGTTCAATTAAAAAAAAAAAACCTTAAGTGACGCCCCACTTTTATGAAACACCCTGTATACTTGAAACTAATTTTAAAACATGCACGTCTAGAAATACTATAAGTTTCATTTAAAACTTTTTTTTAATAAGTTGACATTAAGGGCAATAATGGATTTTATCGCACTATTGGCGCATCCTGTATATGAAAACGAATTAACAAATTAACTGATACATTTCCAAATACTGCCATTGTATTGCATATTTATTTATCACTATCTGTATCCGTAGCACCAGGAGAAAAAACATTTTCGAAATTAAAACTAATAAAAAATTATTTGCGCTCTACGATATCTGGAGAGCGCTTAGCAGACTTGTCAATGATTACTATTAAGAATAATATAATGGATTCATTTTTTTCATTTCTGGAAAACTTGGGGGAGGGAGCAAAAAACTTTTTGCACTAGGGCGCCCCTACCCACGACGCGGCACTGAATACACCCATCGCCACATCAACAACCAACACCCAAAAGAAAACCGCCTGACCAACCGTCACACTAGTCTAATTATTGTATTTAATTATTTTACAATCTGAATCTTTGTGAAAAGGGAAATTTACATCGAAACAGGCAAGGAAACCTTTGGCGATTAAAGTGATTTTTAGATATTTTGGAAGTTTTATTTTAATGCTATTGGGTTGCTAAGAACAACTTAGAATTAGAAGAACATAATATTTCGTTTTAAATAAAAGTTTATTGGGCAATACAACTTTTTATGTAAATGTTTTAAAAAATACATTGTTATTGATAAGATATATTAAGAAGTGTTTATACAATTATTTGAAGTAGTACTATTTTTGGTAAAAATAATTACGTCATCTAATTTACGTATTATATTTTCAAAGTTAACTTTTGTTTTACTATCAGATGTTGTATTTTTTGATTTATCAATAACATTTTTGTCAGATCCTTTAAATTTGTCACATCGAAATAATGATTTCTTGTTTACATCATCATTTTGTATAACTCGAAGACCAAGATTGCTTCCATCATCACTTTTATCAAAACTACACAATAAAATTCCAAAATTTTTTCCATAATGTGATATCGCAAAAATACTTTCAGTTGGATGATATTGTATACAATGAACTGGTAAATTGTGTTGTAATAAAGAACCATATGGTGTGTATGTTGCAATAGTATCGCCACTATCAGTATTCCATACATTGATTAATCCATTTTCTCCACCTACTAAAATTAGACTACTACAAGGTGAAAAAGTGCAGTAAGTCTGGAACCTAAAACAATATTTTTGAAGAATTTACGAGTAAAAATGAAAGAATCCACCTATTATTTAACGCTCCTTGAAAATATTGTAAAACACAGGTTGTTTTCAGATCCATCAACCGTAGAGTACTGTCTCTTGCATGAATCAAAAGTTTCTTCTCTCGTTTATGTAGCAAAATTTGGTTTATTATAGTTTCACATAAATCAAGTAATTTGATTTCTCTAAAATATTTCCAACCATCACACATAATCATGAGATAATAAATTTTTTATACCTTCTTAAACTCCAACTACTGGTTTTAGTGGATTCTTTCCATTCAATGATTACTCCAATAGAATCAGATGTGTATAAGATATCGCCTTTGCTTGTAAAACATGCTGAGGTGATAAATCCTTTGTGTTTTTCTAATTCTTGAATTAATTTAAATCTTGAAGTTTCACAATCAGTAGTTGCACCCCATATTCGTACAATATTATCATAACAACCTGTGGCAATAACATTTTCGCTATTGATGTCGGTAGCATAAATGTATGATGGATGTGGTAACATCTTCAAAGAGATAAATTTAATTTTAAAGATATTAGCATAAGGAATAAACTTCCTTTTATTCAAAAAATAACGGTCATTAAATTAATTCACCTGATTAAAAATTTGCTTTTTGAAATCCCAAATACATACGGTACCATCAGCTGATGCTGATATTAATATTTTATCATCCTTTGACCAAGTTATGTTGTATATTAATCCTTGATGTCCTGGAAATTTACTGACTTCTTCAAAATTTTCTACCTAAAAATTTTAAGGATTTTTATTTTTAATGTCCACGGTTCTCCCTCAGGGCAGTTAGAATTCAATACCCACAAATTAAAAATCGGATTATATTTTATTAAGTGTTTATTACTAATGCTTGGTAATAAATTTCCGGCCTCCCTAGGAACTTCTTTTATTTTAAGAAAAAGAGCTTTGGATTTTGTAACAAAATATTTAAAGGGCAGTAAGTTCTTTTTAAATACATTCAATATTTTACATACACTCATTTCTTTTTGGTATATTTTACTTTAAAATTTTATTTTTCATTTTATGTTATAGTTTTAGTTTTAGTTAGCATCCTGTATTTTTATTTATTACATTAGAATTCTTCATAATTTTTTTTCACATCATATGTATAAGCAATTAGGTTTTGTAAAAAACTTTTTATAAGAGAAGCAAACATTAGATCTATCTATCAAACTAGCCCGCGAAAAAAGTTATGAACAAAAAGTTATTAAAAAATTTCTTCAATAAACTGTTAAATGCTGTAAAAAATGTGTGGTAATAAACAACACCGTAAATTAAATAAAAATGTAAAAGGTTTCTGTAATATTCGATTTAAAAATTTGATATTTTTTTCTTAAAAGGTATTCCATACTTTTCAATACATCATTTGAAAGTTCCTGTGTAGTTTAAATTTCTCTTGCGAGAACATTAGATGAGTAAAGAAGCTTGTGAAAAAATTATGAAACTAAAAAAAGTAGTGAAAAATAATTAGAAGTTTTCGATACATTTTTATTAATGAAGAGCTATTAAACACGAGCATTAATTAAATTAAATTTTAAGTAAAACCTGCAAGTTTTTATTTTATGTAACAGCACTATGCTATAAGATTATTTTAATGTGGACATAAATATTTTCTTTCATAAAAAAAGTTCATATCCTAAATTTTATGTCAGAATAAATTGTCCTCCTTTTTAATTTTTGTATCTGGTAACCCTAGCCAAGAGTAAATCGACAGAAGTCTGCGGAACACCTAAATTGACGACTCCATACTTATGTAATAAATTTTCTGATTTATCATGATTATAATAAACAAATATTAATGTGCTTAATTGTTTCCATACCATAAATGTACAAAATTTTGTTTAATTATTGCGTCATACTAAATAAATTACACTCGGGTGCAAAAATATCGAGTCACCTCGGCGAAAGGCCTTTGTTTTAATGCCCTAAAGTTGAGAGAAAAAATAAGAATTACCAACTAGGTATTTGGTTTTAGTTTAAAGGCAATGAAATAACCTTTTAAATTCAAAAGTGCGAGGTGGCTCGATATTTTTGCACCTGTGTAGAATTTTATAGGTGCGTTCGGGACGCACGCTCCCAGATTGGAGTGGATTGGACAGGATTGAAGTGAGATTGTAATCACGTGGTCTCAGAGCCTCCAAGAGTAAATCTTGTGCGTTCGGGACGTGTAGGTGCAGAAAATCAGCGCATATTTCAAATATAAAGGTAACGTAACCTCACTATTTTGTTGTAGACCGGTCTAATCAGACATCATTGTAAGTAAAACAAGCAACAAACTGGAATTTGTTAGATTATTTGGTTATAAAATTAATGTAGAATGTCATGATATGAAACCATTTAACTTCTCAAAATTTTGTTTTAATAATAGGGAATTACATCGAAAGTTAATTACTGTCCACAAGAAATTATTGTTAACTCAGCATGAATTGGATTAACGGTTTTTAAATTACAGAACATGGCAAATAATTATCAGTGTGCCCTACAAATTATAGCATTTGTAAAGAACTTTTTCGAAGACTCATCCGATGAATAAATTTAAAAAAAGTTTGTGAAGAAGTTTTATTAAAAAAAAATAATGTACAATCCAAAATATATTTTAATAGAAAAAAACATATACAAAAAACATTAAATAAATAAACACATATTTAAAAAACTAAGTATGCAATAAATATTTAACAACAAAAAAACTTTAATCTTCCATAACATAAACAGTAAAATATATATTTTAAAAAACCTATTAAATAAATAAAAACATACAAAAAACTTGTATGCAATAAGTATTTAACAAAAAAACTTTGGTATCCTACAATTATTTAACGAAAAAGATGATAAAATAATTAAATATTTACAATATTAAAAAAAAAATATCTTTGGTATCCCATACAAAAACTATTCTTAAAATATATCGGGTGATTCAGTTTGACTTTTGCACCCCTATAACTTAGTTGTTGGAAGATGAAACCTAAATGATCCTTATATTTTTGTAAATTGCAGAAAATTCTTTCACGACATCCAAATGTTTTTTCGTTGCAGAAAAAACATTTGATAGGGAATTTCCTGCAATTTTCAAAAATATAAGCGTTATTGGGGTTTCTACAACAACAAAGTTATAGGGGTGCGACAGTTAAACTGAATAATCTGGTATAATTAATTAAAAAAACAATCATTCAAGAAAAAAATATCCCAAAAATAAATATGTTCCACAAATAAAAACTGGTATTGGTCTTCCATACAATAGTATTTATGGCATCTTGTCAATAAACTTTTCAAATAATTGATTAAATTTATCAAACCTCGCCATTTTGTCCTTATGCCTTTTTTCTGCACTACTCACTTTAAGTCTCCTTTTTTTAATAAAAGAACTGTCCTCATTATCACTATCATCATCAGCTGTAAATGACGAACCTGGCGATTTGTTATTAATTAGCCCAGTTAAATTGCTACATGTAGCAACTGGTGTAATTTCAGGTTTATTATGCATCACTTCGTTAATGCTTTCAAAATACACCCACGTTTCTCGTTGATTTCCAGACGATTTGTTCTGTGCTACTACTGCTTTGTATTTTTTAAGAAGTCCCTTCCACTTAGTTTGGCACTGTAAACCGTTAATGTCCCTGTTAAGTTCAGTCTTGAATTTTTTAGACACTTTCTGCCAAAAAGGCTTTTTGTATCCAGTATTAAATTGTAAATAGTTATCTTTCATTTCTTGGATCAGAAACAAAATATTTTCATGGGACCATAACTTTTCATTATTCTCCGTTTGCGGTACGTTTTCCTTTCCTTCTACACTTAATTGAGAAAGAATGTCGTTCGTAGCTGGCATATATTCCAGTGACTGTTCTGCAACAACATTAATAAAGTTTTATAACCAATTATTTAAAATAATATAATACACTATACCTTCTATGTTCATTAATAAAATTTGATTGTTTTCTATCGTTGGACTTCCTACTTCGTCTACAACAACGGCGTATTTTTCTTTATTAAACATTTTTATTTAACACAAACAACTTGTACACAAATGCAACACGATAATACGAAGCATGGATGTTAACTGTATCTTATCTTATGCTGTACCTGTTCCTGGTAATTCAAAGAATTCAAAAGTAATTACTAAACAATCCGTAATGCGCATGTCTTCTGTGGTGCAAATTAGAGTAGATTTATTTACTCCACTCATGCAGTCCCGAACGCCCATCGGAGCGATCTTTTTCACTCCAAAGTCGCGTCCCGAACGCTGTGGAGCAAAAAAGAGCAAATAAATCAAAAAGAGCGTACGTCCCGAACGCACCTTATGTGATGTAATATTTAAAAATTTTTAAAAATTAATTTTTGTAATTTTTTTTTAATGTCATGTCCTACTGTCAGGTGTAGAACTGTTGAGTTGTTCTGACTTTTTTCATGTTTTTATGTCTTGTGCTAGCTTTTTATAATATACACTTACAATTTAATAAGACACCCATTGAACTCATGAATTACAAATTAATTTTCTATGGCCAAATAAAGGAAACAAATTTTTAAATTAAAACTTACGGAATAAATAATTGTTGTGTAAACCTGATCAATCAGTACAGCACA
Source organism: Elmis aenea (assembly GCA_947652605.1). Taxonomy (NCBI): domain Eukaryota; kingdom Metazoa; phylum Arthropoda; class Insecta; order Coleoptera; family Elmidae; genus Elmis; species Elmis aenea. The sequence goes on along the minus strand of OX393577.1, from coordinate 29,126,291 downwards.
CGCTAAATATAATCCACTGTTACTAAATTTCAGTATTAAACATCCATCGTCGTAGCTGCTTAACTGAGCTATACACTTATTTGGTAATTTACTCGATTGATATTTTAAATCAGACCAGTTAAATTCACTATTATCTTGAATAACATCTATCTTTTGAGACAAAAATTGTCCTTTTTTATTTTTAGCTGCATCACCTCCACTGGTCTCCAAAATTATGTTCGTTGCTCTTTCTCCATGTATAGGTGTTTTGGATCTCAAAGTTTCAACAACTTTCTCTGGAGGTATTACACTTTTAATGGTTATATAAAGTGTTGATGGATATTTATTTAACTTTTTGTTAAACCACCAGTCGAACATGTAACATTTTTGTACATTGTCTTTCTTATGTTTATTAGGATAATATAATTGCAAACGCACTCGTTTGTTAACATTTAATGCATTATTTTTGCCCAGTGGTTTTAAAAAAGCCCAAGCTATTTTATGCCATCCTCTTGATGTACCTTAAAATTTCAAGTAAATTAATGACGTAATATTTAATTATAAAAAAAAGTGAATCTGATAAGATTTTTCTGATTTTTAACTATTTTCTTTAACATTTATGGTTACTATAAGTGAATTTGCATAATACTTTAAAATTAACGATTTTATTTGATATGTGTCTTTAAAAAATGGTATTGAAGTAATAAATTTTATGCTATTATTTTTAATTTCTTTTATTGCACTTTTAAATTATGTTCTTGGACTCATGAATTAAGTAAGAGATGTTATGGACAAAAACTTATTGAGTTTCAAATTTATATTTGGGGGCTCATTTCTGCCCAACTTAAAACTTATTTGCAAAATAAAAAATCATGCAAATTTAACCAAATATCTATTATATTAAGCGATATCCTCATAGTGGCCCAAATCAAGTGGTACAGGTATATTTTTTGTATAACTTTTCTTGTTGCATTCTTAATTTTTTTAGAGATTAAGAGATAATTTTTGTCTGAAATTCAATTTCCAGTTGATTTGCAAAATTGAGAAATGTATTAAAATGAGGTTTAAGTTGAAGTGGATAGCTGCCACTGGGCAAGCTTATCCTTCACGTTAAATTAAAGCCACAACAATTTACTTATTGTTCATAAAAAATAGGTTGTAAATTAATCATAGATGCCATTAAAAAAAAGTTAAACAGAAATAAACTCTTAAATAGAAATTTGAAACCTCTGGTAGATCACACTGTATACCAAATTTCCAAAAATCAACTAATTTGTGCAATACCACTTAATCCAGTGCCGGATTAAGGTTGTCGTGGGCCCTTGGACAAAAGATAGAATGCAAGGTGGTGAGCAAAAAAATATATGTTAATAAAGAACTGGTGAGCTAAAGAAAAGCCCCTCGCCCTCAATGTTATTGGCAATACTACCCTCAGGCTCAGGGGCCCCCTAGGTCGCGAGTCCCTAGTCCCGGGCCTACTCAGCCTGTACAGAAATCTGGTACTGACTTAATCTATTCCAAAACGTTTATTGAAAAAATCATCATGTTGTGTAAATAAAAGAATTAAAATTTTAACAACAAAAAAACATTTATACCTTGCTGTAAAAATTGTGAATTTGCAACAGAAAATGAAACAAAGTCCATAATTTCAAAAAATATGATAGTTTTATGATCATTTTCTAAAACATACTGAAAATCTTCATTTACTATTAATGTTTCTTCCCATGCTGGATACAGCGATCTATAACAAAAGAGAATAATTTAAGCATGTAAAAGAGTGACGAAAAAATAAATGCAAGTGCATTACATACCGTTTTTTTTGTAAATTAAAAGGTTCTGTCATAACTGGTACAATATAAGGAATGTCTTTGCTCTCATAAAAATATGTTACAGATCTCTCTTTATCAGATTTAGTTAGATATTCCCCTGTTGCACTGTTAACGATATGTATTTTAACAACAGGATGTATCACTAATGAGTCTAACTTTAAGCGATCTGTTTTATGTATAGCAATACCTGTAATTTTTTCATAACTGTACTTCACATTAACTGATTCCTTTTCGATATACTTTTTTTCATCTACATCTCTTAGTCGTAAATTATCTTCCACTGTTTTGTGCTTTTGTTTGCTTTTATGTTTGGGTGATATTTCGTTTTCGTATTCTATTTCGTCAGCATTTAATTTTTGTATAACATTTTTCTGATGAATAACGTTTTTAATGACATTAATACTGTTACTTATGTCACTTTGAGAATCATTCTCAAACTCCTGAATTACATTATGTTTTTTAATACCACCAGATGATTCCTTTGATTCCGAACTTGTTTTATTATCTTGATCACATATTTCAGATAATTGTTTATTAAATAAATTTAATTCTTTTGTTGGACTCTTGTGTACTAAAATATCTGATGCCGGTATTTGTATATGAGCATTTTTTGAATTTAATTTACTAATAGACTCAGTACTTGTAGAGTCCGCAATATTTATTAATTGATGAGATGTTGCATTTAAGTTATTTCTTTTATTATTTTCATCTCTGGCATTTATATGTGACGGAATTTTGTAAGTACCTACACTCGATACACTCTGCAAATCAGTGTTAGGTTTGGTTTTAATTCTTCTAGGTTTTGGTACTGGTGGTTTAATAAATGTTATAGGAGCGTCATCACTTAAAACTGTAGCACTGTCTTCATTTAATGTCACACTATCACGAAGAAATTTGTCTAGAATAAAATTTTTTTCAGTTTCATTTTTTATAGAATCTTTAATATCATTTGGATTTTCAACTACGTTTTTATCTTCAAAACTGCTAATTGACGATTCTGATTCTGAAATTAGATTTTGTGTTGATTTGGTTACATTTTGATTGTTTCTAGATGTTTTGGGATTTGTTGGTCCAGTTTTATTTAATGCTTCTTTAAGTAATGCATCAAATTTAGCCTTAGTTTCATTTGTGATACTATTAGGTGTAAACAGCTTATTATCATCGCCATTTGTTTTAAACATTTTTTACCATACAGTTTAATTTGTTATAACCACGTTATAACTTATAACTAAACCTTCATGTGATTGTTGAATTTGTATCGATTTGTATCACAGAACATTAATTATTCGTATGGCGCGTTTTTTGTAGTCATGGCAACAATGAAAATCAGACCGGCAATATAAGGATACAAATATTTCAATTTTACCAATAATCACCAATGTTTACCCCCCACTTAAAATAATTTCCTTATCACTTGTGACTGTCGACTGGGAAATATCTGTCAAATTTGTCATCGGCTATCAGTTGAGGAAGTCGCCTTTGTTGTTAAGTTAATTACCATGGGGGATGGTAACGAAGGCGAAAAGCAGCCTCTTTTGAAAGATGATGCTGCAAATTATGGCGGTGATACTACAGGTACTTGTTTATTTATTTAAAACAGAATTATAGTTAAGTAGATGAGTCATTTTAGTACAAAGTATATATTCAAATGTCACTTGTTTGCTTATACTTTGTTTAGTCTAGAGGATAACGTTAATGTTGAATTAGGTCAACAAACAACAGTTTCTCCAATCGGTCCTGATGAATTACCACCCCCGTTCTATCAACCCTCTAGTGATGGAGGTGTACCGATGGTTACTTGTCGTGTTTGTCAAGCGATGATCGATATTTCTGGAAAAAGAGATCAACATGTTGTAAAATGTTGTCAGTGTAATGAAGCAACGGTACATATAGATATTTTCTCGTGTGGGACATTTTATTAATATCATTCTTATTTTTTCAGCCAATAAGAAATGCTCCACCAGGCAAAAAATATGTACGATGCCCTTGTAACTGTTTATTGATATGCAAGAGCTCTTCACAACGTATTGCATGTCCCAGGCCCAACTGTAAAAGGATTATTAATCTTGCGCCAAGTCCCGTAACTCCTCCCGTGCCTACTATGCCTGGTATGTGTCGTGTTACATGTGGACATTGTCACGATACATTTTTGGTAAGTATTTACTGTGCAAAAATATCCTTAAACCTCATACACATTAATTGGTTTTACTTTAATGCAGTGTTAACCAAACAAATTTTAAATTGAGTGGTAGATTTTACAGATACAAAAAAATCAATAGGTTTGTGAATGATGTATTCCTCTAGTCTTTTACAAAAGTGTTATTTAACACAGGTCAAGTCATAGCGTATGAAAACTGGTTTTTTCTTACTTTCAGATATTGTTCATTACAAATAGCTATGTCAACATTTAAATATTGATTATTGAACTTGATAATGGAAAGTTTAATAATGATAATTGATTATTGATGTGTTTTATGTTGCTGGATACTAAATTTTGAAGGTATTTTTTAGTCCAGTAGTATCTAACCTTTTAAATATTGGGTGACTTTATTGATGCTTGAGAAATAAAAACAATTTTTTTTAGTGATATGACACATTAGAGTAATTTATTGGGACTGAATCAAAATTGGGTATAATGTTCTAAAATAAAATGAAATTTAAATGTATAATAAGAGTAAATTATAATTTTTTGTATTAAGATGAAAAAAATTATTTTGTTGCAAAAAAACTAAAGTTGCTTTTATTTTGTAAATAATTTGCATACAGTTTGCAATTTTGAAAGTAAAATAATTTAGAAGTTTTAAAAATTTAATAAAATTTATTCTAAATACCATAAACTTAAAAACATAATGATGCTTACAGGAAAAGAACAAGTGTTTGCAGAATTTATCACTTGAAAAAAATTACATTAACCCCTTGACTGGTCTTTACGAACTGAGTTAGGGCGTTCTTTTCGCGCTTATACCGAGGCTCTACGATTTAAATTAGGGCATTTTTACCGCTTTTGCACCGTTGACATTGTTCTACGAACTGGGTTCGAGCGGTTTTATCTCGTTTGTGCCGTGCTGTACGATTTGAGGCCTTGTACACGCGAAGCGGATAACTTCAGTTGATCGCACGTTAGAGTCGTTTTTTTGCATGCGACAGTATCAAGGCGGCCTAGGCAGATTTTTTTTTAACGTGCATTCTGTGTTGAAGCTATAAGTTGGAAAAAAACAAAAATTAGGTTTGTCTTTGTCACCGACGCCAAAAGTCTTCTTTTTTCTTGACCCAAAAATCTTATACAGGTAGATTTGGGTAAGTTGGGTTCGCGCGATTTTTGCGTGTGATTTTTGTATCAAAAAATTTAATTTTTTTGAGGAGCTGATAAGGAACAGCCTAATTGTTGTATTTTTCAACCCACAGCTTCATTACAGAAGCAACATAAAAAAATGTTAACCTCTGCCGCCGCAACATTGTCGCATGCAAAAACCCAGGAATTTAATGAAACGTTCAAGGGGTTAATAAATGTTTTTTCTGTAAAAGCTTGAAAGCTAACAGCACTGTATAGTTTACAAATAATTGCTTTGTATTATTGATTATAAATTAAGTACTCATTAACTATGATTACCACTTTTTAACGTTATTTCGGCTAATTTAATTTTCACGATGCTGTAGAAATGTTTTATAGTCAGTTAAAATTTACTTTAATTTCATAGAAGTAATAAAGAATTACTAAAAATATTATAACATTTGTTAGATAAATTTTATCTAGAGGGCAGTAGAGGGTGCTAGAGAGTGTGTGACGTAGGAGTGACGGCCGCATGGTACGACAAATTGTGTTTGTAGTATTTAATCATTAAATAGTTAAAATCAACATTGCATTTTATTAAAAAGATTGCCAACACATTACAAGTAGTATAAAAGTATTCTCGAAGGTTTCTGTGAAACAGTAAACTGTACACATTTTTTTAATGATAGTTTAACCATCAAATGTTTACTGAAGGTTGTTTATCTACGTTTTTATGCTTGTGCAACTGATGTCTTTATGACTAATTGTTGCAAGATAACATATGGACTGATTGTACTTGACCTTGTTATTGTTCAATATAGTATTTATTATTATGATTGCATTTAGTGGGTCAAAAATTTGTAATATCTTGAATACAACATTGAATTGAAAAGTAAGTAATGCAATTTTTTATATGCATGTGCAGTTATATGACTATGAATATAGTTTGTTTTCAAAGCACTTAAATGTTGATTACTTGTGACAATTGTTATTAATTTAACTACAAAAATTGCCTTAACTTTTATAATTCTTTGCAGTATATTACCATAATTGTGTATATCGCTCGTCCAAACAAAGCGCTGTTGCCTAGAACACATAAAATACACATAAAATACAGGATGTATTTTGTAGCTACTTGGACAAAAATTGTTTGGAGTAAAATATTGTATATTACTGTGATGTTCAACTTTTAAAATCATTTCTGGATTAACTGGCAATGGCAACGATGCATTTTTTTTTAATGGTTTCTTATAATTTTTTATCCATATTTAAAACGTCAATATTTTACTACTTCCAAATTAATGTACCTTCAGTTTTTTAAAATTTCAACGTAATTTGAAAGAAGCTTAAATAGAAAAAGTCTTTTAATAAATATGACCACAGTATAGAGATCATACACTAGGAACAGCTTGGCTTTTTTATGTGTCCGTATTTTTATTGTGCATGTCACAAAATTGGTAATACTTTTTTAAATAGCCGAGGGGTGGCGTGACGATTTCAAATCATATGATCGCTATTTAGATTTCCAACGTGGGTTTAACTTCTTATGTTTCAGTTTTTTATCTTAATAATTTAAAATACTTGCTTTTTACATCTGCTATTTGAACTTTTATATCAATTAACTATCGCCATCTATTAACTATAATATGATCCATTACCAAATGACGGCCATATTGCATGAAAAATTATTCAACAAACTTCAAAGGTGCCGACAGAAGCTGTCCTTACTGTATGATCTCTACTGTGGTATGGCTATGAACTTCAGTAACGCTACCTTAACTGCAGTTGTGTCACTTTGACATTAATAATAGTAATAAAATTTAATGTAGAATTTTTGACAGCCTTACGATTATACATTTAGAGGTATTGTGACCATAAAATAAATTTCGAAGTGTTTTTCATACATAAATTTACATTGTTTTGTTATATTTGTTAACATGACAACATTTAAGGAGTAACAGTTTTTCAACCTTATTTGAGGCTTTAGTGATAATTGATTTAAATAATAAGTTTGTTCATTACCAGTTTTATATGGTGCTTTTTTTTAATGATTTGATGCACCGTACTTATTAATTACTCCATGTAAAGCACGGATAAAATTGGATTGTCATTAGGGTGGCCGACTCTTAATCAGCCATTTTCGGGACATTGACCTTAAAAAATTGGGACTTTAATTTAGTGACCAGACGTCCCTCATTAGGGGAGATTGTCCCACTTTTGAACTTATTGTCCCCACTCATAAATGTCCCCCAAAACATCCCCCATTGAAATTCAAATGAAAATGCACTTATTGATTAGGTTTCGTATTTGAAACAATATATCACAGGATTGGATTAATGTTAATATAGAATCTGATACGAAGTGGGTAGAGTTCTTTAAAAATTTTAAGCAGAAACATGTGCCTTGCCAACATTTAAAAAGAATCGTTGGATTTGCGTATTTTTTACCTGGTACTAATTCTTCGACTAAGAGGGTTTTTACATTATTTAATAAATATTGAACATCAGAGAGAACTGAATTAAATGTTGAAACTCTTAAAAGCGTAATACAAAGAAAATACAATTTGAATGTTTCTCGTCACATTTAAAAAAATGATACAAAATTACTTAAAAAATAAACAGTTTTGAAAAATACAGTTTTAGATGTTGTAATATTTATTTAAAAGATTAATTAAACTTAACTAAAATGTAGTTTTTAAAGATAAATACACACACATTGCAGGTCATTTTGTGGCCCAGTTAACTAGCTTTGACGTGTCATAATTTTTTTTGTGAGAAAATATGTTGCTCAAAAGTATCGTCATGTGCAATTTTTAATTTATATAAAAAAAAATGTGCAGCAAAAGTTACATGTACAGTATTTAGTTTTTTATTTGTCACTAAAAGTTCAGTTAAATGTTTGTCCAAATTTTGCAATTTTTGTAGAAAAATTTTGTGTTTATGCTACCATTACACATGCACGCTATTTTTTTTACCGCTGTGTGTGTGCACAGCTCAGAGTGAACACTGGACACAACCAAAAAATCGGGACTTTTTAATATTTTTGTTAACTCCCACTAAAAGTAGTAACATTTAATGGGTAGAATGAAAAAATTAGATACACAAAGTTGGGTAGCTAAATGTTAATTCAGGTGAACATCAAAATTGAACAATTTTAACAAAACAGCAAAAAAATCATTAGTCTAAAATTACATCTGGTAGCGTAAAAATTTGCATTTTAGATCAGAAGTTATCTTTAAAAAAATCAAAACGTTCTACAATATACTTCAAAAACTTTTTGTACCACATTATGAACTGATTTAATTGAAGTTTGCTCGGATATTGGTAATAGTTTTAAATAATTTATATCTGCTAAACGTATAAATTTGTCGGCAATTAGGTAAGGTCTTTAAATTAAAAAGTATTACAAATATTTTAGAATTTTGAATACCTTTCTTTTCTAATGACATAACAAAACATTGCAAAAGAAAGCTAGATAACATTATTTTTTTTTGAAAATTTATAAAAAACGTTAAAAATAAACCTGGACAGTTTTTTCCAAGTAACATAAATGAAATTTTACATAAAGTCATTTAAAATTTTTTGTTGGGTGTGAAGAAAGTCAATGTATAGTAAAATTTTTAAGTATATTGATGTTGTACATAAATTTTTTTAAAACAAGATTTCAAATTTTTCACCCGCTTTGGATGATAAGATAAAATTATATTTTCGACATCAAAATCACATTTAGATGAATAGAGATTTGCATTTTCTATTTGTCTTTCAACAAGGGATAAATTGGTACATATGGCGTCCCATCTGGGGTTCTTACGGGACGCTTTTTAAGAGCCGAAAATCAGGATGGCCCGCAAAATTTGGGACAGTTGGTCACCCTAATTGTGATTTACAGGCAACATTACATGTAACCAGGGACTGAGAACGGAACGAAAACGTTAAACGAAATTAATCGAAATTTTTTTAAGAACGAAAACGAAACCGAAAACGAAATTATTATTTTTCGTTCAAAAACGTAAACGAAATAAATATTTTCCAAAACCGGTTTTAACCGGTTTTGTCGCTATTTCAATTTTATTTGTTAAACACAAACACGAATTTACCTTCTGTGCTTGGGAGAATCCACGAGGCAGTAAATCTCACTTGAAATAAGTGAGCTTCACTTTTCTCCATATATTTACGTGAATATTTATTAACTACTTTATTGTTTATACTTGCAATTTCTTGTAACACAATTAACGGTACAGATATTCTCCATTTCTAATTTGTTTTTTAGATCATCAATATAGAATATACACTTGATTGGATATACAGGTATATTATCAATGTGTATGTTTTATTTGCGTTTAGACATAATAATAGTAAAATTTATTCTTACTTCGAAAAGGACTAATGTAAAAGAAGATTTATTGGAAGATGTGTTGCTAGTAAGATTTAACGGAATGTGAAAATGTATATTGTATGGTATGTACAAACTATAAAGTTAAAGTACCTATATTTCAAGTTAATATAAGTTTGTTTTAATATCTTTTTTATTTATAACATTTAGTAAATTATCCACTTGAATTCATTCTTTTGTCTTTTTAAATAATTACAGCAGGATCTTATTTAATTCAAATGCATAGATTTTTAGTACTAAAACAAATTTAAAACAGCACTTGCTATATTTTCATATTTTTAGATAAAGATTGTGTGTCTAATTTAACCTAATCACGTTGTGTTTTTGCACCTTACGGGTGTTAAACTTAATAAAATGGTTAAATGTTAATGTGTTTAACGATTTGGTTCGCCAGTCTAAAATATGCTGTCCGTGAGCATCAAACCCCATCGTCATCGTTTATATTTTAGTTGAGACGCAAATATTGTTATCGTATTTATAAATTGTTGTGGTGACTAGAAAAAAATTGATTTTTTGACGACAAAAAAAATATTGTAAAAGCGGTTTTAACCGTTATTATTTAGGTTCACGAAAACGAAAAAAGAATTTTTTCGGTTAGAACGAAAAGAACGAAAACGATATATTTCGTTTTCGTTCCGAACAGAAACGAACGGAATTTTTTTCGTTTTTAGTCCCTGCATGTAACTGCTTTTATTTATCAGCTACAAAATCATTACTTTTATTAATTTTTACCAAAGAACCTGTTTCTCTTAAGCCACCGAAATTGTCTTTTTTCTAGTATCTCCCGCTTTAAATACCTCTGCATGTATATTCGTAAGGCTTGCGCAGTTTTTCAATCCTTTATAATAAGCTTACAGCATATTAGCCATACAGTTATAGTCAAAATAAACCTTGGTACACTATATTTTAAGCAAACCGTAACAGACAGTTGAAAATTTAACATCAAATACTACATTTATTATAAATGTCAAAGTGAAACAATCACAGTCTGGATAGAAGCAGAAAAATATCAACATTTTAAATATGGATAAAAATTGGATAGTACCATTTAAAAGAAATTAATAGTTGCCATTCCGAAAAGAAAAAGTGTGCCATAATGCGCTACAAAACATATTGTATAATTGCAAAATGTTAGGTAATGACCTCAACAATTTTTTTTTGTGTATTAATTATAAACGAGATTTGTATAAACAGCCTGTAGAACTAATCTAAAATTGCAGTTCTTTTCCATATCTTAGTGGAATTTGTAAAAATTCTAGTTAATCATGTTATATACGTGTGAAATATGGCCGAGTGAAGTAAAAAGAACTGTATTTGTATGTCATTTGAACAAAAATTTAATTTCTAGTAAACTTATTATTTCAGATTGATGTGAAACAAAACTAATAAAATTTAGTTGCCAAAGTACTAAACTTTCATTTCATGTGGGTGATTATACTCTTATAGGCCATTTACACATCCGGTTTTTCACGTGGTTTTGCATATGGTTATGATCGTGTGTGTGAATGCTAAAACTAAGCCATTTTATTGACCTTAGTTTTGCACAAGTGAATCTAGCAGAGCTAGATAGATTCACACATGCGTTCACACACACGATCATATTTACATGCAAAACCGTAAGTGTAAACGGCCTATTACTTTTATTATTAAGAAAGTGTAGTTTGTGTTATCTACATTGTAGCTTCAGTTGTTTCATTAAAAGAAAAGCTTATACATAGGTTTAGACTTTCAATTACTGCAGGATATTTTTCGTTGAATGAATTTGTGTATCGTAATATTTAAATGGAGGTAATATTTTGTTCTTTTTTCAGTTTAACACTTTAAACAATGCGCTTGCACGTTGTCCACATTGTCGGAAAGTATCGTCTGTTGGTCCCGACTTCGCACGTGGAAGGGGAATAATATTTTTGATATTAGGGGTAGTACTTTTAAGTATTGGTATTGGAGTAACGTTGGGAACGTATCTGTATGCCAGAACTCACAATGGTATTTATGTTGCATATGTGGGGGCGTTTATATTGGCCATTATTATGTTTGCTCGTAGTATATATTATTGTTGCATGAAAGTTAGCATCATTGAAGGCCCCATGTAAACTTTCTTTTAGTTTATTCTTGATGTCATAATATATCAAATGAAGTTAGTTATCTTGGCTTCTTTGTAGACTAGGGCCTGAGTAAATGTAATCTTAATAGAATTTATTGAAATATCATGAGCCAAATATAAAAATATCGATAGGTATATTAAATAAATTTACAGTCGTGTACTTGCTTATTATTATACTATGCGGAACATTTTTAAGGGTAACATACATTTTGCTATAATTGATATTTTTTAATATTTTGCATCACTTGAAGTAATCTGGTTTTTATAATAAATTTTGTTTCATTCGAAAAGGACAACCAATACTGAATTTTCAGAATTTTATAACCATTTACAAATCATTTACCCTCTACTCAAAATGTAGCCGTTTTTGTTTTGATTTGCATATGAAATGCATATTTTTAGTTTGAACATTACTTCCCTATACGTTAGGTTAGTAATTCAATTATCATAGGTTTGTTCCAATAAGGCTATGTACGATCTGATGAATGATCAGATGTATGCTTAGTATCGATATAGAGTGTCATTAGTGTAATGAAACACTATATCAATACTGTGCAAACTCTTGACCATTTATCGAATCGTACATAGCCTTGCTGTAACAAACGTCATACCTTCAAAAATGTTCCGTCATGTGTGTACATATATAAAAATAAAAACTAGGTAGCAATTTATCTTTTTTATCAATTTTTACTCAATATAGTTTATTAATTTTAGGAATACAATTTAAAATTACATTTAATTAATAAGTATTTATGTAATTTTAGCTTCATGTACTACAAATGTTTAACCCGATGTCTATTTTTTCTATAATAATCTAATCGCTAAAAATGTAAACAGGAATGTATTGAATACATGCAGAATCATTGTTGCATAAGTGTTCATGTCAGTAAAAAGTTTTATATGACTGTGCAATTTTATATACAATCACATTTTCATAATATTGACATGTTAGTTCATCATTAATAAGCGTCCTGTAATTTTGGGGTCCTAAATGTTTTTACCAACCTGTTATTATTTTATTTGAGCTGAACTATTTTCACAAAATTAAATACTTTTGAAATTATTATTAATTAATAAACATTGCATTTTTCTAAAGAGAAGTTAAACTATTGTAGAATATCATTATGTTTAACAATAATTGTTAAACTGTTATACCTGTTGTTTTTTAAGCATTTTCTGTAATGTTATATCAGTTTTATAACTAGAAACTTTTAAAGTAGCAATGGGCACAAAAACTTTCGAAAATCAAATATTACTTTTGAATTACCCCATTACAATATTTTTTGGCAGTTATTGATGCATGTCTACTGAACATAAAGTAAACATATTTTAAAGCAATTAAAACAAGTGGCGATTGAATGACAAATACTAAGCTGTAGATAGCCCTAAATAGCTTGTATAATAATCTGTAAAAAAAACATTCCCAAAACTGAAAGAATTTGTAGATTGAAATGTTTCTTTTATTGTAAATATTGCTAACGAGGTTGTACCTAATTATTTTAAGAATCTAGTTTACAGACAATAAGGTGCAAAGTTCTCTTATTTTGTGGAAAGAAAATGTAATTTTTTTGTTACAGTGTAAAATAGATTTTTTTAAATACATTTCATAATTTTGAATATGTACAAGTAAAACCTTGGATTTTACAAAGCAGTTGTGTTTTAAAATGACAAATATAACATTTTAATAACTCATGCAAAAATTCTGAAAAGTATGTTTTTTTTGTGACAAATAAACATAAAGCAAAATAAAAGAACTCAAATCCTATCGTGAAAAACAATGTCTAAATGTATAATATTTAATAGACTGTAAAAGGTTGAGTGATAATAAAATATTTAATTTTAAAAATGCATTTCTTTTTTAGTCTGTTGTAGCCCCAGGTAAGTTTTGCGCAATATCTAAATTAAGTGAAATAAAAACTTTTAGTGAGATTTGCTCACTCGCCGCTTTGCGGCTCGTGAACAAATCTCACCTCACGAAAAAAACTGTACTTTCATCTCTTGCTGTAAAATATACTATTTTACAAAATCGTTGTATATAACTAAACAAAACACGATCTCTGTAGTAATTGACAGTTTAAAACTTGTCTAATTATGTTTTGTAAACTTTCAACAAAAAATCATTATTTTGTGAAATGCCTTAAGTACAGGGTGGTCCAAATTCGATGGTATTACATGGGTATCTCGCTTACTATTGAAGATAGAGAGACGGTTAAATGACCAAAAACGTGCAATTTTTTGAGACAAACTAACAACCGTCAAAAATATTTTATCATTTCCGATTTTTGAGTTATTTGAAAAAAGTGTTTTTTGTCATATTTATAATGTGTCATATCTTCGTTATTGTTGTAAATATCGAAAACATTTATGACGATTATCTTTAGATATTTTTATGTTAAATTCGATTATACTAAAAAAATATTTTACACTCACCGTTAAAAAGATATGACACAAACTTACCTTTTTTTAAATGGAAGCTATAGTTGGCTATGACCCTCTTGCATTCCTTTTTTTTTTCTTATTCCTAATTGGGTTCATGTGCTTTTGATTGAATATTTTATTTTTCGTCATATATTGTATAAAAATATGTTCAAATAACGATTTCTACAGATTAAAAAAAAAACAAACTAATTATTTTTTTAATAAAAAGCGCGCATCGAGGGGTTAAGCGAGATACCCATGAAATCCCATCGAATTTGGACCACCTTTACTTGTGTAGGTACTAACTAGTGATGGATTGTAATTTTGCCGCTCCTGTGAAGCGCCTGAGCCTGAGTTGACTTAATGCTAGTAACGCCCCTGTTTGAAATGACTTACAGCCAAAGTACTAAATAATAACTCGGCTTGTTATTTACAGTGCTGCATGCAGTGGCGTAGGCACGATGCTAGGGAGTGTTAATAAAACGGCGAGGACCTTTTTTTTAAGTCGCATCTCTCTTTAAGTTTTTTTAGCAGCAGAATGCTCCTTTATGGGGGGTTAATTAACGGCAAAAATAGCCGAGGACTTTTTTTTAGCACAAAATATACAGTTTTACGGCCGTATATCGTATTGCCACTCTATGGGGGTTCTGACTCCTCCCTGCCTACGCCACTGGCTGACTGTTTTTTGTAGCAAGCTGGTTGCTGGTTGTCATAAACAAACGTATCGACTTGGGAAAAATTTGTGATCATTAGGTACTATCCGATATAGCTTAAAAAGTTGCTTAAGCAATTTCCAAAAATCGTGTTTTTCGTTTTTTTCTAATTTTCTCGGATATTGTTTGATACAGTGTGTCCAAAAAGTAACGTAACGGATCAATATCTCGTCTAGTGACAACTTTACAAAAAAAAGTTTTATACAAAAATTGTTTGTGGTAATTTACTACATAACCTTAAATTATTTTCAACTATACACAGTGTTTTGTTTTTGCGCACCGATACGTCACTATGTTTTTTTAAATGGAACACCCAGTATATTTTATGATTTTTAGATGTAAAATTGAATTCTATTTCAAAAACAATTAATTAGTAGGTTTTGGAAATATCTCGATAATTTGTTTTAAATTTCAAATAACGTTCTATTTTCATCTTTAAGCTAAATGTTTACCCGATTATAAATTAGTGTAATAAAAAACAATAAAATCGAAATTGTTTAATCTACATAAAAGAGGTGGATGGAAGGCGAAGTACAATTGAATGGCCACCACGCTTTCCAGATTTGTCACCTTTGGACTACTTTTTGTGGGGATACCTCAAAAATAACGTATATAGAGCAAAATCAGAAAATTTAGATGATCTTAGAAATCGAATAATAGTGACAACCGAACAGATTTCAGGAGAAGTGGCGGAATGTCATATCAACTTTTTATAATAGGCTTGCGTACTGTCAAGTAGAAGAATAAATACAATAAATAAAATTTTTAACATTGTTTATTAAATTAAATAAATAAGGGTTTTCGCCCTGCACCTTTTAATTGGGTAAACTTAGAAACATGCGGTTTTCACAATTCAATTTGTAATTTAATATAGTATCATAAAAATGATTTATTTACGAAAATAGTTCGAAATGAGCAATTACAAAATTGTATATTTTAATGAATATACGACTAATCGACGTCATGTTAGACAAAATGTCCTGTTTATAAGAGCAGTCGATAGTTAATATTGATAATATTATTAATAAATGCTAGGGGTGCAATTTTAGGTATATTCACATTGGCCTAAAAAAGGAAACTCTTTTATGTAGATTAAACAATTTTGATTATATTGTTTTTTATTAAACTAATTTGTAATCAGGTAAAAAATATCGCTTAAGATGAAAACTAAACTTTACTTGACATTTAAAACAAATTATCGAGATATTTCCAAAACCTACTAATTAATTTCTATTAAATATTTTGTTTGTGGCCATTAATTAACATGAAACCGCAAAAACTCGAGAACTATCAATTTTAGACATAATAGACCTTTCACAAATTTTAAAGATAATTAAATTTTACATAATAATATGTAAAAATATATAGGGCGTTCAATTTAAAATAATTGATTTAACCGTGTTTGAAGTTTAACCAATTGGACCCAGCATAAAAAACACCCTGTGTATTATTTTAAAATTTTAACTAGTCAGCAATCACTATAACACTATTATCGAACAAAGTTGTGAAATATCATTATTTTTTTAGACTCCTGTTTCTGTCAAAATTTTCATAAAAACTTAAATAGGTAACTCAAAAACGACTGAATTTAGATACATAAAACCTATATGGTTTTGAAAGAGAATTCAATTTTACATGTAAGGTTATGTAGTAAATTACCAAAAACAACTTTTGTATAAAACTTTTTTTTGTAAAGTTGTCACGAGACGAGATATTGATCCGTTACGTTCCTTTTTGGACACACTGTATATTTACAATTTCTCTTCGGACTATTAATGAGCACCGAATTTAGCAGCTTTGCCAAATTTAAACCTATACCTACTCTAGCTATTATAATAAACGAGATCCCCGTACTTAAACTCGAATTTCAAACACCCTGCATATAAACAAAAGATATTACCTTTATGTTAAAAGGAAAAATTAAACTGTTTCATTAAAAATATTTATGAAAAATGGAAGCGGGTGAGCTCATCTGATTTTAGGTGTGAGTAAACCCTCGACGAAAACATCAATAGTTCTATGATTGTTTTCATAAAGGAGTCAAATTGATTAAGTAATAATGGCAAGGCAGTGGCGGATTACCGCACAGGCGCATGAGGCGCGCGCCTCGGGCCTCGGCAAAAAGGGGCCTCAGAATCGTTGGGTTCGTCATCCTCAAAAACAAAAATTAAATTTTTATTGTCTGTTAATATGAGAATTATAAAATAATAATTGTAGGCAAATTGTAATATCTTCTAAAACCTATTTTCATAGCGGGTATTGTGTAATAGCCATTGATGCCAATAAAAAAAAAAAAACATGTTAAATTAAACAAAAATGATAGCCAATTTGGTTCCAAATCGCCAAAACTTGCAACCCTGCTTGCATCTGATTACAGTGTTCTGCAAGCCGATGTACTATACAGGGCGGTCCAAATTCGATGGGATTACATGGGCATCTCGCTTAATAGTCAAGATAGAGAAACGGTTAATGTACCAAAAATGTGCAGTTTTTTGGGACCATCTCAGAATTGTTGTCAAATATATTCTATCTTTTCCGATTTTCCTTTGTTTTCACAACCTGCTTTTTGTTTCTCATCTTTAAAAATTTTTAAAAACCTTTGTAACTTGCGTATTATTGAAAATAAACGGCGAGCGTAAAATATTTTTTTTAGTACCTAGTATCAAAATCTACATAAAAATATCTAAAAATAATCTTTATAAACTTTGTCGATATTTAAAACAATAAGGGAGATATGACACATTATAAATATAACAAAAAAAAACAGTTTTTTCACTACTAGTAATATAGCGTAGCATTATGACGTATATTAGAATGCCGTGAAATTCAATTTCTCTACCTATGCATGGTTACAGGTAAACAATTTTTCATTATTAACCACTGGTGAATAATGAACAAATTTATATTTTTTGATAATGCTGTTGTAGTTTTAAAGAAAAAAAAATTATAGGACGATTTAGTATGATGGAGAAATTCTCTTTATTGGTATTTTAGCATTTAAAACGTTGTTTAAATAAATTAATTTAATTTTAAAAACTTTGGTGTATTTAAATAACACGACTTTCGCGCCGAAATAAATGACGGTTGTCAATATCCACACGGTCGATTGACACAACGTAAAAAAGAAAAGTTTTAATAATGTCAGTATTTTAGATGAAACCATCGCTTAAAAACAATGTTTTTTAATAACAATAGTGATTTAGCAAGATGAGTAACACGCAGATTCAATATTTCTATAGAATAGATAGGTACTTAACTTTTTATATTTTAGGTTAGAAAGTGCGTGCATAACATAAATGGGTTTGTCTTACTAGTAGTGAAAAAAATAGTATATACACCACGGTAGAGAAGTCTTATAGCCTTCGGGCCCTTACATCACTCGGCGCTTCGCGCCTCGTGATCTAATCTGAGCCCTCAGGCTATAATAGTTGACTTCTCTACCTTGGTATATAATATACTATTTTCATTAATAATTCAAAAACCGGAAATGATAGAATATTTTTGAAAACTGTTCTGAGTTTGTTCTAAAAAAACTGCACATTTTTAGTAATTTAACCGTTTCTCTATCTTGACTAAAGCGAGATACCCATTGTAGTCCCATCGAATTTGGACCACCTGTACTGTATGATGCAGAATTTTACTGTGATTTTTTTTACCTGAGATGGGATTTTTTCTTTTAAATGGGAATGTGATTTTTTTTCTGGTACCTGAGAATATTTTTTTGTTTCCGTATTTGATTTTTGTGTTTATGTTTTTGTTGGTTCTAAAAATAAAAAACGTTATGATTTTTCTGCATTGTTCATTTTAGTGAACCATCTTAATAGGGGGCCTCCAGATCAGGTTGCGCCTGGGGCCCCACAAAATCAAGATCCGCCACTGTGGCAAGGTCGTTAAACAATTAAGAACGAACAACGGTTTTACAAAGCATCCTTAGATATGGGAGAATTCCTTGATGAATGATGGGAAAATAAGATAATGCTTTAAATTAAACTGTTTTCTTAGTACTGTCAATTTAAAATATTGTTAAAAGTATCGATGAATTATATTTTAATTTACGATGTTAGTAAATAAAAAAAAAGGTAACGATAATTTTATATATTTTTTATTTTACACACAATATAACTTTTTATGATAAAACTATGATTTGAAGTAATTAAGGTCCACACACACCGGCGCGATCTCGACGCGGTCGCGGGCGCGGGCGCGCTTACGATAATTGGTAACCAAGGTTACTTATTATCGTGACCGCGCCCGCGCTCGCGACCGCGTCGAAATCGCGCCGGTGTGAGTTGACCTTAATGTTATGTATGTGTCTTTACTACACACACACCACTATTTGTAGCATGTTTATTGAACCCAATAAACCAGTAGAACAAATATAATCTTCCTAAATTGTTATAATAAATAATGCATTTGTTAGTCGCCTTTATTAAATTACAAAAATTGTTGGGTGTAGGCATTGGAAGTGTAGGATTTAGATAGTTGAATTAAAAATGATTGAAGTTGGGCGTAAGTAAATAAAAAAAATAACCTTCTGATATCATCATGAAGACACGAAGATAAATTTTTGTTTTTAAAACTCATTTAGCAAACTTTAATATTGACCATAATATTAAATAATTGAAAAAAATAGTTGTGTAGCACTGTTACACAATACACAATGCTTTTACAATGTACGACATGGTTTAATCAAAAAATAATAAAATCAGCATTTTAAAATGTGTGTATACTGTATCCATACAACAGATGTAAAATATTGCTCCCCTTTACCAATCAATAATTTTAAAAACTTATTTTATTTACAACTTTCTTGTATAATCACTTTGTATTATGTATAAATTTTAAAGCAAGAAATACGGTTTATTGGGCTCATCATTTCATTTTAAAATTTTTATATTAACAGTGTGCTAGTATATTTTTTAAACTATCATAGCCTCATCACCTTTAATACTAAAGTACAATTTTTTTAAATCTTAAAATACGTGTACGTGCACTATTATCACACTTTAATTAAAACCATCATTGAACTTTACTTAACATTCTGAATTTTTTATTTTGTTTGAAGCAGTTCACCTTAAAATAACCATTCATTTTAAATTTTTGGTGACAATATATAAAGTAAAATGAGATTTTCCACAATGAAATTAGGAGGCCATCAAAACTTATTTGCTTCTAGTACGGTTAACGTTAAAAAATATCCAGAGTTTTATATTAAACTGGCAAATATAATATACAGAGTGAGTATCTCGTTTTTTACCTTCTAGATTGACTCCAATAAACCTGCAATATTATTAACAGAGAGTTAAATAAAATTGCGGTGTGTGTGGACCATTATTATTTTTGTAAAATATATATTGGTACATAATTATAAATACACATATATAAATCTGTTGAGTGGCAAAAGGCAATCGTTGTATCTAATATTACTGTTGTTGGTGCTAATATACAATAAAACACTGCTCGATTTTAACTTCTGTGCAATCTAAATTTCTTTGTCACCAATTTTAATGAGTTTTGTCGTAAGTTCCTGCGCCTTTAAAACCACCGACATAGCCATCGTTTTTCGCAACATCTTCTCGTCCACCTACACCCTTTCCTTTACCACTTTCATCAAATCTTTCTTTGTGTGATCCTGTATATTGTGAAGTGTCAGTTAGTCTGTCTACCCCACCAGCCTTAGAGGCTTGCTAAAAGGATAACAATTGTATTAACACAAAATCTATTTAAAATAATTGCCTTATTTAATTTAATAAATTTCAATGATAGATTTAATATTGAAATTCAATTTATATAAAATATCTATTTTGCGAATAAATGTGCGGCATGAATAAACATAAATTTACAAATGTCTGGTCATATCCTCATATCGTCATAAATTTGCAAAACAAATATTAAACTTTTTTTTTTTAATTTGAATATTATTTACTAGGAACAGATCAACAGTAGTCTTTTGAGATTAAGGGTGCACATAACAAGTAACGGGTGGTCAGCTTAGAGGTATACAACTTTTTTTGCCGCCATTTTGTTTCGGCACAAAATTTGACACTTGTTTTATATCAATTAATTGGTGTAGATACAGAAAATTCGTTATGGAGCGTTTTTCGCTTGAGCAACGTGTTTTAATTATCAAAACGTTCTACGTAAATCAGCCTTTTGTTGCGGAAACGCTTAAAAAATTGCGTCCCATTTTCGGAAGAAACGACTTACCTACCTTCACGATTAACAATAACTTGTTTAGTGGATAAATTTGAGCACCAGGAGTGCTCGTTTGGAGCAGAATATTGGAAGTGTCCGTGAAAATGTAGCTGAAGATCCGACATTGTCTACCAGGCGGTGTTCTCAACAACTGGGAATTAAGAGGGCCTCTCTACAGAATATTGTAAAGAAAGATCTGAGTCTTTTCCCCTATAAGATTCAGTTAACTCAAAAACTTGAACCTCAGGACCATGAACGCCGTCGTAACTTCACTAATTTTGTCCTAAATAGATTGGAAGGCGACCCAGATTTTCATCAAAAAATCATTATGAGTGACGAAGCCCAATTGGACCTCAGTGGATTTGTTAACAAAGAAAATTTTCGATATTGGGGTGAGAAGCAACCTTTGTTAACCCACGAACGACCACTGCATCCTCGTCGTATGACAGTTTGGTGTGGAATCTGGTCAGCAGGGGTAATTGGGCCCTACTTCTGTGAATACGCTATAGGTGCTGTTGTGCCAGTGACAGGCGACCTCTACCGTGAGATGATTAACCATTTTTTGTTTCATTAAATGAACCAATTGGACCTGGAAAACATGTGGTTTCAACAAGACGGAGCCACAAGTCATACGGCACGAGACACAATCGAAACATTGAGAAGGATGTTTCCAGGCCAATTAATCTCAAGAAACAGTGACACTGATTTTGGCCCCCAAGCAAGATCACCAGATTTGACAGCTCCTGACTTTTTTCTGTGGGGCTATCTAAAGGGACGTGTCTATGCTAACAGATCGATGAATCTTGAACACTTAAAGCAGAATATTCGAAACGCTGTAAGTGTAATACCGCCGGAAGTATGCGAAAATGTGACCAAAAACGCGATGAAAAGAGATCGAATTTGTTATGCTGCGAGAGGTGGACATTTGACAGATGTTATATTCCATACATAATTGCAAAGCCTAAATAAAGTATTTATGAAAAATATCTGATATTTTTCATTTGGTTCAAAAATAATTTAAATTTAAAGTTGTATCGCTCTTATTTTACCACCCAATATAAGTATATCAAACGACAGTTCTACTGCATAAGAGAGCTTAGAATAAATCATTTTTTTAAATAAAAATGTTGAATCCCGTCATGGGTAGGTACTACTTTTAACGATAATTTAGCAAATGAAATATTTGCATTTCCAGAGAAACTAACGAAATGTTATTAAAACAAAAAAAAACCTTGCACTCCTTATCGTGTAATGTTCTGTGATCAAGATTGTGCTCCCAAAATAAACTCGCACGTACAGAAAAATGTCATAACTGTTTGTAGATTTCTTAAAAATCGCAACAAATTTAATTAACGAAGCTTTGACAAAAAAAACAGAAAATATTAGACGACTGTACATTTGTTTAATGTCATGTGAAACGAATTACTGCAATTTTTGATCTAAAATTATCATGTTAGTCTACATCTACAAAGAAGATCAATACATATCCTACACGTATGCTCTATTTACGTACATAATACATAAAATATGACGATTTTCACGACAGTTACATTATAAATGAATGTACATGCCAAAACACTTTATTAGTGGACGAAATTTATTTAGGAATCGAGTTTAAAAAATGTTCACAAAGTTTACGAAACAATACAATAATATTATTCTTACCGTGGTGTTAGTGGTACCAGGTAAACCACAATCCATAAGTTTTTGTTTCAAGTCGCCTGCATCAGCTTTTCTATAAGCTGCAAGATCTTCCACATATTTTACAAAATCGGCGAAATTAATTGTCTTGGCCCTAGAAATTATTATTTACATAATTGCGTGCGCAAAATGCTGTTCAAGACGACTTACTTAAATTTATTGAAACAAATACCGGTGTCCGTAGTGGATATCTTTTTGCCATCGATAACTTTTGCTTGTTTCATCCATTTATCACTGTTTGTTAATGTTATCGTTTTACCATCGGATTTTGAATCACCGAACTTAGCGAAATTTGCAAATTGTTGTTCTAAACTCATTCCACCTGCTGCCATTTTGTGTTTATTTGTAGCCCTGGCAAAATATACACTAGAATTTTGAAAGTTTAAGTAATCAAAGTTTGACGTTTTTAAAAGTCAAATGCAACTAAAATTGTTTTGTTTGTGCACAATATGTTCACAATATACAAAATGAATTTGGATTAAAACCGAGTGATGTGTAACTTTTTACATGTAAAGCAGAAATAATCAACTGCGTTGCGACCTGAACCACAAGAAATGATTAAATGCGCTGACATCACCCTTCGAAAATAAACATAACAAAGTAATTATTTTTGTTGCTCGATTGATTTTATGTCGTGACTACGACACCCTGATGCGTAAAATGGTAAAAAGCAGTTCATGTGAATAATAATTATAGTGGTGGGTACGCTATATGGCCATTTTACTATTTAAATCGAGGCGATAAAAATGCAGCAAAGTACAAATAAAACATACTACTACCTATTAAGAAATATTTAAAAAACATACTGTTTTTCTTGTTTGGTACACAATTTTGGCTATTGGCTATTCGTTTTAAGCACACCTTTGTTTATGGTGTTTTAATTTTAAAAGTCGCA
The DNA here is from genome assembly GCA_947652605.1 of Elmis aenea. Classification (NCBI taxonomy): domain Eukaryota; kingdom Metazoa; phylum Arthropoda; class Insecta; order Coleoptera; family Elmidae; genus Elmis; species Elmis aenea. Next base: position 29,102,794 of record OX393577.1, on the reverse strand, counting down.
ATTACCTGTATGATCTGAAATTTTGTAATATTTTTGCTTTAAAAAAATACACCTTGCACTTAACGTAGCGATGCCGCCGAGACGAGAAATTTCTCGATCTCGTCTCGTCTCGTCTCGAAAAAAGTCGAGACGAGACAAGCAGACAAGCCTTTTTCTTGTCTCGATAATGCGAGGCGAGACGAGATTTCAAAACCCGAGATCTCGACGAGAGGAGACAAGTTTCGAGAATCTCGAAAATTTATTTAATTTGTTATTGAAATATTTAACGTTGGATTTTATTTTTTATTAAAGTAATTAACCATATTATTTAATTATTATTTGTTATCAAATGTTTATGTAATAAAATAACTTATAATTATTGCCAATCAACGTTGCCTTTATATTTTCTTAATTGTGATAATATTTGTAATTTATTAATAAATAATAGGAGTATTAAATACTAAATTTTTTTAAATTAATTTTATTTAAATTCATTGGAAATAAAATGTATTATAAAAATGTATTAATAATAATTAAAAAGTTATAAATTGTTACTATTATCTCAATACTGAAAATATATAGGCAGTGGTGATAGTAATAATTATTATGACTTATTTTAAGTATTCGTATTGTGACGACCAGTCAACCTGTTCTCTCGTTTTTATTTTACAATTTTACATAATCGAAACTCGCCCAATCATATTTTATTTTTGAGTTATGGAATTAAAAAACAATTCATGTATTGGCTAAATTATGAAATACTTACGTTGCAATATGACTGATGTTTGTTGATTAATATGAAAATGTTACCAGAGGAAATAATGTACATTAATTATTTTGTACCTATATCAAGTCTGCGAATTTGCTTAAACGTACCGAGAGACAAGATAATTATAGAGGATAGAGGTCGTCAAAAAGATTTGCGGCCATGGAATACGCACTATTTTATGTGCAATCGTGAAAATTATCTACTTATAATTAAAAAATATTACTTACTTTCAAGATTTTAAATCGACCAGTAGCCTGGTGGCCAGGAGTGTCTAATGTGGAAACGACAGATTTTGCATTTATAAAATTTGACGGTTCTTAATAATAAATTGAAATATAAAGGTCCCAGTTAGTTTCGCGGAGAAATACTCACTTCGCATGCAGTTGCACAAAAAAGTTTAAAAACTCTTTTAAGTACCTATACCTTAAATCATTCACGCAGTTCAACGACCGGAATGTTTTTATTTTAGGTAGTAAAAGAAAATTAAGCGCAATATTAAAATATCTTTACATTTTTAAGATAAAAACTTAAAAATAAAGCGACAGATATTATGAAGTAGCAGTAGCGCACTGGGAAATTCAACCGGCCCGGGAAAAACCTGCAAAACCGGCCCCCAAAAAATTAATAACCAAAAAAAATGTTGTCATGTTTAGATAATAATAAAATTATTTCTAAAAAATTTCCATGTTCAGTCTCATTGTTGAGAATGAATTAGCAGATTCCGATCTGTGAGCCCGAAAAGCTAAACCCCTTATTCCAATTAGTTTTACAACATCTATAGTTCTTTCCAATACTTGCTTGCGTTCAAGAGTTTTTTTTTTTTTTTTTTTTTTTTTTTTTGATGTAAGCTTCCTTCATTTGGTAACATTAAACCATAAATATCTATTTTTTTTAAATTTAAGCATATGACTATAAACACAATTTTCATGGATCGTATTATTTTCATGTTCTTTATTTGCAGAATATGCTTCCAGTCTTTCATTTCATTATTTACAAACGAACATTCGTTCTTATGTATGCCAAGCACACGGAACAAAATAGAGATTCTTTTTCCAAACAATATGATAACCATCGTCTATTTATATTATCATCTCTGTAAAATATAACATTTGGCTTAAATGGCAAATAAGTTGGCAATAGTTGGCTGATAAGGATGTTTGTTAAAAAATCATCAAAATTTTGACTTGTTGGTGTTGTGAAATAACTAGCTGATAAGTATTCAAAATTTTTGTTACTTGATAAGTTAGACTTGAACATGAAGACTTTGCGTTGATAATCGACGTTTCAATTTTGTCTGGGCAGATTATATTGTCTTCGTTTGTCGAATTTGTTGAATGCAAATCTTGATCAATGTTAGATTTTTCAACATCAGGTGCACTAACTCTAGAAGTTAAAGCAAACAAATCACTTAACTTGAAACTTTTTTAGCAGCTTCGTGAAGTACTTTTTGCATTTTCTCTTTCTCTTTTTGAGCACATTTTCTTTTTTCCATTTTTCCTTGATTAAAAACTATAACCAGAATAATCTCACAATCTCACCATGAATGTAAAGAATCAGTCTGCATCTATTAAGTTTAATAATTGTTTATTAATTACTAAAATATTAAAACTAAAATTCTAGTAAGGTATAATATCAATATCACTTGGTGCTCAAAAACACATAACAAGTACCTACTGTGGATCGCGGCCTCAGAGCGACCGGCCCACCAGGATTCCTCCCGGTGTCCCGCCGCGCCGGCCCAGTCCGCCACTGATAAGTAGTTACAATTTTGCTATTTGCAATTTGCGCTATACAGAGGAGGCTGGTTCATGCAACCGTATTTGGGGGAATCCCCGATTTTTGTTTGTACTTTTACGTCTACCAATTCTTAATTTGTATATAGAGTATAGATTATTCCGTTGGAAGATAATTTAAATACACAATTTTGTTTCAAATTTTTCGTGTAATTGCAGTAGTCCTTAAAAAGAAAGGTACTAAATTCAGTACTAACTACTGTTAAGATTAAAATATATAACAATAATATAAGCAAGTGTATAGTTAAATAAACTACAGGTATTTTGACAACTGAAATATTTTATTACCTATCTAAAAAGTACTTACTCAACTGAAGAAATAGGTATAAATTGTATTTATTTAAATGCAGTAGGTACCTAATAAAATTACCTAAAAAAACAAAAAATATTCGAGACGAGACGAGATTCTCGGCCTCGAACCGAGATTTTGGTAGTCGAGAAATCCTCGAGATGACACAAGGCAAATTTCTCGTCTCGTCTCGGCTCGCGACATCACTAACTTAACGTTGTTTACTTGTGATTTAAAAGTAAAAAAATTGTCGATTCGTCATATGTTAAACAAAATACTTTATTTCACCCACGCTATTTATTCTCAACCAAATTGAAGGCTTTGGAAAAATCTCGAAAATTTGTTTCAAATGTCATACAATTCTATTTTTGTTTTCGGCATATGAACTGATTTTCGCAGACGATATAGCGATATATACGAAGGGAATCCGAAGAAAATCTAAAGCACAATATGGAAATCATACATAGAGAACTAATTGTAAGCAAATATAATATGAAAATCAGCAGAGACAAACTAAAACCATGGTCACAAGCGCGGGGGAGATCGAACATAATCTAAGCTTGGACAGGACACAATTAGAGCATGTAAAAAGCTATAAATACCTAGGAGTACACCTAGAGAGGGATCAACGAAAGAATAGGCTCAGCAGCTAGGTTCTTTATGGCGATAAAGAAACAGTTCCTTGAAAAAAAGGGATACCCAAACAAACAAAGGTAGAAATGTAACGCAAAGTGTTTAACCTCATCCTGACATATGGTTGCGAATCAGGGACCACGACCAAAAAACAACAAAGTCGCATTAAAAGTATGGAAATGAGATTTCTAAGGAATATTAAAGGTAAAACGCGTAGAGACAAAATTAGAAACGAAACCCATAAAGAAAACCTAAAAGTACAACCAATAAAACAAAATATTCAAGAGGCACAACTGAGATGGCTAGGTCATGTATATAGAATGGGAGAAATTAGGATGCCCAGAAAAGCGTATGAAGCGAAAACGGGAGGAAAAAATCGAAAAGGAAAACCAAGGAAAACTTGGAATGAGGAGATGAAAGAAGTTGTCGTAAACAGGGAAATCGAGTGGAGCAAGGTAAGAGAACTAACAAGAAACAGAAAACGATTAAGAGAAGCATATAAAAAGAAGCTGCATACCTGAAAAGGAACAAAAGCCTTAAACCTATAGGTAGAGAGGCATACGAGTAAGAAGAAGAAGACTTTCGCCATACCTATGTAGCATGAAGAAAGTATGTGATCGTGAAAATTTTCGAATTCAAGATATCAACGGATATACACGTTTGTGCTATTTTCGCGATGACGTCCATGAGTGTGTACGCGTGCGCACGCGTGTTTATGTGCAAGACGTTACAATTGTAGGTTTTTGGTATAGGTTATCGATAGAGCCTTTAAAAGTATGTCACAAAGAGCGTGCATTTATTTGATTTTTCAAATATTAACTAATATACAGGGTGTTTAAGCTATAACATTAATCCTAAATTACCTACATAAAAATCGTAATAGATAAAAATATTCTGTTTATGTACGATTGTAGTCTATGTTGAGGTATATAAAGAAGTTTAATAACTTTTTGAAAAAAGTAAAACTGCGAAATTATTAAAAAAATTCAAAATTTTGAGCTTTTTGCGAAAAAGGCTTCAGTTTTTTTTTTGAAATTTTAGTAGGTAAGTTATAAAGTTTATTTTTCTTAGTAAAATGCAGTTTCTCTCAATTCTCTTGAATAAACCCACAAATACACAAATTCGAAGTGATTTGGTGGCCACACCAGTTTATTATCTTTAAGCAGTTTTTTCATTGGATTAAAAGCATCGCAAAAGCTATATAAATTATTATTACATTTTGTTATCGATAATATGATTATCTTTAAAAGGCAATAAAGGTATATTATGTCTTAAACTAATATTTCTCGAGTTATTGCGATTTTGATCATAATTTTTGAACAAAATATTTAATAGAATTCAACTACTAGATAGGTTTTGGAAAAATTTCGAAAATTTTTCAATTAAAAAGTATGTTACAAACAGGGCTCGAAACCGAAAAAAATTTTGGTTAACGGTTAACCGAAATCGAGAACTTTATTTTTATAACGGTTTTTGTTGAAAAACCGGTTTTATTCGCAAAAAACCGGTTTAGACAAAACCGGTTAAATTAACCGGTTTTTAAAATTATTTGGATCAGGAATGCAAAGTATGAAAGGATATTATTTATTTATAATTTTATAATAAATGTACAATCAAGAGTTCAGTAATGACTTTTGGTAAACTAATCGCATTTACTACAGATTTTGTATTTTTCATCGTAATTTTTATTAAAAAAAAGACGTTAAAAAAACCGGTTTTTTATTATTTTGGTTAAAGGTTACCGTTTTTTTTGCCTTTAAAAATAACGGTTTCGGTTTTGGTTAAAAATCACTTTTTCTGACAAAAAATAACGGTTAACCGGTTTTTTAAACCGGTTTAAAAAACCGGTTTCATGCCCTGGTTACAAATGAAAAATTTAATATTAATTGCTCAAAATATTGTATTGATGGGGTGGTGTATCTATATGGTCTAAAACCAATTTTTAGCCCTGAGGATGCTTACAAAACTAAGTCAGCGAAACATGTAGGATGTTTTAATAAAAAATAATAATAAAATAATTTTAAGATTAAATAAAGGTTTGTAAAAGTTCATGTGGAACTAAATTTAGTAATGTTATAAATTTTCACAAGAGATAAGTGCCTGTGTTTTACTAGATCTAAAATAAATTTATTTGGAGAGATTGTTTAACATTCAGAAATATGCCTAATTGAAGAATTTGAAGTAAACATTTCAATTATAAAAATAAATAAAAAACAAATTGATATTTTAAAAAGATTGATATTTGTTCTTTTTTGTATTTTCACACCGTGGTTTTTCATATTACTCTCAATATACCTTAATACAAAATCCATCATGCGATTTAGATAAATAGACTTACAATTAGTTACGAGTTGACTTAAAAACAAAAAACAGCATTTTGGTAAAAATGTGTATTGTTATTTTAATTTAATTTTATGTGTTTACCTAACATTTTGTTGTATGGTGTCATTTTCAAAACAATTGTGTGTAATGTTAATAGTTGGTGTGTCAAGTGTATTGATATTTATTTTGTTTGTCGTTTTTAATTTTTGTTTTGTAACTAAATGGTGCTTCCTTACAGGTTAATTAATAATTACCGCAATTTACAAAAATGTGTGACTTCTATTTTAAATGTAATTATTTACAGTTTGAATAATAATAAAAAACATTCTAATACACTTTTTGAACGTTGATATCAAAAAAGGAAAAATTTTAAATTATTTTAAGATCATGGACAAATTTTATCAAATTTGTTTTTGAGAATTAGATAATTTCTTTTTCATTTGAGACACTCCTGAAAGTCATCACTCAAATTCTAATGCTATTGTAAGAACAAACCACTTCCCAAGTCAGCGATGATGTTAGTTCATACTTCATACTGTGACGTACCGTACTGTACATAGGCCGCACTGTTGTGGAAGAGTACTTATTACTCTTATATTTATTGTTGATAACTTTGGCTCGTGATCGTCTTTGTAACGTGGTTGGACCCTCAAACTTTGTTTTACGTAGTACACAGGTCTAGATCAATTAGTACACAGTAAGAAACAAATAAAACACAACAATTTTAACAACAAACTCCTTTATTTTTCGACTGGCTGTACATTTCTCGGGGGTCGGATCTTAACTCTGTGCGACCGTTTCAAGGTTTTAGGTTCCCTGTTGGCTGTTGCTGTCCCTTTTTTTTTATTGTAGTTGCATCTTTGTCATTCTTTCCTATAAACACATATTTGTGCGAGTAGTTTGTTCTACTTATGATGTAAAAATTCATCAACCAATCGTTTGTTGATTGACGAAACCCAAATGCTGGCGTTGTAGGACCCAAGTTATGACCGTAATATTTTAACGTTATTGTGTTTTACTAAAGTTGAAATCCTCATAACTTGGCCCTTTTAAAGTGTTACGTCTTTTAGTAACTGATGCATCAGCATTTGTTGCAATATTATTCATTTAAAAGTAAATGAAATAACATTGAAGTAAAATAAAATAATTGATCTCAGGCGAGGTGTCACAATACAGATTCATTAGTTTGCTTTCCGTGATATCAAAGGTATTTGAGAAAGTACTTCTTGGAAGACTAAAACCTATAATAGCGGGCAGAAGTTGATATCCAATCACGTTCGGATTCCGACAACAGTATGGTGCGATCGATCAGGTGCATCGAGTGGTGAGAAAAATCAGCAGAGATCTTGAAAGCAAACGCTACTGCTTGGCCGCAATCTTGATATAAGCAAGGCATTCGATAAAGTGTGGCATGATGGATTGTTTTACTAATTAAAATAGAGCCTACCATACCATTATTACCAGATTCTTAAATATTATCTGAGCAACAGATACTTCCTTGTAAAACGTCAATCCGAATTAACCGATCTTTACTCAATCCACTCTGGCGTACCTCGGGGTAGTGTTCTTGGCTTGGTATGTTTAGTCCTGTTCATTGTCTTCCACAATCGTCATCTTTAACGCCTATGGTTACTTTTTGTGGGGCAATGTAAAAGATGTTGTTTATGCAACCCCAACGAAAAATATTGAACATCTTCGCCGTAAAATCAGAAAAGCATTCGACTCTATTCCGAGACAGATTATCCTAAAAGCAGTGGACGAAATTAATTTGAGGACTAACCACTGCATCATACATAACGCCGCGCACTTTAAACAATTTAAATAATTATTTATCTGGTGTTTTAAATTTATTGTCATTTCATTATCATTAGACCAACAGGACACTGGGCTAAACAAACACTTCTACATAATAGGGCTCACAGAGACCGATATATGCAGAGGATGTGGTGAAGAAGAAGAAACTCCACCACGTAATATGCCAGTGTGAAAGATTCACACCCTATCGGCGTACACTTCTAGGGATGGAAAAAGCCAACCGAGAAAACACCCTTAAAGAAAATCCTGGAGTTTTTCAAAAACACAGGACTTCTTTTAGGTGCTATCACCAGAGGGTACAATAGACCAATAGGTCTCACAAGGGAACCTCACTTTGTGGTACTAAAGTCGGTTGATGGGAGTAAGATTTTCCGAAAGAAGATCGTGAATGAAGAAGAGTACCAACTTTTTTGGCCCCGTAAACTCAAAACTTACCAGGTCTAAATAAACTCTGGCACACCTTCTTTTTTTCTTTAGTTTTAATTTAAGATAAATAACATTTTAGACACATGATATGTGCAAAAAATCGGATTTTTTGAGCACACGCAAACAATTGTTTCATTTCCGGTTTCGCCGGAAGTGACCCTAACTTTGTTATTTTAAATAGTACACTCTGTATATTTTTACATTTTTGGGAAGAGGAAGCAATTTTGAGTACAATAGCATCATTTTGGTCAATTTTTATAACCTCAAATAGCCAGAGTTCATTTACACCTGGTATTGCAAATTTTCTTAAATTTGAATTTGGCACCAAAAAGTTTTAAAAAAAATTGTTATTTACGAATTCATACTTTTAAAGAGAAACTTGTATCTTGTTAATAAAACATAAAAGAATTATGATTTAACAATAATTATTTACGAGTTTATGTTAACTTTAAGTACCTTTAACAGTTTAACCAATTTCGTGCAATTTTCAAAAATAAAAATTGAGTTTCAACGGTAAGTTTTAAGTTTCCGGGGCCAACAAAGTTTGTACTCTTCTTCACTCACGATCTTTTTTCGGAAAATCTTTTTCCCATCAACCGACTATAGTACCACCAAGTGAGCTTCCCTTGTTAGTACGGAAACCCGAAAGGGAATCACCACCTCTGAAATAATTAAAAAGAAAAATCATTAGACCAATAAAATGTTCTCACTTTTATTTACATCATAGTTTCAATATTTAAAAAGAACATTCTCGATTTTATAAGTTATTTATACAAATTTCAACAAGTTGTTTTAAAAGGAAAAGGTTATGTTGGTTACCAATCTAGAAAGCTAATTTTTTGTCTGTCTGATGGTGCAAAAATCCAATATGACGGCCATAAGAAATAAAAAAGTTGACTATCGCAACTTGAAATCTAGAAGGCTTAGAAAATTTCTGTTAATGCCATCAAACCCAGGATGGTCAAAAACATCATGTTACCAAGTTTAAATTAAATAGCGTAAATGGTAGGGAAGATAACAAAATTTTTCTATAATCACATTTTCCAGTTTTTTTTGTTGTTGTAATAAATCAACAACGAATCAAAATATCCAGGATTTTTTTTTCAGATTCCCAATGACCATAAAAATGTGCAACTTTTCTCTAATTTAGCCGACCTTGTATCTCTTACCGTTTCCAAGATAGCAATGGTGAGCATCGAAAAATGCACCACCCTGTATACTGAGTGTATACCTACCTATATAATTGTTTAGATTTGGTTGCAGAAAGTTCTGGTAGATCCCGCATATAAAATAAGGTTTTACAAAATGGTGTTCATCTTTTCTTTCAAGAATTTACATTATTTAATAAAGCTATTTCATATAATTTTATTTTCGTAATATTGTAGAGTATGATAATGACTTTGTTGCGTGTGGGAACTAGAACCCAATGTAGTAAGATAATAAACGTAGTAACAAACAAGAGAATGTAGAACACGAATACACAGCGTGTCACAGTTCCTGAAACTTTATTTTATGAGATAGAGCTCTGATGTTTATAACAAGATATTAAGGCGATCGTAAGTTGTATTTAGATATGCTATTTAATTTTAGATTGTTTTCGTGATACACGATTTTAAAATATTTTTTTTTCAAATAGTACCCTATATTTTCACATGCTTATTTTAAAAGTCCTTTAATTCCGTATTCATTGATGTACAGTTTAACCATCTTTTCCGAAAAACTTTTTTTAACAAAGCAAACGTTAGCTCAACGGTTTCCAACTTTTTTGACTCGCGAAGCCCTCTCAACATAATATTTGTTATCGCGAACCCACTCTCAGAAATCATACAGGGTGTAATAAAATTGTTAGTGCGTTAGTGAAAACATAAGGGGAGTAAAAAAAAATAAGACCGATTTAGTCCAAAACAATCTATTTTGTTGTTTCGGAGATATTTGACTGTGATGATGAACAATTTTTCTAGTTTTATTAAGAATCTTAGTTGTTTATTGCAATTAAGTGTTTACATTTTTTATGCGGAGTTGTCATGTTAATTAGTAGGTTTAATTCTGTATAACGTTTGAAATCTGGTTCTGTATCAAGTTTGTCCCGGTACTTCAACTTTAACGGTATGTAATGTACCTATGTAGAGAAAGCTCCGTCACACATACAGGTACTTCAAAAAGAGCAAAGGGATTTTCACGACTTTAATTCCAACCCAAAAATTTAAAATAATTTCAGTTTTGAATAACGTTTGAAGTTCAAATGCAGTTAGTGTGTCGTAAAGTGTTTTTTTTTTAGATTTAGATCATCGGTCATCCCAACAAAAGACGTATTAGGTATCCAGTCTAGATTTAAAAATAACATTCTCCAAAAGTAATTTGTAGGAACCTGAGATGCTGTTTAATATCTTGTTAACAAGCTTGGTTCGAGGTCAGATCATTTTCGGCTTAGAACAGAGTAAAGTGTAAAAAAACGCCCTGTGCTGTTACTGATAAAGTCGTCTCAATTTTTTTATCATGATTCAACTCGATCCTAAACAGTGAAAATCATTGTATTTGCATTTTGTCATGATAAATTAGGTTCGTTTATCTCCATAAAAATCTGACAAATAAGCTTAATAGAAGCCTTGTTTGGTGTGTTATACATTCACCGAGATGAAAATCATGATACGCAAAGAAAACAATCAGTTTAATTCTTAATTTAGAAAAAAAGTAATGAAATGTAAGAGGAGTCTTCGATAAACTGTTAAATGATGTAAATACAGTACAGGTAATAAACAAAAGCATGAATTTAATAAAAAGTTTCGCGCAAGAGATAAGTAAATCATTTTTAATTTGATAGGAATTTTAAGGACTCTCAAATATGTATGCACTTTGTATCTTTATCAAATTGTCTTTGAATAACAACTAAATAATTATAATAACAGGGGTAATAATTTTTTAAATTAAATAAATTACTGTATTTTATTAGGAGGAAAATCGAATAATCAAAGACAGAAAAAACAAGATTTAAAGGCCACCAGCTCCTTTTTAACGAGAACATCTAATCAGCTCTGCCAACAACGTTGTATTTTGAATTTTTAGCTACCAATAGAAACTATAATTGTTTTAACTTTAACACAATTTATTGTACGTAATTGAAATACTAGACCAGCGTTTCCCAAATGGTGGGTCGCGACCCGGCACCGGGCCACGAAAGCAAAATGCCGGGTGCCCGGTCGCAACAAGAAACATTTATTATTATTATTATTTCTACGGAGGTGGTCCCCTTTCGGGTCCTGTACTGCGACCTATTGGTCTATTGTACCCTCTGGCGATGGTCCCAAAGGAGTCCTGTGTTTTTAAAAACTCCAGGATTTTCTTGAAGGGTGTTTTTCTTAACTCTTCTTGGTTGGCTTTTTCCATCCCTAGAAGTGTACGCCGATAGGGTGTGAATCCTTCACACTGGCATATTACGTGAAGAGGAGTTTCTTCTTCTTCACCACATCCTCTGCATATGTCGGTCTCTGAGAGCCCTATTATGTAGAAGTGTTTGTTTAGCCCACAGCCCTGTGGTTGCTCTGATGTCTGCTCTGCTCATCCTGAGCATTTCTTCTGTCTTTTCTTTAGAGACCATTGACAGGATAGCCTTAGAATGGGCTTGTCCTGCAACTTATTTCCAATGAGCATTATGCCCTTGTATTAATATGTCGTTAAGACACCGCTTAACTGTTCCATAGGATGTACCAACTGCGGGTTCTAGTCCGAAAAAGGGTGTCTCGCCACCAATTTTGGCTAGGCGATCTACCTTCTCGTTTCCTGGTATATTTGTGTGCCCTGGGCACCATACCAGTTTAAGATTATTCCTGCTTCCCAGCACGTTTAGTGCCCGTATGCAGTTCAGAACAAGTCCTGAGTTTACTTCCGACGAGCCGAGAGCTTTTAACGCTGCTTGGCTGTCGGAAACTATGAAGATTCTTTTATTATTAAAACCTCTTTCTAATAGTGTTTCTGCACATAAGTGCATAGCGTACACCTGGGCTTGAAATATGGTTGCACACTGTCAAAGGCTTACAGATGTGCCCACGGCGGCAATGGAAGTGTTGCTGAACACCTCTTTTTCACCTTGTGGTCAAATCACAAGCACTAAGAGGGGGGTATAGACTGAAAATCATCTCCAAGGAGGGGAGACGTAGAGAAGGGTACTTAGCTATTCTCAACGAGATCGACACGCATCCGACGTTAAATATGATCTCGGATAGAATAAACAGGACGCTAGCCATTGAGAAAACCTATGGAATTACAATTCCAACACGGGACCAATGGAAGCGTCAAGAAATAGAGCTAAATGGCCTAGTCTGGTATACAGACGGGTCAAAAACGCAAAATGGCATAGGCTGCGGAATATGGGGAGCAGCACAACTGAGAAGAAACATTTAGAAACCTTACATTTTTATAAGAGTAAATGCTACTTTATTATAATATGTATATGAAAACTGTATGTACGATTAAAATGTTTTATTTTACCTACAGGCCAGTATAGGCAATACAAATTTTAGTGGGTCGCTAGGGAGAAGTATAAACATAACCATGTCACGAAAAAAAAAATGGGAAACGCTGTTCTAGACGTACCATAATTATTTTTAAAACGTTAAAGACTAAAGATTTCAAAGTTTAAGAAATTTTTAAAGATTGGTAGATAAATTTAACGAGGCGTTTTTTCGATTACATGTGCTCTAAAAAGTAACATAAAGTATTTTTACTTACGTTGTTGGTAGAAAAAACTTAAGGGCGGAATGTTCTTGATAAAGAACGAAAACGAAATATTTCGTTTTCGATCATTTCGTTTACGTTGCCATCAAAAACGTATGAAATATTTTTCGTTTTTAGTCCCTGGTTTAAACTCTTCCAATGTGCGATAAATGACAAAATGATTTTTTTGTGGAAACCATAGTAGCTTTGAACATTAAAAGGTTTTTTCTCTTGGTAAAATATTGCTTAGTTTTAATAAAAATAAATTTAACTACAACCATGAAATACCTACCTATAAGATACGACAAAACAATTGTTTCGAGTTAACCGCTTGCGTGACTTTTAGAAATAAACATTGAAAAGAATTTATTAAAATGTTTTCTTAGGCACTTAGGTGCTGAAACACATACTCAATTTATAATACGTTTTATTTGTTTGCATGTTAACATTTTCTATTTTAAGTCCTATCAAAGTTGCTTCTTTCTTAACACGCCGTTTTTAAAATTAAATTATTTTAAACACATACTCGAAACGATTCTACAACCATAATTAGTAATTTAGCTTATCTTACTTACTTCATCATTGATATAAAAATTTAATAAATCTATGGTTAAATTCTTTCAATCAGAAACGAATTAAGAAACATTTTTGCAAGAAAATGTGCTATAATTGAATAGCCTTGAACTTTTTATTTAAAGAACTTTATTTCATTGCACAATATTGACACATTCATTAAAATATTTAATGCTCTTCTCGATTTCAAATTGTTATTTGTATGTTTTTTTTCAGGAATGGGGAGTCGGAGTCGGAATCGAGAGTCGGGAGTCGGGAGTCGAGGAGTCGGAGCTTTTTTTGAGGAGTCGAGTCAGAAAAGCTACCGACTCCCAACTCTTTATTGATTTAGTTTTTTTAACGATGAGCACAGAATAAAAAAATTAAAACAAAAACAAAATAAACATGTCAATTGATTTTTTTTAAACGGAAACGGAAACGACTTGTCTGCACACACCCCTATTTACGCTACTGGTCATAACATTGCTAAGTTAAGAAATATTAATATTTTTTTAGAGTCTTATTATTGTCAATATTTTCATTAAAACTTAAATAACTCAGAAACGATTAATTTTAAGACAAAAAACCTTTAATATTATTAAAAGAGAATTTAATATTGTATTCAAAAATTCAAAATGCATAGAAAAATTCCACTAAAATAAAACAAATTTGTGCGCAAAAATAGAACACTGTGTAGTTGTGTAGCTAGATTCCCATGCTGGAAATGTAATCTGGGACACTCTGTATAGTAAATAATCACAAACAACTTTTATTCTAAACTTATAACAGGGCTATCGGATAATTCGCCTTGCCTGGAAAACCATGTATAATAAAATATTTGGGAATACTTTGATATCCATTTGAGATATTTTAGTAAATAATAATTTTTGCGTTTCATCACTATAAGTGACTTTTGCGTAGGTCTAGCTTTTTTTTTTAATATGAGATGATTTATTAACTGACATTTTAATTAAAAATAAGATCACCTATTATATGAAAATGAAAAAGTTTAGTCAAAATAATGAACCACGCGAAAATTTATAAAAATAAATAATAGAGTTTAGAGTGAGTGCATTCATTATTTAAATTTGATGGACTACTCAGATATGTAAATTAAAATTTTATTTTTAATACCATAAACTGTAATTTTTTTAAAACAATAATTTAATTTTGTCTATGAAATTTATTGCTCAATAGTACGTGTAAATATGTTGAGATAAATAGATACGGAAACTCCAGCGCAATCTCCTCTATAAAGTGGGAAATTCAGTCACATTTTGGACGCCGCCCAGTTAGCGTCAGTGGCGCGGACGTAATCAAAACAAATATTTCGCTATAGTAGGTGCATCATACAGACTACCGGAATATACTAGTAACAGGTGGGAAGATTTACCTAACTAATGGCTTATTTAAGTTCTTATCAATAATTCATAACATTCGTTGCTTATTCGTTTGACGTTACGCTAGTGATCTGTACACGCAACAATTTGATTTAATAGCAAGGGTAAGATTTGAGATAAGTTGCTATTTAATGGGTTTTTGTGTTATAAACGTTTTGCTGCAGTATTAACGCAATTTTCGATGCATTAAAATTTTTGACAGGTTAACAGTTAAAATGTTTTAGGATCTCGGTTAGTTAGAGATTGAAAAACGTACAATAGTTTTAGAGTAACTTCAGTTTTTAATAAAAGTGTAGAATGTAGTAAAATCTTATTTAACAAAGAAAGCCTCTATTGCACACAGATCTGTTCGTGCAAATCGATTACTAGTGGTGCGCATGCAGCCCTTATTCCGGGGGTGAGTCAAGCTATTTCCCGTATTTTATAAGAGTAAATATATTCCGTATGACGCATGATGCTGAGTTTTGATTTAAAGACATTTCCCTCTTCATTTCAACACTCTCGTTAGTTCTCGTTATGCAATATGAAAACATTACCCATTTTTAAAGTTTATAGCCAAATACAAGTTTACTATCAAACTCGATTTCTATAAATAGCAATGATGCTGTTAGCGTATTATGTATGAAAAGTAAATATTTACAATAATGCAGGTGTCGTAGTTATATTATTATTTCTGATTAGCAATAATAGAAATTTGTTTGCTATTTATCGTAGCAAGGGTCCAAAAAAGACGTTTGTTTGCAAAGCTTTGTTTCTCTCACTGTCCATATGTATATATTTTATTAACAATTTTAGAATCAGATTAGTAAAACAAATGAAATTTATTCGAAACGAATACTTTTTAATTTTCAACACCACTTTAAGGAATGTATAAGCACGAAACTTTTGAAAAATATATTGGACCTAAAATATTTACTACGTGCTATTTTACATTGTATGCAATGTTTCTCAAAGTGTGGTCCGTGGCCCCTGGGGGTCCCTAAATCCTTCTGAAGGGGTCCCCTGAGTCTTCTTATAATGTTCGGAAATCTACCTAAAATAACAATAACTACAACAAAATTTTGTCTACAAAATAATTCATTGGGGTTCTCTGTTAGCTTTTAATTGTGGATGCGGTTCTCAGAGTAAAAAGTTTGAGAAACACTGTTGTATGGAGTGCAGCAATTGATAACCAAAATTATGTATTACTACTATTTTTTTTTTAATAATATTATGATCAAGTACAAACATCTTGTTCGTATTTTTAACCGGAGATTGATTTTTAAAAATGTACTGTTGATAGAAAAATTCTTTTTAAGACGTTCATTGTTTCATTTAACAATGCACGTCTTTCGTTTATTAATAAGTTTTTAATATCCAAAAAATAAATTTGTTTGAAGTATTTCAAATAAATACATCCAGAGTTTTAAAATTTTAAGACATACCTGTTATGCAAGTTTGTAAAAAAATATCTTACAATAGCTAATATAACAATTATCCGTACTGTTTACCAAAGTATTACCTTAAAAAAAAAACTATTCAAAGGTAAGAAAATAATTTTTAAGTGGTTCATATTATATAAAGTACCATTTTTAATTTTCGCATAAAACATCTGTGTAGAATTCTTACTATCGGAAAGTTACTAAAATTATATAAAATTCCTTTTCAAGAATTTGGCTTTTATTCAAATATTTCTTGTAGACTCAAAAACCGAGTTCGACAGTATTCTGTTTGTTTTGCACTAGTTTAATGATTTATAGAAATTCTTCATTTAATAACTAGCTACTTTTACAACATATAGTTCTGTAATTGATAAGATTAAAACTATGATTAAAAAGTAAGCTCCTAATAAGTGCTTATGATGAACTGATTATAGTGCTATGTAAGCAGTTTAATCAATTACTTTAATAATCGAAAAACATGTGGTGTAAGTTGTATATAAGTGTTTGAAGTTTTATGATTTTACTAAACTATCTATTTGTTCACGTACTGCCTTTAGGAAGTAATGCAAAACTTATTACCGTGAAATCTCACTTATAATAAGTAATCGTTTATAACACGCATGCTCGATTTAGTCCAATATAGGTTATGTTCAATATCGATAATGTATTTTGTAGTACCGGCGTATAATACGCACCCGAGTTTTAGAAAGCAAAAATGATTTTGTGTGTTATACGCCGGATTTTACGGCATTCGGTATTCGCCATTTAATCCGTAACATATTTTTGTATCTATTAAGATAATTAAAAAGCGTGCAGCTCAGTTAATACATAAGATAAATAATTTTTACTCTAAGATAAGTACAGTAGAAACATTTAAGTAGATACTTTAAAACATGTTGAAATGAAACAGGTGAAAAAAATTTATTTTATGATTAAATTACATTTAAAAATCGGGCTTTAAACGAACACTGAAAGTACATAGAGTTTGTCTATATCGGCACACCAAAAAAACAGTTTCTTAAAAAAACAACATTCAAAAATTTATTTTGTTACGTTATTTTATGCACATATTTCATTTATTCATATTCAATTGGCAGCCAATTTTCTTAAAATAAACGATTAATTTTATAGCTGTATTAATACCTAAGTAGAGTGTCATACGCCTTTTTTTAACTTATCGAGCTACAACACTACATGATCAGCTGCATATAGCTCTTTAAAAGAACTTTCATAATAAAATTGGGCTTCTTTTTATTTAGTTTACTAGTGCACACATTTGTATGCGGTTATTATATACTTTAAATTGTAGAGAACAAATTCAACGCCAGGCAGTTCCCACATTATTATAATCAGTTTGATCTTTGCATTGTACGATGTTATTTTAGTGAACTACGTAATGTGTATCATGCTTTTCCCTAACATTTAATAATACGTTAAGCTGCAGAGTAACAGTTTTGTACATGTATGTAATGTAGGTAATAATAAGCACAGGAACTTTAATTACAGTATTTAACGGAATAATATAACATACATGGAGTCGTACAACAACTGAATTTTTGTCAGTAGTACATTTTGTTGTTGAACAAACTGTTTATTCAAGTTTTAAAGCAAAAGCACACAAATTTACAAACAGTTATAAACAGTCTGCATATTGCAGAGTTCTGACTTTGAATAATTAGTTTTTTTTACTGAAGTACAAAATTATTGGCGTGTTACAGATACCATAATTATTAATATGAAAATATGTAATTTTATTATTTGTCTTAAAAATTAAGCAATACTATGCATAAAATTCACCGACCATTTCACTTCAAACTCAGCTTTGATACTTATGCAAGTTTATTCTGGGGTTAATCAAATTCACCAAAACGATGTGCGCAATAAAATTTAAATAGTTTAAGGATGTTCATGAATACGCAATTGTTAAAGTTCGTCACGGTTCCGTAGCGTTGCATTCAGCATATGTATAATTAATATAACAGTTGTCACGTACAATTTTAACATTCAGTGGTTAACGCCATTCGTCATGTGCTATTTGCATTCGCAAATAGTAATCAGCAAAAATAAATCATCTCGGTAATGATCTTATTTTAATAGGGGATACAGCGTGTTAGAAAAGAGTGCAAAGATTGAAGGTTCAGTTCCGGTTATACCGGTTCAATAATTTTACCTTTTCGGTTTTCTTTCCGTTCACGGTTTTTAATTTTGTACCCATTTGGTAACCGGCTCGGGAGAAACGGTGCTGTTCAATGCCTTTCTGTTTTTGATTAAAAATGTTTAAAAACTATTAATAAAACATGGATCCACAACTTATCAATTATATTAAAACCGGCTTCTGAACTCCTTAATCGTGCTTGCACTTTCATTTCATAATCCTCCTAATTATGACATTATTAGAGTAACTCCAATTTAGGACCCTACGGTTTGGGGCACAACAGCGCTAGCGTCCCTAATCGCGGTGAAGTAAACTTTATTCACATATGTTTATGACCGACAATGCATATTTACAAATGAAACTGTCTTAAATTTTACTATTTTTGGTCAAATGTAATCAAGAATTACAAAAATTAAAACAAACTGCAATGTAATTAAAAAATATTGGTCCAAACTGTTGTGTGAACCGGTTCACACCAGTCGGTTCGATTCGATTTTGTGGTTTGGTGATTTTTTATAAAAGGTTCAGTTCCGGTTCATGGTTCATAAAAAAGCACCGGTTTATTCCGGTTTATGTTACAGTTCCGGTTCGGTTCGGGTCTCTGATTATAACGAATTGAATTTTTTTAAGTCTTTTTCACATTCAGAATTATTATAATCGTTATGTTTTTTAAAATAATATTTAAATAATAATAATTAAATAATATAATAATTTTATTATATTATAATTAAGGTTCGATTCATAAAGTCTTGGTCACGATTTAACAAAGCATTTTAACGCAGCAGGCATGCTAAATCAAGTATTTTTTTTTAAGTAGTTGTTTTACATGTCAAATGACAATTGTTTGACTGTTAAAGGTCACATTCGCATAGATAGGCTTTATAAGTCAATTAAAAGCCCAAAACGATTTTGCATTTTATATGCAAAATATTTGGATATTTCCCGAAAATTAAAATTATCAGGAATACGCAAAACGCACTATTTGCTAGATTTGTGCATGCAAGTCCTATACAATGAAGAAAAACGATTGTGGTGATCATCATAAAATAAAAATCGATAAAAAAAACTGGAAGCAAAGGTCATCAGGTAAATTGACAAAAAGTAGCTTTTCCAAGCGGGATTCGGCTAAAAAATGCAATACTATTATTTTACGCTCAAAAAATTTTTTAATTTGCTTTTCGAAAAGTCGAAGTACTGCGTTTTATGGATGACGAATCTTATTTCAAACACACTTACTTCAATATCCAGTATTGATTTAGGCAGATCTTGCCACTTCCCATTATGCTAAGGCAACACTAAAGTTTATAACTGAAAAAATACTGCCGCAACGAAGCAAAAAAGGCCAAAAACATTAAAAATTATTTTTTTTTATCTGGAAGTATTACAAGGTATTTTTAAAGTCATGTGCGCAATATTAAGAAATATTTTGTGGCTTTTTTACCTGTCAAAAAAGTTTTAATTTTTTATTTCAAAAATGTTTAATCTTATCAACGACAATGTCGTCGAAATAGTGTTTATGTTTATGTTTATAGTATCTAAGTAGGTTACAGAGTACGAAAAATCACAAGGGATATTTTTTGAAATAAAGATAACAAGACTTGCAGTAGTTTAAAAAAGCTAGTCATGTAAAAGCTTCGTATTGAGTTTTCAATTCTGATAATTGCAAATTTATCACATCTATCTACAACAACGTATTCCAAGGTTATTTTTGATACAACAATTTTTTTTTTATAACTGACAAAACGCAACGAAACAAAAGCATAAATTAACTTATTTATATTTGTAAGTTTTATCTATTTAGATAAATTTATGTACTTTATTTAAGTTATAACGTAAGTATAATAACCAAAAACAGCCATAACATGAACAATTATAATGAATTATAATACGACGTGAAACTCTTAAAAACGTTTTATTCTCTATCAGTGAAATAAATATATGGTATTAAGTAGCTTTAATTATCATTTCACAAACTTTTGTTAATCGCTGTTTTGACAATACACCAAAGTATTTGTATTTAATCTGTGACTTGGTTTGTATATTACTGCACTTTGATACACTGATGTATCATATATTTATATCATTTATGTGCGATCATTTTTACCTTAATAGTTACATTATCGCAAATACATTAACAATCACGTATTATAAATATAACTATGTAAGTACCTATGTACCTATTATCTGCAATAGTCTTGTGATTTTAATTTGCTGCGTTTAAATCGAACTTTAAAACTACATTGGGCTAGAAAAAATAGATATTTTAGACTCAATAACAAAGTCCTACCAAGCATAATTTTAAATTTTTAACTGGTTGTAGAAGCGATAATGTGATTAATTGTTGTTTACAGATTTTTTCCAATATGGAGTTAACAAAAAAACTGTTCTATAGCCAAGAAAAAATTTAAAGAGATATCTTATAACAAATACACCATTAAAGTACTTTGATTTGACCATGGGAATAACTATCCATCTTCGAGGAATTTATAATTTTATTAACAATCAAGAAATACTGTGAAATATTCTGTATATGACAAAAATATTCGCCCATTTTGTTTTTACTAAACGTTGCAGAAAAATACCTTTTTCATTTTTCAAAGTTTTCATGTATGTTATTAAAAACGGTAATATAAGACAGCTAAATTAAAAATGCAAAATAACATTATGTATATCTGATATACCGGGTGATTCAGTTTGACTGTCGCATCCCCATAACTTTTTAATTATTGAAAATAACCCCAAAAAACCTTATATTTTTTTAAAACGGTGACGAATTCTCTGTTATATTATGTGCATTTGTTATCTCTACGATGACGTATGTCAAATCCGCGATAGGCAACTGTTTTTTATTTATTTTTTAATTACATAGTATACATGTTTTTGTTGATCCGGATAGAGAATTTAATTCTGAATCCGACCATGTAATAAAAAAGTATCCACACATAAGAAAATTTTCGAGAAAAATCAGTTCAAAGTTTATTCAACTCATAGCAAACAGTCTATTTGACATAACAAAAAACGATCAAATCTTAAAAATTATACTTTAACTATCAATGGAAATGTATTAAAAATTAACTTTTAATAAAAATAAAAACAAATAATAAACGTCGACATAAAAAATTAGACTTTAATTTCAATCAAGCAGTTACAAATAGAAGACGCGAAGGGTGGTCACTGTGAATACATTAAAGTCTAATTTTTTATGTCAAAGTGTATTATTTGTTTGTATTTTTATTAAAAATTAATTTTTAATACATTTCCGTTGATAGTTATAGTATAATTTTTAAGATCTGATCGTTTTTTGTTATTTTAAATAGACTGTTTGTCATAATTTGAATAAACTTTGAACTGATTTTTCCCGAATTTTTTTTTATGTATGCATACTTTTTTAATACATGGTCGGATTCAGAATTAAATTCTCTATCCGAATCAACAAAAACATGTATACTATGTAATTTAAAAAAAAAAACAGTTTCCAATCGCTGATTTGACATACGTCATCGTAGATATAACAAATGCACATCATTTAATAAAGAATTTGTCGCCGTTTCCAAATATATAAAGTTGGGTGAGGTTATTTTCAATAATTAAAAAGTTATAGGGGTGCGACAGTCAAACCGAATCACCCGGTATAGTGTTAACATTAAATATATTTTTGGTACTACATTTCAGTATGTTATACGTAATTGTAGATACTTCACACGGTTCCGAAATAGGTATGAGTGTATTTGAACTTTTTAGCACCCATGAGATCATCCTCACATTAAATTATGTATATACGTAATACGTTTACATTTCATTTTATGTGTGGTTTGAATTAACGGGCAAGGATTGATAAATAAATTCGCCTTGAATGCTTCGCAATAAGACATCGTGGTGATAAAAATGTAAAAAAAATTGAGGCGACTTTTATTATTTTTACTTCAAAAATACATTGTTTGAGCTTTTTGAAGCAAATTTAAAAATAAAAAAAAAGTTTCCAACAGAACAGTTTTTAATACTAACCATAATTAAATATAGAAAAACATGCATTAAAAGTGCTAGCTGTTGTGGTTGGTTTTATTAGTGTTAATCAATGAAGGGACAGTCCCGTGGCGTAGGGTGACCTATTTATTCTTCCGGTGGCGTGCTTGGATAAGCAAACTGAACTAGTACAAGTGCTAAATGTAAAAAATATATAACAAGCTTAATTTATAAAGGTCCATACATTTACGTT
The DNA here is from genome assembly GCA_947652605.1 of Elmis aenea. NCBI lineage: Eukaryota > Metazoa > Arthropoda > Insecta > Coleoptera > Elmidae > Elmis > Elmis aenea. Next base: position 29,080,314 of record OX393577.1, on the reverse strand, counting down.
GTTCTAACAATTTTCTGCTTCATTTATAATACTTAAACAGTATGACAGACAGTATACAATAAGGTATAAAATATATTCTATTTCTTAGTCTAATCTAAATCAACGACAGAGAGATTTTAGAAATTTATTTTTAAAGCGGCCATCAGATTTTATGCCTTTCAACTATTTAAAGGCCGAAACAGTGTTTTTCGACGTACTTCCTCTCAGTTTATTTTAAGACTACCTACTTAAAACTGCAGTAAAATTATTTTATCGTGAATCACAGTTTTTTCGAACTATATATTTTGAAAATCTTTTAGTAGTGATTATCGTTTTTCCATTTACTTTAGTGTTCAATGTTAGTTTATTGTTTATGTGGAATGTTATCTATAATCTAGGCTCCTAAGTCGATTGTTGCTAAAAAAATATTGCATGGAAATACTTGGTGATCGATCAGTAAACCAGACATATTACTTTACTAACAACACAGAACACACCCCTAAACTTAGTTGAATATCACTACATCGCGTGATAATGTGAAGATAAAAGGGCTTGTCCGCGTTCCTAAATAGTTAAGGTAATGATTTTAATGAGTCATCATTAAAATATACTTAAAAATAGCTGGCGTTGCATATGATGTTACTACATTACTGTTTTAATTTGCCTAAATAGGTGAATGAAACTTGCCCTATAATAGTAGTAGTAGTAGTAAGTAGAAAACCATTAGAAAGACTCGGTGGTGAGCTGCCAAATATTGTAACAAGTTCGCAGAACTGCTATAAATTTGACAACCCACTCATTGAGTTGCAAAAAGATGCCCACTAAGACCAGAAAGTTCGGATACTAACTTTACAGTCCACCAAAACATCAACAACCGGCTAATAATTTCAAAAATGTTTTTAAAACCAGTTCATGCGAACCGGGTACGGCTCGGGGCCGTCTTCCAAAAACTGTTTTGGTATTCTTAAAAATGATGAAGTGTTATAGTATTTTACGTAAGCAATATTACCGACATTAAAAGTTGTTTTGTTCCAGCTGCCATGTCTTCAGATACGAATGACGTGCCGCCAACAGCTGAAGTGGCCAACCTTAAAATAGAAAACGGAGAAGGCGATAAAGCATCAGCAACTCCAAAATCCAACGATACATCTTCCACTCCCAATGGAACACCTTCATCTGCCTCGTCTAAGGCATTATCAGAAGCATTCAAAGCATTTTCGAAATTTGGCGATACAAAGTCAGATGGAAAACATATCACCCTGTCACAAAGCGATAAGTGGATGAAACAAGCTAAAGTTATTGACGGCAAAAAAATCACCACTACTGATACCGGCATCCATTTTAAGAAACTCAAATCCCTAAAAGTTACGTTTGAAGATTACAAAAAATTCTTGGATGACTTGGCGAACAGTAAAAAAATTGATGTTGAGGAATTTAAAAATAAAATGGCAAACTGTGGACAACCTGGATTTAGCGGATCAGGGGTAATACACAATATACCGGGTGTAAACGAAATCAGGTTTACGCCCCGTTTTTGTCTTTGTATACCGGGTAATTAATTCGTTTTCCAACGATGAAATATATCAGACTGGCGATTGTCATTTGTTTTTAAATACATAGAATTTTTTTGAGAAAAATAAGTTTAAAAATTATTCATTATTTTTTACAAAATCTTGACAACTTTACATTTAACAAGACTAAACACCATCAAAATCTTAACAGTTGCAATACCTAATAATGAAAATGAATTTTAGTCTACTTAATCTTTACACATTTTTACATCTTCAGTGTAAACGTAAACCATTTGCCTCAAAAACAGTTGCCCTTGGTGTGTAACGCCTTGAACACTCACTTGTAGAAGCAATTCTGCAGAAGGTTCATTTGCTAGGGGTGGGCGATATGTCGATGTATTGTACTTTCGATATCGGGTGTTATATAAGTATCGATATTTCGATATCGACATACTGCTTTTCGTTATTTTTCGATATATTCTCGATATTTTTTGGCATCGACAACAAAAATGAGGGCGAGGAAATTTTTTTGGGTCACCAGCCTTCTTTTAGGTTCTTTTATTAACTCTTTTAGCTCTCCGGTCATTTATCAAAATATCGATACATCGAAGAATATCGATATAATTTCGATATCCCCACCATTTGCAATCTAAATGCTCATAAAATAATGGTTTTTCGTCGAAAACTGTTAATTATTAAACGGATTGTGTTTTGTCCTGTCAAATTTAAAGGTTGCTAAGATTTGATTAATTTTATCAAAAGGCTGCTACAAAAGTGTGAAATTATTATAAAGACTAGTCGAGATATTTTATTAATCGTAGTACACTCTTCGTTATTGCAAGAAAACAAATGTATTTTTTATAAAATTATTGTAGTCCTTATGAGTAGGGGTGGGCGATTTATCGATATATCGATATAATTTTTATATCGATATATCGAAATATCGGATTACGATATATCGATATTTCGATGTTTTCCGGTAGATCGATATATTTCGTGGTATGGACAACAAAAATAAGGGCGAGAGGCTTTTCACCAGTCGCTTTTTTCAGTTTTTTACTAACTGTTTTAGCTCCCCGCCCCTTTTATATCGATATTTCGATATATCGGTATGTCGATATATCGATATATTAATATATTTTAGCTCCCCGCCCCTTTTATATCGATATTTTGACATTTCGGTATGTCGATATATCGATATTTATGTATGTATCGAGATTTCGATATTATATCGATATATCGATATTTTTAATTTGGTTTACCCGCGTAATATTTACAAATTCTCGACGTTTCGGGCAGTTCTCCCTGGCCATTATCAAGAGCTTTGATGAAAAACTATAAACTATTTAAATAAAAATTAAACATAATGTCACTGACAGAAACTATTGTCACTTTCTGTTAGTCAAGGCTGACTAAATGTGCATAGGGTTACCAACATTTGACAAGTACTCGGCTGGAGAATAAGCAAACAAAAAAAAAATTGTCCAGTAATGTTTTATTTTCTTTTTCGGCGCTGGGGCCCCATCACTAATATTATTCTCGTTATTCTTGTCGGACATTTTAGGGATTTGGAAAATAAAAAAAAATATATAATAATTTACAATTTTTACATAATATTCAAATAATATCAGTAGCTAAGTCTTATAGTTTTGTTGAACCAATCTAACCTACAACATTCTTCTGGATTACTGAAACGTTGAACGTGAAAATAACTATCGGAAAAAATTAAATTATGCATTTCTGGTGAAACTACTATCTAGTAAAACTGGAGACTGGATAAATGTCGCCAAATCTGGAGTCTCCAGGTGAAAATGACACGGTTGGCAACCCTAAATTTGCACCCTCACTTGACTGCGTGTTACTCGTCGGCAATAATGGCAAATCCCTTCGCGAGTCCCGGCTGAAAGTGCGTCTGTTGGCGACGCTTTGCTGACAGGTAGATGACGTACCTGCCTCTCTCTAGCTCTACAACAGCTGGTCAACACTGGCTTCCATGCTGCTGGCAGTATCTGACCATCATCCCGTTTATTGATATTATTCATCCTCTTTTCTATTTCAATAGCCTCTCGGATGATCCTTGACGAGCAATGTTTTACATTTGCCAGTATTTTGGCCTCATCGATGTTAATTTTGTGACCAGTGGAGCTGATATTCTGATAGAGGGCCGGAGTGGTGTCTTTATTTCTGACTGAATTTTTATTTTCTTGAACTCGTACACTTACGCGTCTATTGGTCTGTCCAATATATGATTTTTGGCAAATCGCACACGGTATCTCATAGACCACTTGGTTTCCCAGTAATATCTTACACTTTGGACTGAAGGACATTTTGAATTTTGCGATTGGCTGTAAAGATGGTTTTGATATTATGGTGATGGAGCAGTTTACTAATTTTATCGGATGTTACTGTGTGTTCAAGCGAATTATCTTCGTTTTTCATTACTAAGACGTCAAGAAACGGTAGTTGTCCTCCTTGTTCTATTCGGTCGTGGAGGCTATTGAGGTGATCCAGAAATTTATTAAGTTGTTCTTTGCCGTGTGTCCATATTACGAAGGTGTTATCAATGTTTCTTATCCATAATTGTGGTTTAAATGGGGCGGAGTGTATTACTCGTGTCTCTAGATCTTTCATGAATAAATTTGCGATGACTGGTGACAGCGGAGAGCCCATTGGTGCTCCTTCTATTGGTCTATCATTGATTATCACAAACTTTCTGAAATATCTCGAACAAATCCGATTTTAAAAGAACGTACTATGACTTTAATTGTACAACCATAAGTAAATTTCGCTGCTACGGTACAAATCTGTCATTTATATTATATCATAGATAAAAGAATAATATTCACAAAAACAACGGTTTGGGTTTGTGTACAACAATTGTCATTTTGGCCAAAGAAGTTTATATTTTAATATGTGCACTTCTGTCATTCTGTTGCTAAACCAACTAATTTTACATTTTTTCTGTATTTTAGCCTACAAAATCAGCAGGAGCAGCTGTGGAAAGACTAACTGACACATCGAAGTACACAGGTTCTCACAAACAGCGTTTTGATGAGACCGGAAAAGGCAAAGGCATAGCTGGGAGAAAAGATGTTGTTGATGCTTCAGGTTACGTAAGTGGGTATCAAAATAGAGACTCGTTTGGCAAAAAATAAATTAAACAATGCCTTCCACATTCTACATCTTATTTTAAAAGCTAATAACAGATAAAATATATTCTTACTTGATTGTCGATGATTTAAAATACGGTAACAATGATAATGGGCGAAATTTGAAAAAAAAAAGAATTTCATTATCTGAAAAGTTCAAATGTAGCACTCGAATTCATATATTTTTTAAACGTGAGTGTTGATAAAATAATAAGTCTGCAAAAAATAAATAACCAGAGAGATTTGATGTCAATTTGTTTGTTGTTGTTTACAATGTTAGGGCCACATTTTATAAAAAATTAAATATTATTAGTATAAAACAATTCATTGTTCAAACATCCATGGAGTAAGTGGTTGAATGGTGAACCATTGCCATTGTTTCCAATTTTAAATGATAGCTAAGTTGATGTAATAGTTTTCTTTGTTCAGTAAATGTAACGTTATTTGTTCTTTTAATAATTCGAAACACATTATTTATAATTTACTTTTTAATACATTTGTTAGATTTTTTGTAACGATTTTCAGAAGTAATTAAAAAAAGGAAAGCAACTAATGTCCATTTAATGATTTTAAGTAGTTTATTTTTTATAATAATCATATTAAATAAAATATATTCACCAATTTCTTCATGAATTAAGAAATAAAATTTTGACCATTTGTGTACAATTATACATTTTGGAGGGTCTTTTAATGGTTTTTATGTATATTTAATTATACAGTTAATTTATTTGACATATTTTTATGTTTTGTGCAATAATATTAAGCAATTATAAAGATTAATTGTTTTAGCATGTTGTTTTTGTTTACATTTGTTAATATAATTTAAGTTTTCTAGATGTACATATTTTCATATTTTTTTATAAGATGAATATTAAAATAGTAAGCATTTACTATATGTAAATTAGATATATCAATAATACTTTACAAAAGTAAGTTTTAAAGCTACTTATACAGATATAACGTATATATTATTAAAAATAACACTACAGCAAAACCTCGATTTAGTGAAACTTGTTCGAGCAGGCAACATGCGGTGCAGTACTACAATGATTTTTAAACTTAATTACCCTGTTGCACAGCTAGCATTCATTAGGTAGGTATAGCTTTATTTTAATTTATTATGGATTATTTCTCTTTAACGAATAATGTTTTTTATCTCTAATAATCTCATTAAACTGAGGTTTTGCTGTAATAATGTAACTAACTACGTTGATTATTGTTATAGCTAAGTTGCAAAATTTAATTTGCTGTGATGAATGTTGCTATCTATTTAACAATATTCTGAATAAACAATTTTTGTTAAATTATGGTGTACTTAATATCAAATTTTTCCGATGTTACTCCATGATTTTTTTGTAAATATACACCACATTACAACAAAATTGATTTTCTTACAATTCTTTTGTTAGTGGAAATAGTATTTTTGAATAAACTATGAGATTTTGTTTCGCTCCTCAAGTAAACTTACACTTCGGGTTAACGGGAAATATTTTGTTGTTTTAGATTCCCTAATTATTTATATTGCGCTAGAGTTAAGAGGCTAGATCTCTAGAATTAAGTTAAGGATTAGTGTTGCCAGATTTAGCCAGCATTATGGGATTTTGCATAACCTGACCTAGAGTGCCATTTTACCTGTATTAGATGTGGACCACACAATGCACACAATGTGAACTATCTGTCAAAGCAAAGGTAGTCTCTGTCTAATTTAAAAAAACTGTCATGAGTGGTGCACTGGTGCACATTAGGGTTTCTCATATTTGACCATTTTGCTTGTCCCGGGATTCCGGGAAAAAATCGGCCTTTGTCCTGGAATGTAATAAATTATGTCAGTATTTTTAAATAAATAATCCAAAAAATGAAGAGAGCGGTTTATTACTTAAAAACAACTCCAAGTCATATATGTAATACATTAAGCTACATGATTATTATAAATAATTAAATAATATTGGCGAGAGAAACATACATTTGGGAAATATAACCTTTCTATTGCAATTTCATATTTATGAATACAATAATATAATTTTTACAATGAACTTTTGTAATGTGATTAAGAAAACAAAGGTGATCTGTGCTTCGTTCACTTAGTTTTTTTCTTAATTTATTAACAAAAAGTCCTGCTTTACAAAATTTTTCTCCGTCTCTATTGCTGTAGGTGAAATTGTCTTAAGAACATCTAGCAGCAAAGAAAAGTCGTTTTTATCTATAAAATTTCATTTATAAGCTATTTTGCTTCGCATTACCAGGGGACACAAAAATATAACTGTAAAAGTATTTTGAAGATATTAAATTTGTCATGGAGACCGGGCTTCTTTACACCAAACTAAAAGCAAAAATATAAAAGAGAAAAATTATTTTGAAATAAAAATAAAGTTATTCGATAATTTACTGTTAGTAAAGATATTTATAATAAATTTTGATAAGTTATGATAGTATTACAAAGATCTTAGCTCAAAATAAACGAATATAACTTTTTTTTTTAAATCCCGGAAATTCCCGGGACAAAAAGCAATTCCCGGGAAATAAAAAATAGCTGAAAATGGACCGGGATCTCGGGAAAGAAACCCTAGTGCACATACATAATAGTGTACAGTGCCCCGCAGCAGTTCACTGCAGTCTGGGAAAGAAAGGTTTGCACAACAGATTAAAAAGAAGACTTCCACCAGACCTTTTTCTGAGCTAAGTCCAGTTTGCTTATTATTATTATGATCTTTTTTTGTAAACCATTCTAAGGAAGTTTTAATACTTACTTATCGCAGTTTATTTAAAATTAAGAATGACATACAACCACACCATGTATAGCAATTCAGATTGCTGATCTGGTGGTTTAAAATTAAAAAAAAAAACAATAATGTAACGCTTCATTTGTCTTCAAATACTCTTCTATTTGGAGTTTATAAAATTGAACACCTCCCCATTTTTAAATTACAACAGCTACCCTTTACTTAACGTACTTACTTAACTACCAGGCTGCTCAGACTGACGTATTCTTTATTGTACCTCCTTGGCTTTATCACTATGATCATCATATTATCTTGCTCCTTTAGCTCGCAGTAATATCCCACTGCCTTGGTCTTCTTTTTCATTCTCACGATCACGAATCCAGTTTTCTTTTTTTTAATAACTATTCATATTGCCTCCTAGTAAAAATATTATGCAGCCAGTATATTAAAATAAATTACAGTGCAAGCACATTTCTATATTTTTTACTTTCGTCATACTTAGTATGAAGAAAGTATTGTGATCGCAAAAATGTTCGAATTACAGATTTCGACTTAAGGTCCCCTGAACCCGTTTTGACTATTTCGCAATTACGTCCGTGTGTATGTGTGGGCTTGTGTAGGTTTCACTTGTGGCAACTTGAGTGTGAATACTCCCGTACTGTGGCACCTTCGCAAATTGTGGTAACTTACAAGGGTTGCCACAATGTTAAATAGGATTTTCCAAGTACCAGCCGCAAAAAGCGACATATTATGCCACGTCATGAGCCTATCACAAAAATACTCGATTCTGTCGTTGGAGTTCATTTTTAAAAAAATGTAAGAAAAATATAATATATTTGGTGGAATTGTGTAAAGTACGTCACTATTCAGTTTTATTCCTGTTCCCATAGTACACACTTACATATTTAGGGCTACTTTAAAGCTGACAATCAAGTTGAATTCAGGTCTTTTAGCTATGCCTTTTGTCACACATAGTAATTTTGTAGCTTGCACAATCAGCTCAAATTTTTGAGGAACAAGATAATCAGATAAATGACTTGCTATTTTCAATTTGATGTAATTTAAGCGTAATTCTAGCAAGCTGCCTCATCTGTTGTCGTATGAGTTCACATTGGGTTGTGCCATATTTTTCAAACTGCATAGCACCAAAGTTTGAAATCAAATTATCTTCGCGACAATAACGTGTTTTACAAAATCGCTTAGAAATTCTGTCCCAAATGCATCGTTCAAATGTTCAAAATAGCATTACTCTCTGCTATAACGTCTCTACTTTTGCCAATTTAGTCCCTGTTCTTCACAGTACAACTAAATTTTATATGATGCCAAACATGTTTTTTGAGCATAAACCCTAAACAAAGAGGACATGGACCATAGTCAGTCAATTTTGTAAATAATGCTTCTTCAGTTGGCCGTCTAACTAGAACTAGTTCTCCTGTTTTTGTTGCAATTACGTTACTACTGTGATAAAAGTCGCCAGTTCTTATTGGATTAGTAAATTAATCTCTTCTTTCTTTAGATTTTTTGGCTTACTTAGCTAATATTTTGGCTACATCCATGTTTTTCTTCAGACCACGAATCATTCTCATTTTCATAAGAATTATAAGATATCGGTGAAGGAGCAGGAATTTGTTTGTCAGTTATAACAGTGGTCCATCAGTGGTCTCGGAATGAATGTCAGTTGCAGTTGTCAAAACTTGTAAGAGATCGTTTTTCTTAATAACTATTGGAGATCCAAGTAGTATTTCAGGCGAAAGCAATGTGCTAGCACCTAGCAACCACAGAACATACTAGCAACGTTTGAGCTTTCATCATGGTTAGTAATATTTTCCGCATCATGTTGAAGCATAAGTTAAAAGTATAATAACAATGTTTATTTTAATGTATGTATTATCATACACAAGTAGTAAATTTAATAAAATTAAAATACAGGAAAGATTTTAACGTACATACTTATATAAATTATTTATTTAATTTAGACTACTAACACATGGGATGCATATACAGAATGTTCCAGTTATCGTGAACAGCAAGGGATCTTGAAAACGGTAAGAGATGCAGAGTTGTTAGATGAGTCAAAATGATCTATGATTTAAGAATAACTATTGGGTAGTTCACACGGTGACTTTTAAAGTCGCGATTTTAAAAGTCGCGACTTTTAAAATCGCGACTTTAAAAGTCACCGTGTGAACTACCCAAATTAAAAGTCGCGACTTTAAAATAAAAATGGCCGCTCTTGTAATTGCAGCATCGAGTATGGTAGAGCAACTAATTATTTTGAAGTTGCTATTTGTTGATAATGTTCTAAAATCGTTGAACCATCTATTGGGGACATGATAAATTGGAAATCGATGACAAACAAATGTATTAGGTTGATGCATAATTATCCGCCGTTTTTTCGCGACGGTTTGTTATTCGAATTTGTCGTCTACCAAGCAAATGGTAAGCAGTAATCGACGTTGATGGTGACTACTCCCCCAAATGATAATTGTACATACCGTTTTGAGTTTGTTTTCGTTTTTGATTATGTTACAATATAATTTATGTTATATTATAATTTTTAAAAAACGGCGGATAATTATGCATCAACCTAATATATTAGGTTAGGTTAACCTAACTTATTTGTCTGTTATGTCAAAATATAAAAATATGGTAGGCTTACGTCAAATGTCGAACTGTCAAATCGAAGTCGCGACTTTAACGAGACTTTAAAAAGTCGCGACTTTTTAGTTCACTCGGTGACTTTTAAAGTCGCGACTTTTAAAATCGCGACTTTAAAAGTCACCGTGTGAACTACCCATCATAGAACATATACTAAATATAGAATTGCCACTCTACGTAATATTTTGTTACCATTATGAACGCCATCTGGTGAGATCTGCTCCCGAATTTTATTTAAATGCGGGAAATTTTAATGTAATTAAAAATACACCATTTGAATTTTAATGTAAATATTCTTATCAAGTAAAATTAAATAACTATTCATAGATTATGAATATCTATGAATAGTTATTTAATTTTACTTGATAAGAATATTTACATTAAATGAAATTGCAATAAATTAATGTTTAAAGTTTAAAAAAAAAGGCAAATAAAAAATAAATATAATTTTATTATCTATATTACAACGTTTTATATTAACGGAATATGCCGCTTTCATGGTTTTACATATATTCATAATACTGTAGTACATAGCACTATAACATCGTTAACAAATAACATACAAAAGTAGCATATAATTAATTAGTCATCATTATGCTGACTGATCATTTTAAATGGATAAAATCATAGTAAACATTTATTTTGTGTGGTTTACAATGTCGTCCTACATTTATTATAAATTGGTAATGGTTATTTTTACAGCAAAATGATCAGTCTCGCACATTACATACTATTTTGACATTTTTATGCTAAAATGAGATAATAATGATCTACAACGGATTATTAAGAAAATTGTAAATGCTTTTTAAATATGAAAATGTATTTTGAGTACTTTATATTTAAAAAACACTATAACTATTTGACTTATTAACGAATACGCAACAACATTTATGCATTTATTATACAGCAAATATAAAAAAAGCATTTATATACCCTCAAACATATAATAATAGATCATTGTTGACAATGAGCAATTAAAATTAAAATTAAAAAGAAATCAAATGTATTATGTATAACCAAAAAAAATGTAAAAAAAAACACAAAGGTCTGAAGTATGTAATCCTTCAAACTCCACCTCCTTTATCCCATTTAGGCTTTACAATTTACCTCGGCTCATCACATTTAAAGCGGCACCAACACTTGTACTAAAGACCTGTGCACACGCTGATACTTTTATTTTCTTAATTTTGGACGGAAAATCATGAAACTCGTTTAATTTTGGCATTATTCTAAGCTTACCAAATTTGCAAATCCTAAAATGTCTGTTTACCATTGCTGGGTCTTTTCCTGTAATTTTAGGATTTGCAGTATTCACAACCCAATTATTGTACCGAGCAGGCTCTCGCGATGGGACCAGGGAAATTGTGCATGTTTTTTTCTGCACTGCTGCAGTTTATAATGAATGCAACATTTTGTTTTCAAGTTAAATATTTTCTTAACTTTTAAAAATATTTTATATTACGCAGATGAAATTTTTACTTTTCACTTTATTTATAATAAATGACAGGTGACGCCCGGTATCTATTATCATTTTAAATTTAAATTTCCGCGCTACTGTACATTTGCTAACAAGAACGGAAATAACGTTATCGGCTATGGTTACCAGCTAGAAATAAAGATACTAGCACCACCTATTGAGATCTGCTCCGCTGTTTTAAGCAATAACAGTCGAGCCCATATAAGTGCTCAGGCCATGCTACCCATATTCTATGAAAAAACAATCGTGAAAAAATTGATAGTTTTTGCGCTATTGATAAAAAACAAACAAATGACGTTTTCAATTTTTACTTATAAACTTGACAATTTTCCCTTTTTACAACGAATTTATTGATTATTCACACTATATTATAGCTTCTATACAGTGTCATTCAAAAAGATTCAACAAATTAAAAATTTCTCAGAAACTTTTATTCATGATAAAAGTTGGTGGATGACCTAAAACTAATTTCAAGATGAAAAAGATTTCATAAACTTTCATCAGTACTAGATTTTAACAATTTCAGAAATATTCATAGGAGTAAAGTGACCCTATTTTAAGAATTACAAAAAGAATTCATGGGGAAGGATTGTTTAGAGTTTAAAAATACGACCAAAGGTGAAATTTGACGTTAAAATTTCAATTTTAATTTTTAAAATAATTTAACATCCACAAAGTCTGCAACAAATGGAAAATTTTTTATTATTGGTTTCTCAAATAATGTTGAGAAAAGTTGGTGCATGGTCTAAAAATAATTTTAAGTTAAAAAAAGTTCAATAAATCTATATACAGGGTGTAGACTCGGACCACGCAACATAGCAATTTCAATGGTAAAATTTTAAAAGTCGTATTCTTGCTCCCCTAATTATTTTAGAAAAAAAGTGCAAATACGTTTTTTGTAGAGAAAAAAATGCTGTATCCATAAATTTAATCAATATTGCTTTTTTGTTTTCCAATAACTAAAAATTAAGCAATTACAAAACGCGTTTTGACAAAAATCTGTACTGCCTTGGAATTATGCTATGACAACTGCCCAGCCTTATGTCACTTTGACGTGAATTTATTCACAATAATCATTTTTATTATATCTTGGAATGAAAACATAACTAACTGTGTAAAATAAATGTTTGATAAAATAAAAACGACAATAATTAAGAATGAATTTCGCGTCAAAGTGACAGTATAAGTGACATTAGGCTGGGTAGCTGTCATAGCATAATTCCAAGGCAGTACAGATTTTTGTCAAAACGCGTTTTGTAATTGCTTAATTTTTAGTTATTGGAAAACAAAAAAGCAATATTGATTACATTTATGGATACAGCATTTTTTTCTCTACAAAAAACGTATTTGCACTTTTTTTCTAAAATAATTAGGGGAGCAAGAATACGATTTTTAAAATTTTACCATTGAAATTGCTATGTTGCGTGATCCGAGTCTACGCCCTGTATATACCGGGTGTTAACCACCAGCCGTGAACATAGGAAATTAACAATGGTTTTAACTTTTTTTCGGATTCCTGCTCCCCAATTGAATTTATATTTAAATTAATGGTAACAATAGAAAGATAAAACTATTACGCATCATTTGAGACCATTAATAAGCTTAAATGTTTAATATTTAGTTTATAATTAATATTTTAAAATTTGATTAATTTTACAAATATAAGTAGCCATGACTGTCAATCTGACATTTGTTTTCATTAATTTTTGTTATTATCTGTCAATATCCTCAAAAAATTAATATTTGGGCTGGCACTTTTAATAACCAAATTGTTGGTCCTTTTGAAATTGAGGGAAATTTAAATTCAGAAAAATATTTAGACCTTTTAATAACCAAGGTAGGTCCTGCGCTGGAAGAATTTGCAAGAGAAAATTAGGAGATCTGGTTCCAACATGACGTTGACGGCTGTCCAGCCCATTACAGTTTAGATGTTAGAAACTTTTTAAACGATTGTTTTCCCAATTGCTGGATTGGTAGAGGTGGAACAATAAATTGGCCAGCCAGATCTCCTGATTTAGCACCTTGTAACATCTTTCTGTGGGGCCACCCAAATGTTAATTATTTGAGGAATGCAATAGTAGCAGAATGTGCTTTATTAATAACAGACAGCTAGCCTCTGTGAGAAACGGTTTTTATAATAGATTGGGGTGTTGTTTATGAAGGAATGGGGGGGGGGGGGGCTTTTTGAGTATTTATTGTAAAATTTATTCTTTTATATTTTTGTTATTGTTTTTAATTTTAAGTTGAAATTTAAGTAATAATAGTGTCGACTCTTGTAATTAATCTCCACAAAGATGCGCCACTATAATGCTGTAAAAAGTTTTCACCACTAAAACTCTTCCTCTATTATAGTTTTTTTTCTTCATTTTAATCAAAATCGTTAAAAATTGACAGATAACAAAAGTTAATGAAAACAAATGTCAGATTGACAGTCATGGCTACTTATATTTGTAAGATTAATCCAATTTTAAAATAGTAATTATAAACTAAATATTAAACATTTAAGCTTATTAATGGTCTCAAATGATGCGTAATAATTTTATCTTTCTATTGTTACCATTAATTTTAATATACATTCAATTGGGGAGCAGGAATTCGAAAAAAAGTTAAAACCAATGTTAATTCCCTATGTTCACGGCTGGTGGTTAACACCCGGTATATATATAGATTTATTGAACTTTTTTTAACTTAAAATTATTTTTAGACAAATGTCAAAAACTCCTCAAAAAAAATCAAAAATTTTCAAAAGTCAAAACGTCTGGGAACGTCCGCCGGCGCGAGTAGTCTGATTGATAAAAAAATTCACCGAGCGAAGCCGGGTAACTACGCTAGTATTCATATAAATTTAAAGCTAGTACAACGAAAATAATATTGTCACCGGTCCGCGTAAATAAAAATTAAATATTTTTCGGTCCGCTGTACAGTTTGGGTTGAGAAAAACTGGTCTTGCACAAAATTCGTACGAACTGCTGTAATTGCATCCAATATTTAGTATGCAAGCATGCGTATTCTACTTTAACTGTATCTGACCGAATGTCATTTGTGGGTTAGGTTAACTGAAACAATCAAACAATATACGTTGTTGATTGTTCAGTGAGCAACATCATTTTCAATTTTATTTCAATTTTGTGCTTTCTCAAAATAGACATGTGATAAACATTTGACATGGTTACTTCCGTTACCAACAAAATATAATAAAAGTTACTAAAAAGTAACCAAAATATAATAAAAGTTACTAAAAAGTAATCAAAATATATTAGAGTTTTCGTACCAAAAAATAGTACCATATAAATGATTCATATTTTCCATGCTAAATTCTTGAACGAAATTTTTATATAAATATTCCATGCTATTTTCTTAAACGAAAAAATAGTATAGTCTAAAGAGGACTTAATGCAGTATACGCAGTATACTATTTTTGTTACAAACCTTTTTTACAGTTCCCACTTTTATCGTTGTTATCAAAATTTCATCTAATGTGTTTGAATGTGCACGTGCAAACTTTTTTTTACAGTTTTGAGTAATTGCAGAAAAATGAGTGTATATACACAGAAACTAAATTCACTAACTGGTCATTCAGACTGGGAGATTCAAAATGAGAATTATGATTTTCATCAAGAAGTGGCTCGTTCTGCTTATGCCGATATGCTACATGACACCGATCGAAATAAAAAATATTACGAAGCGATTAAAATAGCTGTCGATAGGATGCACTCATTAGGTAAACAAGCTAATGTATTGGACATCGGAACTGGTACAGGGTTATTATCTATGATGGCTGTTCGATGTGGAGCTGATTCCGTTATTGCTTGTGAAGCATTTAAAGCTATGAGTGAATGTGCTGAACAAATTATAAAGGTAAATGGTTTTGAAGGAAAAATTAACGTGATTCCAAAAAGAAGTAATGAATTGAGAGTTGGGGAAAGTGAAGATATGAAGCAAAGAGCCAACATTTTAGTCACAGAAGTATTCGATACTGAATTAATTGGTGAAGGAGCCTTACATACGTTTTCTCATGCTCACGAGTATTTGCTTGAAAAGGATAGCATTGTGATACCACATAGTGCAACAGTATATGCTCAGATTTTAGATTGTCCTGTAGCACAAAAGTGGAATACATTGGAAAATATTATTGACGATAATGGTGATGTACTATTGAGTGTACCTGATTTAATTCAATATTGTCGGGGAACTTCTGCAGTGCATGATGTACAGTTAAGTCAATATCCAATAGATTTTAATAAGGTTATTACGTCACCTAAAGCTATTTTACATTTCGATTGGTCAGGTAAAAGTTTAATTGAAATGAACCGTCATAAAAGCTTAATCATTCAAGCAGAACAAAATGGTACAGCAAGAGTTGTGTTTATGTGGTGGGATATAAATATGGATATTAATAATGACATTATTTTGAGTTGTGCTCCGTATTGGGCCCATCCATTAGTATTACAAACTAGTGCCAAAGAAAATGTTCAGATACCATGGCGTGATCATTGGATGCAAGCAATCTACTATTTACCAGAAGCTGTGAACGTCAAATCGGGTGATCTGCTTCATTTAACATCGTGTCATGATGATTATTCATTATGGTTTAGTTTAAAGCTTAATGGAAGTGATTGTGAAGACAGTGTGCCCCCACAGTTGTGCTCATGTAATTTGCATATATCATACGCACGAACCAGAATTGGTCAATTAAATGATGAAAACCGCAATAAAAAATATGTGTCTGTACTTAAAAAAAATGTAAATCGTGACAGTGTAGTTTTAATTTTAAGTCACGGATGCTTTTTGGGTTTACTTGCTGAGAAATTTGGAGCTAAGAAAATTTTTTATGTAGAAAGTAATTCAGTATCGAGGATGCTTTTATCGTACATTATCAAACATAACAATTTAAAAAATATAGAACTTTTAGAAGATGTAAAAGATTTAGTGCATTTTGAAAGTGCCCGTAAAATTGATATGATTTTTGGTGAACCATATTTTACCAGTAGTATATTACCTTGGGATAATCTTTTGTTTGCTTATTTAATTAAAGAAGTAGCTCATTTAGTGCCTAAAAATGTTCAAATTTTACCAAAAAGTGCTACAATAAAAGCAATAGCAGTAGTTTTTAGTGATTTGTATAAAATTAGAGCACCCTTAATTGAATGTGAAGGGTTTCAAATGAAGCCATTTGACCAGCTAATTGAGGTATATTAATAAAATGTTTTGTATAACGTATAACAATAATGTAATTAAATGTCTGCTGCAGAAGTCGAGAATGATCAGTGACGACAATGTGGAAGCTCAACCATTATGGGAATACCCAGGAAAAGCAGCAAGTGAAGTTGTGGAAGTAGTTCATTTGAATTTAAGTTCAATATTTACTCAAGATGTGATAGAAAATAAAGGTTGCTTTAACTTGTTGGGGTAAGAACAACTAATTATGTTAATGATTATTGGTTAAATGTGTATTTAAGGGCAACACCTAGAATGGGTAAAAATGGGGTAAATTTTGATGAAAAAAATTCGGTAAAAAACATTTTTTTATTTAAAAATTATTACTACATTTTAAAGTTCATACTTTTCTCTATAAAATGTAGAATTTTTTCACAAGGAAACATGTAGTAGTCACCAGGGCTTCGAACCGTAATTTTTTTCGTTTCGGTTCAATTAAAAAAATATATATATCGGTTCGGTTCCGGTAAAAATAACGGTTTTTTTCGGTTTTCGGTTTTTGGTTCAGCTCCGAGTGATAACTTTTTATTTTTTTAAAATGTTTTTATTTGGTATAATAAGGTATAATAATTGGAAATAGAAGTATATAACATATGATGATAATATAATTAATTAAACGAAACATATATAAACCAAATGCGCGAGTTTGTTGAACATGTAGGTACCGAACCGTAATAAACCGATTTTTTTTTTCGGTTCAGTTCTGACAAAAATAACGTTTTTTTCCTGTTTTCGGTTCAGTTCCGGTTCGAAGCCCTGGTAGTCACTTCCGTTCGACGGTTCCTTGAAAACGGCTTCTGCGGTAACCATAATATCATCTTTGGTTTTTCTCTGAAATAAATTTTGTTTAAAAATTTTTAGAGCAGACAGAAAAACTAGTCCTTGACGTAGCCGATTTTTATATTTCCAATTTTTCGCAAAATGGCAGGTATCGGAATGTAAATTTCAGGTTTTTCACAAACTTGATCTTCTTGAATATATAAAAAATGAACTATGACGTTTAAACGAAAAATCCTATAATAAAGACTAGATAATTGTATCAAGATTCATTGTACCAAATCTCATGTAAATCGGTCCAGCCGTTTTTAAGTTCCTTTTAGGCTATACTAATTTGTAACTATTTAATCGTAAAAGAAAATAGCATAGAATTTTTATATAAAAATTTCGTTCAAGAATTTAGCATGGAAAATATGAACCATTTACGTAGTACTATTTTTTGATACGAAAACTAATATATTTTGGTTACCTTTTAGTAACTTTTATTATATTTTGTTGGCAACTTGAGTAACAGTGTTAAAAGTTTATTTATACCGGGTGTTGCATAACCAAACGGCCAAACTTAAGAAGCATGTTTCTTGAGTCAACTTAAGCAAAAAAATTTATATAAATCAAATTTTAAAACTCGATGGTTATCGAGTTATAGACCTTTAAAGTTTATAAAAAAAAGTCAGTTTTAACATTAAAAAATATGAAATACTGCTTTTATCTTCTAAAATATTGATTTAACAACAAAATGTCTTTTATAAAAGATGCATGACTATCTTTTTTGCCCTCTATGGTATACTCGATTTTGTTTTGTTATTTACAGTTTATTTGCTATGGCAACCAACCTTATTGTTTGAAATAGAACACCCTGTATATTATTACATTATTGGATTCCTCTTTAAATGTACTTTATAAAATGTAAAAGGTCATATAGGCCTAAATTTAACAGTTTTCGAGTAATTTACTTGTTTTTAAAAATTTTGAGCGATGTAATACTTTCTAAAATGTTCAATATTTAAGAAATGTGTGGTGACTACCGAAATTCGTTTGGAAGTTATGCTTCCGATAGGTTCGTACACAATTGGTATTATTTAAAATTTTGATATTTTATTTAGGGGGTTTGTTACTTTTTATTTGCCGTCAAAACATAGTTGAGTGGGGGTGGTTAAAAATGAAATGACTTATTAGTAAATTGGTAAATAAGCATTGTTAAGCAGCGCAATGAGCTGTATAGTGGAAAGTTTAAGATCTCAAAGAACTTATACGTGTATGAAGAATAAGTAACTGGAAATTAGTAAATATACAATGTATGTACGGAACATCAATCTTTCGTGTACGGAACATCAAAGATAGACGGCGGTATAGTTTCATTGTATGTATACTTTTGCATCAGTTGTGAATTCACCATGATTAACCGTCCTTCGTGATTGACGACGATTTTTTCATTAGTTACCTTAGTTCAAAAACTAACACTAAAAATCATGAAAAACAAAAAAAATTAACCTACTTGTACCATACAGACATTTATTTGGCCTGCCATTTGAAAAGTTTGTCTACCGTTTAATACACCCGTATATAAATACACCACTGCTTTATGAAGGCTATGATTTTAAGAGATAGTAAAAAATATTTAAATACTAGGTTAAAAAAGAAGAATGCACAGTAAAAAAAGAAAATGTGTATAAAATAGTTTCAGTACAAAAATTACATTCACAATCGCAAAAGACCATCTGCACAGCAAAAAAGATTATTTTTAACAGTACACACAGCAAAATATTCGTGTAACTGAGAGATAAATAGTCAAAATATTAAATAACGACATCTACAACAGGCACGGTGTCCCAATTAAAACTACCCGGCCCTGTACTCGCTTATTTTAATAGGTTGAGCTTTTTTAAGGATTACAAACTGAATAGGATGGCCCTCCATTCGACACAATTTGTAAAAATACTGATGACAATTTTTTTTAAAGTTTATTAACTTACCTTACAACTTACAACTCTGTTTAGCTATGTTATACATTCAGGGTGGTCCACATAGAAGGGCGGCCACTATTGGAATTTCGTAAACGGTAAGAGCTTTAAAGGAGTTTAAATAAGAAAAAAAGTTCCCTTTTCTGAGGCCTATTCAGTGATACTAGAATGTTTTAAAAAAGTTCCATAGCGCGCTAGATAATAAACAAAAATCAAAACGGGCATTTTTAAAATCGTTAACTCCATTATACTTGATGGTACAAAAAAGTTGTAGATTTTTTTAACCACTGTAAAATGAAAACATTCATTTGTTTCAATAAATCATAAATTCATAGCACTCAATAGCTTCATTAGGACTTTTTGATAAATTTTATTTGTTTTGAGCCTAAATATCACAATAAATACATTTAAACCTTATACTATTGCAAAGAGGCAAAAAAAAACTTTTTATGAGATCATAGCAAACTATGGTTACCATTTAAAAAAATGCAAGTTTGTAATTTATCGAAAAATTTAAACAATATTGAAACAAGTCAATGTTTTCATTTTACAGTTTTCCTCAAACATTTTTTTGTACCATCAAGTATAACCGAGTTATTAATGATTAAAAACAAATTCCCATTTTGATTTTTGTTTATTATCTAGCCAGCGTGTCATGGAACTTTTTTAAAACATTAAAGCATCACTGAGTAGGTCTCAGAAAGGGGAACAATTTGTCTAATTTAAATTTCCTTGTAGCTCTTACTGCTTAGGAGATCCCAATAGTGGCCCTTCTATGTGGACCACCATGTATACTAAGCTATTGTTGTAACTAAATTATGACAAAATTTTGAACGATCTAATTACTATTATTTTATTAACACCGTCTATCAACGTAAGGCAACAAACAAGTTTTCACACAGACCAAAATCTCAGTTACCAACTGGTGTCTCTGTTTTCTGCCACATAATAAAATATGCAACTGTATGCATATTCAAAGCACATATGCACACTACTACTACCGGTTCAAATCAGTTTAAATAACTTGTGTACCTATCTGGATTAGTTTGGGGACGGGATTCCCAAAAATACTGGTTCCGTTCGGTTTCGGTTTAAATACTAGTTCGTTTTACATTTCTACTGAAAACTAATAATGAGCTATAAATAATAATTTAAAACATTCTTTCCCATTTAAAAACCAGTTTGGCCCTACAATAATATTTTCAGAAGTATTTTGCTGGGTAACTGTTAACAAAAAGCAAAGTGGCATAATAGTATAAAATATTTCATCTGGAATTATCGCCATAGTGTTTTAGGTATGATGATGTCATAACTAAAATATATTGTTTAAATTTTTTTATAGAGACTCAACTTGCAATGGAATTGCGTTATGGATGGAATGGGATTTGGATGGAACATCTACTAACAGAATATGTACAGGACCAGTAATACCACCACAAGTTGGTCAGAATATTAAATGGGATATGCATACCCGTCAAGGAGTCAGTTTATTCCCTCAAAATAAAACAAAGAATGTACATTATCAATTTAAATTTGAAACAAATAATGGTCGTATCAGTTTTAAGTTCAGTTAAATCATATGAAAAATGACAAAATACAGGTAGTGTTTGAGAGTAATAGTGTGATTCTTATTTAAAGCAACGTAAAAGTACAGCTTGTCAATAATAGCTCTGCACTAAAATTGGTTCCAAGATGCATAAATGTTACTCTAAAAGTACAGTTGATTTCAACAACAATATAATTTAGCATAAATCGACACAATAGATATAGGATTGTCATATCCTGTTGACTAAATAAGAGGACACCAAGCTGATATTAACAAAAAAAAGGTCCCTGACTGATTTTAGTGAAATTCCGTGTGGTGACACACGAGAAAATGTATAAACTTGAATTTGTTAATGTTCGTGTAAGCTGGAAATTACTACCCTGCTCACGCAACCTTTTAATGGGCGTTTACACTAATTTTTAATTTCTTCAGAATTTGATAGATTTGGTGTTCAGAATATCATATGTGAAGTTAAAATTGTTTAAATCAACTTCGTTTATTTATTATTAACGATTAAAGTTTTCCCGCGGCAAGTTGCGCCGTAAACGGCTTGAACGATGCGCACGAGAAATGACGTCACACTCCGTACGTGCTCCTCGATGAGGCAAATCACACGTGTGTGCTTGTTGTAAATATAACGCAACCATGTCGTCGTACAGAAGAAAGTGGTGTTTTGTGCCTGAATGTAAGACCACTTCTACAAAAAACCCAGAAAAATAGTTTTTTGCTGTTCCGGATAAAAACACTTAAGATATGTTGTGAAGCCACCCTGAGGGGTCTCGGGGTTGGCTTGAGATCATTCTTTTGCTAATACTGTTAAAAGGCAGTACTGTTTGTATTTTATTCATTATAATAAATTGTAATTGTTGTTCGATTACGTTTATTATTTACAATCGACGGCCAAAGTACGCCCCTGTGGCGTCTTCGTCGCGCGCTTCGCGCCTAACATACCTAATAATAATAATAATCTTTATTTGTTCTGAATATCCCAAAAAAAGGTGTAGAACTTGTCTCAATAATAATTTACGTACATTGCAATAATATACATAGTTAATAAAAGAAAAAACATATTATATTAAAATATATAACAACTTGTCATTATGCGATGCATAGGAACTAGTCCGCTGCACATGGACTGTGCGGAGAGTGACGTCACGGCCAATCACAGCGCGTTTCAGAATTTGAAATATAAAGGGCATTTTGAAAATTCATTTCTCGGAACTGGACGATTTTTTTTTAAATTTTTGGTGGTTGAGAATAAACTTTATAGATCAGATTATCATTTAAAAAATATTTTATCAAGTTTTATTTTTTTGTGTAAATGCCCATTCAAAAATAACATTTGCTATCGCTTCCCGAGTTTGTCTATATAATACGTTATGTTTAATTCGTGTTACAAACTCCACTTTATCCATTTTATGACCCTTATAATACCACACACTTTTTGCTAGACTGTACTTAAGGTACTTCAACTTCACAAATGGCTTTATCATCTGGCTCTATCACTCAATTTCACTACGCATCGGGTTTTTAATAAACCGTTCGATTTGACCGTAAAGTTAATGTTGACATTGATAGTGTAAATATGCATTATGGACTAAAAGTACGAGATTGTTGAAAAGTAAAATGTTGTTTGATGGACATCTGGAAAAATGTTATTTTTAAAATTTTATTTCAGATTTGTTGTTTTATATTTTGATTAACAAAAGTGAGTATATTAAATTTATTATTTTATTCTATAACTGTATTGTACATAGAACACTACTTAACACGTTCGCTGCCCCTGTTGTTAGGCATATCCGCCCCTGGTGCTACAGTTTGTCTGCCATTTTTACGCTTGCAGCAGCAAAACATGGTTTGAAAAAAAAATAACAGGAACCTGGCATGTAAAAATTGAGAACAATATTTATCATGTGCCTGTACTTGCAATAGCAACTAGCTGCTGTGCTACACAGAATAACCAGCTTAAAAACAAAGCAAGTTTACGGACATGCTAGCACGTCGATGGTATCTGTGCAAGTACTAGTTGGACAAGGTAACGTATCAGTGGCAGCGGATGTGTTAAAATGTTGAAGTGTTGCCGAAGGAAAGATTTGAAAACTTGTAATTTGGTTGAATGCAGTTTTAGTGGTCCCATAATTAATAATAACTACATCAATAATGTCTCTTTAGTTGTGTCTCTTGGAATTTTAAACTCTTTAGGATTGCTCTTTAATGTTATAATTTTTTATGAGACTATATCAGGTTAAATCCATATATTCAAAAATTTGGGATCACTGAAAACAGAATACTTCTGGACTGCTGTTATTTATTATCGCATGACCTTAAATCATATAAATTTTGCAGAATGCTTTAACTTTTAAAATAAGGTAATCTTTTAAATATTAATGTTCACAATATTTATTTAATTTTCTATGAGATACATATGTACCTATATATTAAGTGTAATAATTTGTAAGCATTTTTTTAAAAATATAATAAACCTCAGATTTTTTTATTATGACTTTTAAATTGATATCTTTACCCAATAAACGTTCTTACAGATTGTTAATAAATGAAAAAGTATTAAACATCCCAATTAATACTGTTCCTATCTCGCCTAGATAAAGAATACTACTGACAGGAACAAAGAGTATGATTGTTAACTAAAACATTTATAAAATTTATTGTCTGATGCTGCATGTTTATTAGCTTAAATGTTAACAAAATTTGTTTAATACTTTGAGGTCCACATGTTTTGTGTGGCTGGAAACAACATCCCGAATGTTCATCACATCTATGTAAAATGGTCATTTTTGGAAACAGCAACTGAAAATATAACAGTACTTAGACAAATATGTGTAAACTAAATGGTTATATAATATTCAGGTGATTCATTTATTATTAATCTAATTTTGTATTAACGATTTGGGCAGTAAACATACAGTGTCCAACTAGGGCATATTTTCTTCTTATATGTAGTTTGTTAATCAAAACAAAAAAATTGAAAAAGTGGTTGGAGATCATCAGTTATAAAGCCTGAATAATAAAGCGGCATATAATTTATTTTCAGGTAGTTTCTGCAGGACACTGAATATTTTTGGATTCCAAATTGAATATCTTTCAAAATTGTATAAAGCGTATTGTACCTAAAATTTATACCATTTTTAAGTTGATGCCTGTTTTTTTGGAAATATTAGCAGGTACCTACAGAACTTGAACAAGTCAATTATTTTAGAAGGAACAATTTTTTGGTAATATTTTCTGATTATTAATTTAATTGTCTTCTACAATATTAAGTGAGTTTGATGTCTAAAACAAAATATTTTTTGAGTTTTCTGTTTTAATGATAATTTTTAGCTAAAAATGTGATATTTATTAGATTTAAAGCAATAGGCTTAATAAAAAAAAATTAAATATGACTTTAATTTTACTTTTTTGTACATTTTGATTTAATGATCTCCAACTTTTTGTTTAATCTCCTATACTATTTTGGTTAAAAAACCGTAATAGTGGTGTAGGCAGGATGCTTCCATGGGGGTAGTTAATGCGTAGTTCATAGTGCGGTATTCATCCCACCACGATGCTCCCCACAAATTCTAGGATGCACCGTGGTAAGCAGCAAGCATCGCATCCAATATGTAAACACCAATAAGTTTCTATGGGTTTGTTTTTACCTCGTACAACGAGATGAAATGCCTCACTATAAACTAAGCCTTAATAAACGAAAACAGAGTCGAAGACCTTTTTGTTTTTTTTTAGATCACTAGTCTATTTTTAGTTTCTCAGCACAAAATTCAAAGTTCGATTTTATTTCAATTTATTGCCACCTTATGGGGGGGAGGGGGAGACAACCAGTTCCTTATTTTTTATATTTAAAAGTTCATTTATTATTTTAAATGGTCCACAAAATCATAGATTTAGATTGCATTTTTTCTGGGTGCTGATTTAATTTTGTTAGTTATTGATAATCAATTCATAAAAAAAAACGACCACGGATTCGCATATGCAGTCATTTTAAATAGCCAAGCCACAAACACTGTTCTATTTAAATTATACCAACAAATTATTATTTATGCATTGTTATACGTTTATGTAACATAAATTTTTAATTTACCGCACCTGTTGATTATCGTCAAAAATGTTGTCCTTTAGAACTTCTTCTGCATGTATTGCTCTTGGTTGAGGAATCTCGCAACGAAATTTATGCACCCACTGTTCATGTAAATTCCAATTTTTTGAATCTTCAGTGTTGCTTAGAGTAAATTGTATTATAATTACACTAACAAAAATAAACAAAATTGTACTGAGCATATTTTGCAAAAATTACAATTAATTGTGGAACTAAACTTGAGTAAACACGTTCATTTAAACAATTTAGTCAAAATTGTGGTCTGAATAATAATGTTCAACACTGACCTAAAAACTGATTGAAAATTTATAAACACAGATAACCTCATAATTTGCGCAAGTATCGTAATTAAAAGACCAATTTGTAAATTTATTCTAGGAATTCTTAAAATGAACATAGTTAAGTTTCTGATAAGCAATTTCAGTTCACTATGTAATCAATTTATTATATATACAAGTATGTTTGATGGAATTATATTAAATGAACCTGATATTGTAACATAGTTCAGGGTAATATTTTTTCAGTTTAGAATAATATATACTTTCCACAAGTAAAAATGTAAAAACTGTTAAAATAATAGTACGTTGTTCTCTTCGTAAGATATTACTTTTCCGACGACCACTATGTAAAGCGAGTAATTTCGCACGGCTTGCTGCTACTGAAAATGACAAATTGCGCATGACACCGGAAATTGTGTGCAAAGTTCACTTTGCGTGTGTAAAGTGACGATTTCCGCTACATTACACACGCTAAACGCGCTGTCAAGTTAACGTGAAGCAAATCTAACCTCACAAGTGTCAAGTGTCACCAACGTCAAAAAAATGTTATTTTCACAACTTTTTTGCAGAATTAATGATTATGTCTAAGTGGTCGTCGGAAAAGCATAGTGTACAACACGTGCTGAATTGAATATTTCACACTCGTATGACTGAGCCACTCGCCTGACGGCTCGTGGCTCAACTGTCATACTCGTGTGAAATATTCAACTTTCAGCACTAGTTGTACAATATACTATTACATATTTTCTTTAAACCAGAAATATATCTAATGTTGCTTACGACCTTAAAATTATGTAGGTGTAATTTTTCCATTTAATTTCAAAAGATCATGTAATTAATCGCATTTTTTCGATAATAATCTTATTTATTTTATTTAATGTTTAAATATCTCTATGGTACGGACATTTTTAAACGGGAAATATATAATGGCACGACAAAATTGGTATTTCTAACGACAAAAAAGGAAAAGTTCACGATAAAATTAGTATGTAGCACAACAAAATAGGTACATTAAACGACCAATATAAACACAACAAATAGAATTTACGACAAATTATGCTATTTCTACGACAAAAAATAATTTTTGAAGTAAAAATTTTGTACGCATTTATACCTATATTTGTTGGAATTTAATACTAAATATTATGTTTTTAAATTAAATGACGTAAGGGTGTTCTCACGATTCAATTTTAGTTGTTCAGCTTTAGTTGATCAAGTAAAATCGACTGGGATTTTTGTTCACGTTTCAACGTAAATCGAATCAACAGTACAAATAAAAATGGCGTCAACTGCAGCTGTCCGTGCGGATATAGCAACAATTTATTAATTTCTTAACGAAGAACAATTTTAATAAAATGTAAAGCGAAGAAAACGGCGTTTCTGGGTCAGAAAAAGGATTTTACGACGAAACAAATTAGGAGTTTCAAAATTTCCTTAAGAAAACTTGCTCTGGATTCTGGAGGATAGACATGGATATAGGACTCATTTGAGAATGTCCGAACACAGTTTGAAGAACTTCTCTCTAAAATAGAATCAAAGATTTCTAAACAAAATACGGTTAAGCGAGAAGCATTACCTCTTAGATCATAACTTTGGTTGAATTTTCGATGAGCGAACAACAATTTAGAAGAAAAAATTAGAAAAACAAAAAAATAATAATAAAGGCATCCCGAATTCAGTGGTGTAGTCAGATTTTAAATAAAAAATCGCTAAACAAATTTTACCAATTTTAACGTCGAAAAAAAAATCTTAGTAGGCTTTGTAAGTGTAAACTGAATTTTAAAATAGAGTGTCAAAGTACAGTTTTTGATACTTTATCGTCCATGAAAATCGGACCATAAAAAAACTTTTTATAGGGGTGATCTCCTTTGAAATGGGTCACACTGTATAAAAATTGGGATTGGAACTCAGATGTAAATGTATACCGAAGTACTAAGTAGGTATACTGATTTATTATTTATAACAAGAAATATCACAAAATCATATAAAACTGCCACAGATAATGTCAAACAAAAAAAGTATAAATTACGTATAATTGTGAACTTTTATAATCGTATGTTAATTATATCATATAATATTTCCTAATAAGTTGGTCTTTATTTTTAAAAAAAAGCCTTAATCAACTTTTACCCCTTGGTTAAGTTAAAGATTTTATAAAACTTTTTTTAAATAAATAATGAGAATTAAGGTAAAAAGTTCGTTTTCATTAAAAAAAAAAATCACCAACCCTTAAACTGATCCTCATTTTTGGTCCTTTACTTACATTTTTGCCGCTAAAACAAACATTTTGTTGTCCACTTAATGTTTTTGCCGTTAGAACCAATATTTTGTCGTGCACTTTCTTTTTTTTTTCTTTGAAAGAAATATTTTGTCGTTCACTTACATTTTTTGTCGTCAGAATACATATTTTGTCTTCAATTAAAATATTTTGCTTGGTGGCTGGTTGGTAAAACAACCCAACTTGTAATCGGGAGGTCGTGTTCGAATCCCACGGCCGTCTGTCATCGTAGAGGTTTCAGGTGGTTCCCTCTACCCACTATAGGCAAATGCTGTGACAGTACTTCCACCTACCCTTACCTTACCCACCCTTTCCTTGTTCCCCGCCCCCTCTTCCCGGACGCTAATGGCCAAAGTAGTTGAAGCGTCCTTAAGCCAACAATTAAAAAAAAAAAAAAAATTTGTCGTGCATTATATTTTTCTATCATTGAGAATGTAAATGTAGTTGTGAATGATCCCAATTTTGTCTGGCTAAAAAATAGCACCCTTTTTAATTGAGATATAATAAAGTTGGAGTTCTAAAGAAAACTTAGTTACAAGATGTTTGCAGGCGACAGGCGTTAAAATGTTATAAAATCACACTTAACGGTCTTTTTATTCACTATAAGTGCTGTAAAATACAGATTCATAAATATTTAAATTACTTTTATCTAATTTACGTATATAATAAATAATTGAAAAACTTTCTAACGAAGAGACGGTAGTGTCGAAACTGAATTAATTTCTTCCTAAAAGATAATATATTTCATTTTTAAGCAATCTAATCTACATTTATATTATACAAATAATAAGATTTAAAAAAAGAAGCTTTTCAACATGGATGACAAAAAGGTTAAGTTTCTCCTTAAGGACGACTTTGACAACTTGACCATATTTTAGACTTTTGTGTTAACCGCACAAAAAGTTGTGTATAACTAGATTTTCTTAAAAACGCACAGTTAAAGCAAATTCATACATTTTGGGCACTCATATTTTTTATTGCTACCGCAAGTTACAGGATGACGTAAAAATGCATAGCGAAAATCGTCTAATGACGGCACCAATTAATCTATACATGGGATTAAAACGAAATTATTCATAACATCCTTATTGTTGTTTTCTTAAACGACAATATCATTAATATGTAAATCAAATTGTGATTGCATTTATATGTAACTTTAGATTCCAAGAATCTTATTAAAATGTTTAAAAAAACACTGTTTATTAAAAATGCAAATAAATTTAATTTCGTACAGCATACAAAATAGGGCGAATGAGTTTCGAACGATACAAATCATAAAACAAGTACTTGGTGGCATTTCTATGACGACATTGATAAAACCAAGTTGTGTTTTGTCCATATCATTTCTTGTCAAGCGTAGAAAGAAGACGTGTTGGCATATTCTCAGCAAAATTTAATATTAAAGTAGTAAAGTAGATTTTATTCAAAACGTAACCTGTTTTAGGTCAATAAATTAAAATAACAGTTTCGGCAATTGTGAAAAATGTCATCATCGGTAGTAACGTTTGAAAAGCCAATCGAACATATCGGTTTGGCGGATTGGTATGCAAAGCAATGGCAAAATCAGCAAACTAACGACACTCGTCGAAATGACGCATTTAAAATGCGTCATGAAGCAAGACAATTACGAAATGAAACTAGAATTCAAACGGAATGGGATACCTACCACAACAATGCTCGTTTAGCTGACAGAATAACAGAATTAGATCGGTGGAGAGATACAATTCAAGCATGTTTTGATAGGGTCGAAAAGGAAATGAACCTGTTAAAAGATGAAAAGTTTTCAACAGAACGTGAACTTGATGCCTTAGGAATACCTTTAGGTGTTATATCAGAATGTATAAGTATGAGAGATTGTAGACAGGGTGCAGAACTTACTTATGATGATGGAGATACTGAATTGAAAAAGGTTGGATATTCAAAGTTATTGTTTTTTATTTCTCAATATTTATAGACACTATATTTGGGCGGTCTTTGATATTTAGGGCCGCTTTCTCAATCTTTTTAGGGCCCGTTCGTATTTTCAATCCGCCTTTGATTATCGTGGTGACTCATTCATTTCAATGCTTTAGTAGTTTTAAAAAATGTGTCTTGTTTCTAGGAATTATGCGTAGTCGAAAATGTGAAAAAATTACTAATGGATCGATGCCAAGCTGCATGGGAGAAAATTAATCGGCTAGAAGAAGTACGTTTCAAGCTCAAACTAGATTTAAACGACAAACAAGAAGCAATAGAAATTGACAAAGATCAGCTTACCTTGGATAAAGATTGTGCAAATATAAGTTTTAAAACTGACGCACTAAAAATACCAAAAGGGTAAATATCACAGTAATTTATTATAATATGTACTTATGAGGTTGAGTTTTGTAAAACTGTTAATTAAACAGGTAACTGATTTTGTTGTAAATGTCTTTATTTCCTTTTCATTGCATTAGCTCAATTCCATATGAAACGTGGCTGGAACATTCTCGTTACACCAAAATTTTAGCTGATAGCGAATTGGCCGATACTTACAAGATGCGCGAGGCCCTTTTCGTAGTTCGAGAACGCGCTCGTAACGATATGCGAGCTCAACGAGATTGTGTCGATTTTACTTTGAGAAAACGAATTTACGAAACTCAACGAGCTCGCAATGAACTTGAATGGCAACAGTTCAAAATGAAAGAAGAAATGGAAAAAGTTTTACTAGAAATTAAAACTTTGGAAGACGCGTTACTGGCAAAAACAGATGCTTTAAAATTGTGTGAGACACGTTTGGAAAATCGTTCGTACCGTCCTGGTATTGAATTAGCACGAGATGAACCAGAAATGGGACTAAAGGACGAAGTTAGACAACTAAGACAAACTCGTAAAGATTTAGAAGACAAAATCAATTGCGCAAAAACAACTTATAATGCTCTAGAAAACCAACAAGTTCTTATAGATATAGATTTAAACAATAAATGCCAATCGTTGATGACCGATATTAGATGTCTGGATCTAAGAGTACGCTTAAAAACAGACGCCGATGGTGGAAAATCAGACACCGATAGAAATATTCAACTTACGCACATGGAAGATGAAATACCTCCAACGTAAAACTGCCAAATTGAATAGGTGTGCATACTGCATACATACGATGATGTATTCTCAAAATCATTTTTATTTGGTACACTTATGTCCATATTTTTACCTATACAGCGAATGTAGTTCGCAAAAAATTGTGCTGTAATGAAATAATGTTTGTACGTAATGAAATAATAGTAAGCGTGATGTGTTCTTTTTGTAAGTGTGTAAGAAATAATAAATTGATGTTGATGTATCAAAATTTATTTTAAAAAAACTGCTAATCTACTATCACAGATTTCAAATTTTACTATTCTAAAATAAATAATAGCTAAAACTATAAGCGTAATTTGATATCCTACTAAAAATAGCTTAACACATGTTGAATTATAATTTTTTTGTCATTAAATACAAAATTATTTACTGCTTAAAATTCCTCGACAGATGTGTAAGTAACAGTTTATTTTCGTCGAGTAGTACATTTAAACCAAAACAAGTAAATATAAAATTACAAAACATACACTAAGCGTAAAACAACTAGTTGAAATTCATCATGGCACCAGAGTATTATAAGAACACTTCAAAATTATTGCAAGGTGAGACGATAGATTAATACCAATAATGTACTTAGAATACGTAAAACAGTTCATTTTTGAAATTAAAACCACACGCGAACAAAAAATATTTTAAGCCTATCATAAATAAATACATGGATATTTGGAAAATTCCCAGGATGCGGTGTAACTCTCAGCGACGTCTGAAGAAATTTAAATATATCCTAAATTAAGAAATAACTTAGATTCTACAAATAAATTAGTTAAAACTTAAAACGTTGATTATGAAGATATCAGTTTCACTTCAGTATCTCTCATTTTCTCGGATTTTTCAATTATAGATATTATTAATTCACATAACATCTTTTGTTTCACATATAATTGTTTTTATATCACTGTACATAATATTTCTGAATTTCCTTTCGTACTAATACCATTGCACACCAGCACACCACTGAAAATGTTATCTGAGGTTGAAAAGACAAAAAAATCTCATTTTGTATTTCTATTAAATTTCCTAGAATGCGATAATTTTTATTTTGGAAGATCAAGTGCAGATTGGCAAGAGCACGCTGTGTGGTTGGTGGCAAAAACATGCAAATATCTTTCGAAAGGACCCTTGGTCTTCACTCTCTTCAATACCCTGAATGTTAGGTGGGTGTTTTCAGTAACTTGGGGCGCGCACAGCCTACCAGGTTTGCAACAACCAGATTGTGCATCACACCTATGAAGTACCGTTACTTTTGGAAACATAATCTGAAATAAAAGAACGTCTATTAGATAATATTTAAAGTATTAATAAATTGCGTGACGTGAAAATACTGATATAAATAGTACAAGAATTACTTTAAATGTCGGCAGTTTATTTTTACTTCTAGTTCAAGGTCCATATCAATATGATTTGATGGTCATCGCTAGTTTGTAATGAAAATTAAGTAGACTGCGGTCACAAAAATGAACTTTCTGGAAATGTTTTTAGTCGTGGTATTTAACATATTAACATGTTAGTTTCTTTTCTGTAATAAATCATTTTGTTTCATTTTATTACACCATCAAATTTATTTTGTAATGTTTATTAACACGTTAAGCTCGGGTGTGAGATCCAAAATTTGGGTCCCTGGGCCCAAATGTTTTTTTTTGTTGTAATTTTATTGTTATGTATTATTATGACTTATGCTAGTTGCGATTTTGAAAAATAATGTTCCTTATAGTACTTTTTTGAGATTTTGTTTGAGACACCATATGTATGTCTCGCTATCTAAGCGTCCACTTGGACCGCGTGACACGAATGTAATATTTCACTGCAAGTCTGCATATTTACATACGCAGTGCGGCTGAATGTGAATCAAACGATAGTAGTCTATCTACAAAATGGCTGTACCGTTTGTGAAAAATATTACTGCATTAGCTGCTTTTTTGCTGTACACAAACTACAAAAAAAAAAATTTAACTGTTTTTGTTCTAAAGTTTTTTTTTAAGGAATGACCAATTTATTATTGTTTAATTTAGTTATTGTGTTTATTATACAAATGTGTATTTCTTTATTTTACACCTTTACTGTATTATTTTTTCTGAATATATAATTTTCCATTCAGTTCCTTATTAAAACCAAATTATCCGAAAAAATTCCGGACCAAAAGCATAAGTTGGTCCTCCGGACGGCTATGTATCACATTCCAGGTATTTAGCATTATATTGTGATATCCAACGATAGGCACGCCGTTCAAGTGAACTCAAGTAGTGAGACACACCATTTCGCCTCGCCGTCCGGCTGACCACTAAAGTGAGACACAGCGTTTATGTCACGCCGGGCTTAACGTGTTAACTTAACTAAACTGCTTGATTCATTAAAACCAAATTACTTTTATAATTTTATGCAAATTGTAGTTGTAGTACAAAAAATGACCAAGGTCCACAAACATTAAATATAATGGCTTTAAATGTGTTTGTTGTTCACACAGATGATCTCGACTAGCCGGATGTACCATATTTTCTATTAAAAATGCATATACGTATAATTTATTTACGTTCCGAAAATCATACAGTATTATCACAAAACTACTGAAAAAATAACTACATTTGGTTATTTCGATATTAATTTGTCAATTTTACATCGATATTATCTAATAATTATGTTATTCAACCCTAAAATCTTGTAATAATTTGTTTTACTGACATAATGGGTTATCAAGAAACTAATTAATTCCTTAAACTTGTTATCGAATAAAAATAACATGTAACAAAACTCAAAGCAATTAAATTAAAAATCGCAACTCATTCACAAATGAAGTATTTTTTGCGTTTAGTGAATACGATTGAAGAAATTCACTGGAAAATTTTTAAAATTTGAAAATTCTTACATATCGAATAACTGCAAGAACTTTCAGACTACGTAATTTTCATGTTTAATAAAAAGGAAGTGAATTATGCATGAAGCGGTTCTTACTATGTATTACAAAAACTGTTCCGATGAATTTAAACAAGGCCGAATCAATTTGTGTGTGGGCTAGATTTGAGGTCAATAATTGAAAAAAAAAAATAAGAAATTCGGTTAACTATGCTTGGCGATACACTGCCCGTCATTTTTTACTCAGTTAAATTTAATTTTTATAATAAAACTGTAATTGATGGGTAAGTAACTGATATACATTGCATTGCAAATGCACCAGTCAACCGTGTCCGCATAAATATTAAGTAGTAATTATCTTATAAGCTAGATTATGTGCGAGCGAAACAAGTGCATCTTCTTGTTGGAAAACCCGCGTGTTACGTTAGTAAAAGGTAGTTGTGGGATTCCCGCAGCGGTGGCAGGTCGCGTTGCCTTAATTAATAATTTCAAAATTTCATACACGGTTTTTCTGGTTATGCAGTTACTGCAGTATTTTCCAGAGATTTAGTTTAATAAACATAAGGACTCCATAAAAAAGTACTATAATAGCATTTTATATTGTATGAAACAAGTGCAATAATATTCAGGTATTTTAGAACATTACTTTTGTCATTATTATCTCCGTCGTTATTTATTTTTTCTATACTTTTTCAATTTCAAATGAAAATTTGCATGTTAGGAAGGTTTTATTTTTTGGTTCATGGTGGTGTTACTGTCATTTTTTACTTTCGCCATAAGAAAATGTTTGAATCCCAATTTTCGACTACTTTTGACTACTTTCGCGATGAAGCCCGCGCGTGCGTTTGTGTGTGTAACTATGTGCGCGCGCGCGCGTATGTCGTGTGTGCAAGACGAAAATTGTACTTTTTTGACATTAGTTATGGATAAAGCGTCGTAGAATTTGTTACAAAGTGCGTACATTTATTTGATTTTTCAAATAATAATTAATATAAAGGGTGTTTAAGCTGAAATGTCAATCTTTAGTGTTATGCAGTTTAATTTTCTTAGTAAAATTCCGTTTGTTTTAACTCTCTTGAAATTTTGAGAAAAAAGTTATGATTCAAAAAAACTTACATAATTTTTTTAAAACCCTGTGGTTGTTTATGTTTTAAACACTTGCATGAAACGACGTTCACATTTTGTAGACAGACGTCTTTAACAAAAATGAGATTAATTAGAACGCTATGAAGCGGTATACTTAAAACTTTTATTTACACAAATACACAAACACAATATTGCTGTGGCAACACCAGTTTATTTAATTTATTATTAATAATTAATGCAGGGTAGATCATGCGTTCCGTAACTAATTCATGTGAAATATTGAAGGAGTAAGGCTAGGCGCGCACATGCGATTTTCGGTCGCGCGATTATTTAGTCGCACAAATAGAACTCATGGTTTTAAGTGCAGTTGCGCTCACATGCGACTAAATAATCGCAGCGATTAAAAAAATGCAACACTTTCCATTTTCGCAGCGACGCGATTGTCGCAATTTGAAATGAATCACACAAGCAGGCATGAACCTGCGCGCACTTGCGACTATTCTGCCGTAGTTGTGGTTCATTTGATGCTGTATATTTGACTGTGTTATTAAAATTTTGCTTTTAAAATGTCTGAGGTGAATTATCCTACTGAAGAATTAGTGTCCAGTGTTTTAGACACAGAAACTATAATATCGGAGGTGGAAAAAAGACCAGCTCTTTGTAATATTATTTTTAACAATTCGTCAAAACTTTTTATACTCATTCTATAATAGCTGAAAAATTTATGAGGATGATCCCTCAAATCACTATTAATTTTATAGAATTGTCCTTTTAGCAATCTTTGACTTAATATTGGATGTACCCAATGTTGCTTTTTACGTTGTTTTCTGAATCTTCGACGAAACAAAGCAATCACACACACAAATCCATCTTGATTCTAATGTGTTGTTGCGTTTAAAAGTCGCAAGTGCGCGATCCATACAATTATCTTGCGACTACGATTTTATAGTCGCGGCGACAGAAAATCGCATGTGCGCGCCTGGCCTTAGTTTAAAGTACGATGTATGTGTTTAAAAAAATTGGAAAAAAATCGGTTATAGATTGCACATTTGCGACAACCAACAAGATTTAAATATTGTGGCTTGGAGGCTTAAGATGAACTGCTCCGACATACTTTTAGGCTAGGCGCGCACTTGCGATTTTTTGTAGCATGATTATTAAATCACGGAAATAAAATTCAACATCAAAAAAAGCATACTTGCGATTAAATAATCGCAACGATTAAAAAGATGCAACTGATCTATTTTACAAGGACCTGATTGCCACGAATTGAAATACATTAAGTACATTATCAAGTACGAACCTGCACGCTCTTGCGACTGTACCAGTAGCACCAGTCGCAGTTTTAATCCGTTACTTATCATAAAATTTCGTGTATAATCCGCCAAATTTTTACTCACGTTGCCCTCTAAACCTCGGGCTAAATCAAGCATGCGTATCATATACGAGAGCGTATTTTAAGAGGGAATTTACGTAATATAAATGAAATCGCAATAATTATAAAATGTCTGACAACTAATTTACTATTTTGGATTTAAAAAAAATATTTTAAATGCAAAAAGCAGCCTACTCTTCACAATCAACAGTCGATCAAAGAAAAATTGTGGAAACATTTTTCATACTAATTGTCTAGTAATAACAAAAAGCATAAGAGCAATTCCTTAAATGTTATGATTTTTATAAAATTTCGTTTTAGCGACCTCTCACTAATAATAGTATGGACCCAATATTGTTTTTTGTTGTAGTTGTCGTTGTTTCTTTGCTTTTGATTTCAACAGCAGAGCCACAACACCACAACGCAGCATGTTCCTTTGAAGTCCATCTTAAGAGTAACAAAATTATAACTAATCAATCGCAAGTGGGCTAACCGCAAAATTAGACAAACTGCTAGATGTTTAAATTAAACGGGATGCAATAACCAACAAAGATTTAAAATTATTTTCATTGAGTTAAATTGATTTGATTGTTGTTAATAATGTTTATATACAGGGTGGTCCACATAGAAGGGCCACTATTGGGATTTCTTAAACGGTAAGAGCTACAAAGAAGTTTAAATTAGACAAATTGTTCCATTTTCGGAGACCTATTCATTGATGCTTTAATGTTTTTAAAAATTTCCATGGCACGCTAGATAATCAACAAAAATCAAAATAGGCATTTTTTTTTAATCGTTAATAACTCGGTTATACTTGATGGTACAAAAATAGTTTTGGGGGAAAAGTTGTAGATGTTTTTACGCACTATAAAATGAAAACATTCATTTGTTTCAATATTGTTTCAATTCTTAGATAAATTACAAACTTGCATTTTTTTAAATGGAAACCCTAGTTGACCATGACTTTATGTGAAAGAGTATTTTTTTAGCTTTTAAAAAATATATAGTTTTATATATTTGTTGCAAAAAATAACCGAGATATGGGCCAATTTTGTAAAAATTCGATCATCAAAGTTTGCCATGATTTCGTAAACAAGTGATGTTTGCAATTATTAAACAACTAAACGTCATTGCCAAGTAAATTCTGAAACACCCGCTAGGTTTTTATCACTTACAAAGTAATATTCTAACATATTAAACTTTTCAAAGAGTTCAAATTTAGCCATGTTCACAATACCACAATAAACAGTTATAAAATACAAAATAATAATAAAAATTATTAAACAACTAAACGTCATTTCGAAGTAAATTTTTCAACTTTAAAGCAAATCCCTGTATTATTATATATATATATATTATCACTTGTTTACGAAATCATGGCAAACTTTGATGATCGAATTTTTACAAAATTGGCCCATATCTCGGTTATTTTTTGGAACAAATATATAAAACTATGTATTTTTTAAAAGCTAAAAAAATACTCTTTCACATAAAGTCATGGCCAACTAGGGTTTCCATTTAAAAACATGCAAGTTTGTAATTTATCTAAGAATTGAAACAATATTGAAACAAATGAATGTTTTCATTTTATAGTGAGTAAAAACATCTACAACTTTTCCCCCAAAACTATTTTTGTACCATCAAGTATAACCGAGTTATTAACGATTTAAAAAAAATGCCTATTTTGATTTTTGTTGATTATCTAGCGTGCCATGGAAATTTTTAAAAACATTAAAGCATCAATGAATAGGTCTCCGAAAATGGAACAATTTGTCTAATTTAAACTTCTTTGTAGCTCTTACCGTTTACGAGATCCCAATAGTGGCCCTTCTATGTGGACCACCCTGTATAATAGTAAAGTTTTTTTTGGTCGCTAATCTTCGATTAAGTAGTAATCAACTAATAACGTATTTGTTTGGTCTTTTTACAATCGACAAATAAATAAATTTAAATTAATGGACAAAAAAATTAAAAAAACCAAATTGCACAAACAACATCATAAACAAATTTAAAATAGCAAAAAATATGCCGGTCTGAAAATTATTTTTTTGTGAATTTGTTTTGCCAGTACATTTTCTAATTTCGTTTAAGAAATTTCAAGGCTTTCCTTCATAGTAAAATAAAGGTTAGTATATTTTTAAAATCTTTCTTAAGAAATATGAACGTATGATTAGACCGTAAACCTGTTTAGTAATAATTATTAAACCTAACCTAAAGTATTCAATAATGAGAGCTGTTAAAACTAAGTGAATGTAAATAAATTAACTTGTTTACCTCTGTGTTAATGTCAAGCAATTCCTCGACACTCAACAGTTCTTCAATTTGTATAGCTCTTGGTTGTGGCTTGCTGCAGGCAAACTCTTCAACTAAAAGTTCGTGCTTTCTCCAGTTTCTTTGGTCTACACTTCGATTAGCAGAAGTAAATTGCTGTAGAACAGCAAATCCAAAAACACTGATTACGATTAAAAATGTATGCATTTTTCGCGGTGGAATAAAACGCTTCTAATTTGTTTGCTGCACGTTACAAGAAAAGGCGCCTTTTATCTACTTAATGTGGTTTTTATCAAATCGAATGTTTGTTTTTACTTGTAAATGATAACCTTAGCTAACTATGTTAACTTGTACTTCTGTCGATTAGTCTGGTCAGTTTGTCTTGGCAGTCTTCGCCGTCTTTGATAACTTGTTGCGCTACCGCGTGTTCGGATGTATATATATAGTAGTAGAGGGTGTGAGGTTGAATTTGTTGGAAAGCCGGTAGGACGATGACTAATTGTGACGGCTGGGAAACACTCGTGTGCCACTAGCTGTTAATTTCTTGAGTGAATGAATTGAATGAAGATTCATCACGCTGACATTGGTAAAAATAGAATACAATACAATACATAATACACGCAAGTTCGATAACTGTTAACTGAGATAATATTTTCTCTTACATAAATTTAGCGAGATGGCGTTATCGTTTACCAAAATGTGAACGCTATGAACGATTCTACTTATTTGTGTTTTAAATGGCATTTATTTTTATTAATTAATATTCATTTATGTTACCACGTAGATACAAACTATCCTTTACGTAAAAAACGAAATTGTTAATATTATTAGCAATTAGTTTCACGTAAGATGCAAAATATATTTCATGTGATAATATTTATCTTGAAAAGAAAAATGCTCTCGTGTTTTAAAAAAGTAAAAATGGTTTTCCTTTTTAAACCTAAAATTAAATTGAATAATCTGTTTATTCAAGCAAAGGTTAATTTGATAGTTTAGATGCGAAAATAAATATAGACTGTAGACTATTCAAGTTAAACAAAATAAGTTGCAAAGTTTGTGCACTTGTCACTTTTGGGCTGTGTTGTATTTGAATTTTAATTTAAAAATTAAACAATAACTTATAAATTGTGGGTCCAGTTCGTTTCTTCGCAAAAAAATCATAAACAAAGTGCTATGTAATTTATGTTATGCCTATGCAAGAATTACTGACGAAGTAGCTAAGATAAAATTTGAGAGACTCGTTTTAATTTTTAATTAATATTAAAAATAACAGCGATAGCAGCAACGGCTTGCGGTACGTTTTAAGGCATTCTGTAAATTCCACCGATAAAAACACCTATCGTTATTGCACAACATTATTTATGAATGCAAAACTCCTGTTCAAATTGAGGACATAACGCAATGTAGCGGAATTTGATGTAACCGTTTAGTAGTACTCGTAGTAGCAGTTTATCCTACAAAACTGTTCTTATATTTTTGGTTAGTTATTGATATTAAAAGTGGAAAGACACATTTAATCAATAAAATGTGCTTAGTTGCATTAACAGTAATCTTATCTCTACAACATTACAATTTGTATAGTAAATAAAAGAACAATAACAATATGAATTGTTAATAATAATATTGAGTGACGCCTACATCTTTATATGCCTTAAATGATAGTAGTTTTTAATGAAAAATAAACCAAGTGAAAAAGTTGAAAAATTAAAAACTAAAACAATTTTATTAAAAAAATGTTTACCTGTTTGCAACCCTTTCATGTATTTTTCAAATATTTTTTGCATATTCTTATACATACCAATAAAAATTTTGTGTTACCTGAAAATTACCTTTTTAAACTTTATTTTACCTAGCATAGTTTGCTTTTAAAATGTTGTAATTTTTCAGTTTTTTGCAGTTTTCTCAAACTCGTATGATTACAAAGTTACCCATGTAACGCGATAGATTATTGTTATCCTATACAGGGTATATAAATAAATACATACAAATACAAATAATTTTTTTGTGTTCAGAACAATATTTTTAACTTCCAAGTATATAATCTAGAGACTAGACCCTTACAAAAAAGGAGAGTTGAATATTTAAGAATTTATTTATTAATACGATGCTCTATCGTAACCAACTAAATATTTTCCAAGAAATGTAAGTGAATGTGAAAGTTTAAAAATGTTACGGACTTTTTTTTAAAGCTTAAATTACAAGAAAAAAATGAAAGTCCGTGTTGAGAGTAAGATAGCTCTCAAGATAACTTGAAACGTATAAATATTTTTACGAATAAAGTCATAAACATTAATCTAGCATGCCAACTTGATTGTACTGAGCCTAAAACCAAAGAAAATTATTGGTCGTCTAAAAAAATTAAAGGTAATTAAAACGTGTCGCTATTTGTTTGGGAAGAAAATAAAACAGACGAATTTCGAATTACTAACAATTCGGATCTACGTTCAAAATTTATGCAACACAAAATCAACCACAAGTGCCGCTTGAAACAAAATTTATAACGATATAATTGTATTATGTTTTATTTACGGGTTGTGACTTTCAGTTTTCCAATCAGGAACTATACGGGGTGATTTGCTAGCCTTTTTACAAACTTCGGCAGCTGTAAGTAGATTACATTTCAATATTTTTTTTTCATAAACAGGTCCGATTTTCTTTTGTTCATAATTTACAGAGGTTTTAAAAAAAGATTGTACCCCCGCCTGAATAGGTACATAACTTGCAACGAACAAATTGTTCCCCTTTGTGAGGCCATGCAGTGATATTGAAACAAATGAATGTTTTCATTTTACAGTGGCTAAATAAAACTACAACTTTTTCCCCAAAAATATTTTTGTACCATCAAGTTACAAGCGAGTTATTAACGATTTAAGAAAAATGCCTATTTTGATTATTGTTTATTATCTAGCGTGCCATGGAACTTTGTTAAAACATTAAAGCATCACTGAATGGGTCTTAGAAAGGGGAACAATTTGTCTAGTTTAAACTTTTTTGTAGCTCTTACTGTTTACGAGATCCCAATAGTGGCCCTTCTATGTAGACCTAATTTTACCGCACGTCTTTAGGGGGTGTAACTCCGAAAGGAGACGTCTATGGAAAAAATTTTATATAAAAGCCCCCCCTTAATTTTCGATAAGCAATTACCTCCCGAAGTTTTTCGCAATATTTAAGAAACATCCTGTATAATATTTAAAGTAAACTGAGACTAACTGATATTTAAAATTACACAAAAAC
The DNA here is from genome assembly GCA_947652605.1 of Elmis aenea. Classification (NCBI taxonomy): domain Eukaryota; kingdom Metazoa; phylum Arthropoda; class Insecta; order Coleoptera; family Elmidae; genus Elmis; species Elmis aenea. The sequence goes on along the minus strand of OX393577.1, from coordinate 29,038,740 downwards.
TCTTTTAGCATTTTAAAAACATGTTAAAAAATATTGAAAGAACCTTACTTAATATTTTAAAATTTGTCTTTGGAAATTGTTAAATATTTTACAAAACTATATCTTTACGAATACATAGGGCAATGTTTCTCAAAGTGTGGTCCGCGAGCCCCTGGGGGTCCTAGAATCCTTCTGAAGGCGTCCCAGAGCTTAATCATCATGTTCAAATATCATCAAAATTTGTTTAGCAGGCAAAAAGTAAACAAAACCATTGTCTACAAAACAAATCATTGAAGTCTTCTGTCAGCATTTAATTTTGAAAGGGGTCCCCAAGTAAAAAGTTTGAGAAACACTGATACAGGGAATAGATGAGCGCTGCAGTGGTTGTTAACACCACATCAAAATTTAATGCACGTGTTATTTGTTTTAGGTTATATATATTTTTCTGGTGGTTCAAATAACTTATAGAATGCGCGCCATCGATATTTAAATGGCGATTTAAATAAAATATTAAGAATGTATTTTTTCAATGATCAAGTAATTTTTAAGCTGTTTATAGGTATATCTTTATAGAGACTGCGAATGTATTGCATATTTATTTATTTAAGTGTACAAATAAAATATAACAAACATTCAACTTTTGAAATATTTAGAAAAAATTTAATTGATTATACATTTATTTATTTTATTAATGCTATACAATAATTTTTTATTGCACACATATTTCTTTAAATGCTTACGATTATTAAGCACTTTATTTTAAATATGGAGCCTTTAAATTGTCCTCGTTAAAATATGGAAAACTTTAGTGGCCAAATTTGTTTGAAAAAATTGTAAACATTTTAGGTTTTTCTACAATTATGGCATTTTCTATTTCGTGTTTTAATTTTTATAAATCCATTATTTATAAAAATATGTTCCTTCTTTAATTTTTAATTTGGTTTGTACGAATGTGTTGAAATAAATATAAATGTTAATTAACAAATTGTTTGATTATTTAAGTGATTAATTTATTAATATAAACAGGTTTATTAATAAATAAGGCTGCAACTGATGATTTTACGAGAAATTAAAAATTATTGGTGTTGCATTTTGACAAGAAATTCTAAAAAAAAGTGATATTTAATTACTATGCTAATGAATATTAATTGTTATTGATTTTACTGCGCGCTAATGTGATGATTGCAAGGTAGAACTGAGTGCCAAGGACTTGCTAAATACCTATGTCAACCACTAGCAAACTACAAGGTATAATAATGATTTTTTTGAAACGATTTTCTTATGGCATGGTTGAAGTCATGGTATGTCTTACTCTACACTGTTGATAAAATATTTAGTATAAAATTTATTAAAATTAGACATACTTAAAAAAATTAATTTGAATATAGTAATATCAGAATGAGTTTTTCACTAAACCACTAACCAATAAAATTTAAGATGGTGCTATCTATAACTTCGGTATTGGTTTTGTTTTAACAGAACAACGTTTTTGTATATTTTTGCCAACAACTCAATAATTACTTATTTCCATAAACTGTAGGTAATAGGTATACATATAATGATTAGATTATTAAAATATATATATAAATTAATATTAAACATAGCGTGTACTTTTTAAAATAAAATTAATTTCGTCTATCGGTTTCGTTATGTTTTTAAAGCCCTGTATTAGAAAAAATAATTTAAGGTTATAAAATGTATACTCTTATTGGTAGCTTTTTTGTTATTATCAATATTATATGAGTTATTGAAACAACCGGGATAATTAGCACCATATACCTATATTATAAACTAAGATACTATTTAATAAGATATATTTTTAAATTCTAAATAACTTTTTTCTGAAAATTTTTATTGTAACTCTTAATTCTTAAAATAAGGATACTTTAATCTTGCGAGTATTTCTAAAATCGTTAAAATCTTGTGTCATTTGAACTTTTTATTATCTTAAAATTAGTTTAGACCATTCACCAACTTTTATCCAAAAAACTGTTTGTTTGAAATCGATAATAACAAACTTTTCTATTTGTTACAGACTTTTTAAATAATGCTGTATGTTTAGGGCTTATAGATAGGATCTAGTAAACGAAAGGATTTAATGATGAAAAATACTTTACAATTCACATTAATGCATCTTTCTCTTAGGTTAAAGTGACGTGATGTTTTTGGGTCAAATGGGAGACATTTATTGGTAAAAGAAAAGTGTATACAAGCAAAATATTTTATTCTCACAAAAAATGATGCACGTCAAAACTAGATAACTTGGCTTCCAAATGACTACCAATGTATGTGTATTTGTATTTAAAAACTACATTTTGTTTCAGTTTAATATAAATCTTTTAAATAATATAAAAAACTGAATTTTTTCAGTACTGTGTATTTTTTAAGTAATTTTATATCATTTTTTAAATGTTTGCAACTTCGTGACGAGAAACATTCAAATTGTATTTTGTTTATATTACGCTTTTGAGTGTTTTAAAATTTAATTCAGTTTTGTCTGATGTCCAATATGTTTAAATTACCGAATAACTATCTTAGAAGTCGGAGCATTAGTACCAGGTAAAGAATACACAAATCCAACAACTCTTTTTAATTGTTGGCATGGCACATGATTCTGCTCAAAATGTTTGAAGATCTCTACCCAGTACCCACCTCATATCGGATTCTATATAGGGTGTTTCATAATTGAATGCTGATCCTTAGGGGTATTATTCCTTGGATGATTTAAAAAAAAAAAGTTCAAATCAATGTGGGTCCGCAACCGCCGTATTTTTGAGATACAGGGTGTTAAAAGTTGAAAAAAATATCGGTTTTTTCGTAATATCTTTGATACCGCTTTAGATACTTTTTTGAATTTTAGTAGGTAGGTACTAACTAGGCATAAAAACACATTTTTTTCAGAAAAAAAAATTGTTCTATTTCTACCAATGGCGTCCGTACTAACAAACTTTATCTCTTGACTTTTTTTTGTCCGACGAACGGTTTTCGAGTAAACTTTTATCACCCTATATCTCAAAAATACGGCGGTTGCGGACCTACATTGATATGAACTTTATTTCTTAAAATCATCCAAGGAATAATACCCTTAAAGATCAGCATTCAATTATAAAACACCCTGTATATTAATATTAATCCAATCCTGCACTTTTTTTCTGTGATATTGTTTTAAATACGACACCTTATAAAAAAGTACATTTTCATTTGAATTTTTATGGGGGACGTTTTGAGGAACATTTATGAGTGGCGGACGATAATTTCAAATGTGGGACAATCACCCTGGTCACCTTAGGTAATTCTTTAAATCGGCACTCAGATGGAAACTTTAAACACTATAATTCACTTGCATGTACGTATTTATCTACCGTTTAATGAATTATGAATAAAATCATATTTTGTCACGTCGGTTAATAAAATACGTCATAAAAATTGCGATAGATAAAGGGAATAAAATGTTAAGCACGTCAGTACGTTTCTTTTATTATTATATCAAAAAGAAGTGCTTAGAAATAATTTTGACCCAATCCTTAACTACCTACAAAACATTTTTTTTTAAATTTATGGCAGATTTTATTTGTTATGTTGACTGCGCAAAAAAAAGTGTATACATTGTATAACATACAACACAATTATAAATATTAGCTTACTTGGGGTAATTGATTTAAAATAATATATCGCAATATTGTAGGCATATAGGGTATTGTGATTTAAATATTATTCCAGTTATTAATAAAGTTACAAAACAATTGATAGGGCATTATCAATTTAAATTTATTGAAGGATACTTACAGTAAAAATGGAAATCAAATATCATATCCATTTGCGAGATAAAACCCCAAGATATAATCTGGATATTGTTAAATATCTTCCCGTGATTTTATTGGTTTCCAACTCATCAAAACCCATAAAAATTTAAGAATGCATTACTACAATTCTTTCTATTTTGTAATGTGTAAATTAGGAGTGTAATGCGATTTTATGTACCTAACGTAGATTTTCGATTTAAATAACCAAAATGTGAGTATGCTTACAAAACAGGTAATAATATATTAAGTCTACTCATGTTTTATTGTTTTTTTTTAAATATCTTTATTATTCATTTATTTATATTTTATTCGACAGTTACGTAAGTTTTGGATTTCTTCATACGTTTTATGAATCGATTTATTTAATATAATATTTTATGAATAATGAAACCGTCCAAATCAATTTTGATTAGCTTTTATAGATATATTTTATCACAACTAAATTTTTTTGTGTAAATGTGTCATTAATTTAATCGATTCATGATGTTCAGAAAGTAAAATGTTTCCTAGTGACGAAGCAGCGTAAGACTGTAAAACTGTTTATGAACTGATTTAGAAGTAAAACAGAATAACTTATATATGCATAAAGTAGCAATCAGTTTTTTGTCTGTTTATTTATCCTGAAAATGTAACGATTAAAAAATTCAACAGTGGTAGGTTCAAGTCTGTTGAATTACCCTTAACCTCCTAAGTAGTTTTACGGGTAAAAACATATCAAGCTAGCTAATATTGCACTTTTTATTATTATCTTGATTATTTCATTATTCCTATCATTATTGTTTTATTATTTTGTTTTTCTTTATAAATAATGCATGTTATATGAATCGGAATATTTATAATAATACCTACCCTATGAACAATAATATCGTGCGACCCATTATGATTAGCTTTTTTGGATATATTTTATAATAATTACTAAACAAAAACATTTTGGGTATATGTTTTATTGCACTGACCGATTCATAATATTCAAAACAAAAAACTTTGCTGCTAAAGAATTAGCGTTGTAGATTGATTTTGAAGAAAAACAAAAGATGCTATTAGTTAATAAAGAACGAAACTGTTCTCCGCTTGTTTATATGTATTTGTGTAACTATACAGGGATGCGCAAAAGTATGGAAACAGACAAATATCTAAAAGAATACTATTGCAGATATAACAATGAAAAATATATTTCAACAGTTCTTTGGTTCAATTTATTACAGTTTATACACCCAATTTTTTGTTAAAATCAAAATTTGAAGGAAAGTGTTTTAAAAAATGCCTCCAGACACTACAAATTATCAAATATAATTTTGAAAATTAAATCTTTGGAAAAGTTACATTCAATTATAAAAATATCTGTAGCTGAAAGCATTTAGAAAGAACCTTTTCAACTCTATTCTTCCATATGTTAACTTTTTAAACAAAATTATTTTTTTTAAACGTTAATACGCTATATTGTTATTGCCTTAAAGTGACATGTATAAATTTGTGAGTTTTACAAAAATATGTGACAAATAATACAGTTTTAATAGCCTTAAGTCATTGTGAAAAAAATCTACAAAATCTGATTTCTGCTCAGTTAAAAATCAATTTCATCAGAAACTTTTTACTATTGCCCAATTTTTCGCGACCCACGACCCATCGTTTAAAAAGTCCTGACGGAATATGTCTATCTATCTATAATCTATTCCCTTTCTACCCATAGGTTGTAAGGGTGAAGTTTTTCCATACATCATACATATTATTTTTCCAGTCCTTTCTATTCTGTGCTAGATTCTTTGCTTCTACCCACGTGTTCCCTTTTTCTTTAAGATTTTTTCTAATGCGTTGTCCCAAGTTTCCTTTGGTCTTCCTCTTTTTTTTTACCTGGCATTTTACTTTCCCATATTCTTTTAACTTGTATTGAGCAATTGAGCTGTCCAATCTTTGTAAGTATCCCCACCACCCAAATTGTCTTTATTCTATGAATTGTTTCATCATTGTTGTGCTTAGTAGAGTAATTCCTCTGTAGTTGTTGTGGTTTTTGTTGTCTCCGTTTTTGTAGTGGTAGTATCAAAGCCATTTTCCAGTCTTCCGGTGTCTTTTCCTCGATCCAAACCTTATTGAATTTTTTTTAGCAGCAATAAGGTGGCTTTTCTCCCGTATGAATAGAATGTGTTCAAGTATTATTTGTGCTGATTTATTGGATTAATCATTTAACATTTTCGAAACAAATTAATTGTTTAAATAGTTTTGCAAAAAAAATATAAAATTGTTTTTATTTGATTCCGTATAAACAATTATCGTCTCTGACAATTAACAATATTTAAAAATAGCTAAGAAAGCACATAATTGTTATTTTTATACTCAAAGTAATACACTCAATAATGTAAACAGAGAAAACCGCATTATGATGAATATTTCAACCCAAGTAGCTACACTATTACAATGCCATTGTTTACTGAGTGGCTGACGAATCGAAAACCTGTTATGTTATTTATATATAATAATTGCCCATTATTGTTTCTTTGCGCATCATAAATCCTAAAACTGCAAAAATATATTTTTTATTTTAAATTCCATAATAAAATTTAAAACCAAATTCCTTAATTTTTTGCTGGTATTTGCCAATAATTGATAGCGGGGAATTCCAAAAATTTTTGTAACAAATTATGTACGTAAATATGTCAGGGTTATCGCGATCTCGGAGATCTATTCAAACAACGTTAATACATTGCTTTAAAAATGAAAGACGCTACAAAAAATTGTTTTGGTCTATTCCCACAATACGATACTGTTTTTATGAGTATTAACAGATAAATGTTGTACATTTAAGGTTCAATAAGATGCTACTACACAAATATAGTTTGTTTTTATGTTAATATCGTATCACTTTGTAAACTTTCGATATACATTCTTTGTAGTTCTGTTGCTAAAGAGAATGATGTAAAGCAAACGACGGATATCGGCGTCGATTTCCCATTGAACGAATGTGCCGACATATTAAGTAGTTTATCGTAAATACGTTCCAAAACACCTGAAGATTTCGAATTTGCACGAAACTGTATAGAGATATTAGTAGAAAAAAGTTTTTTATGTACTACTATTACTGTCACGAATAACAGTGCTGTAGAGTGTAGAGGATTAGTAAAAATTCAAAATTTTTGTAAGTTTTCTCTCTACCTACAATACTTAGCGAAAATGTGATAAAGATATCTAAGGTTACTTTTTCGAGATGAACTTTATCTTTGTTATCATATATTTAGTAGCGGTTCCGAGATTTTTTATTAATTTCTGTTGTTAAATGACAATTAAAAATAAATATTACCTATGCTTTTTCAATATTAAAACCAAAAAAATGTTCTATTATAGTGTTAAAACGAAAACATACATTATTTTGAAACTTTTTAAGACTTCAAATATTTGTTTGACCATTTTTGTTTAATTAAGTTGGTCGTGACCAGTAAAATTGAATTTTATTACCTCAAGAAGTTTTTGCGGTTATTTAAATACAGCATATTTTAACGAAACCAACTATAACTAAACCAATAACTTATATTTTTATAAAAAGACTGCAACAAAACTTGGTTACTATAAAGAATATTGTTCTTAATCCGAGTACACAGTGCACTGTGATCGACTGTAACAGAACAAATGATCTTTCTTTTATATAGGCTACTAGAGTTTTTAATTAAAAAGGCTAAATTCTTTGATAATAATTAGGTGTAATTAAGCACATTGCACTACGAGTAACAAAATACCTTGATAATTGTTACGATAATTTTAAATGTTTGTATTGATATACAGATTATTATTGAATTCTTAAAAATACCCTGTATTTAAATAACCGCATGAGCCACTATCGTTCCATTAAAAATAATAATTTTTTGTCAAAAATACGATTTGGCAACATTTAAGTCAATTAAAGTAATCTAAATGTCAATAAAAATTTACAAAAACGCTTTTAAGACACTTCTTGACGTAATAAAAACCAATTTATGCAGGTTATGGCACACTTAACAAAAAATAAATTTTGCTCAAAATATATTTAGTTTTCTGAAGTTTTCAAAGTAATGTAGTATTAAAAATTCTCTTTTCTTAAATATAAAAATATTGAGGTATTTTCATTTAAAATAACAACTTATGGCCATTTTCGGCGTAACTGGAAATTATGTAAAAGTGTGCATACGTTCAAATAATCGGATTTTGTGCATATAGGTATAATATGCCTAAAATTTTCTTTGTTTCAAACAAAAACTAATGAATTGATTTCGTCCCGGTATGTAAAATGTGTTCTGTTTAAACGACGTACTTATATCCTTCCGTCTCTAGTTATTCAACGTCGTATATGCGAAACGACGTATATCGAAGATTCTCTGAACTGGTATTTCGATATGAGAAGTAAAAACCATTTAATTTTTTACCAGTCATCGATAATTTAAATTTTTTAATACACAAATTTACAAACATTTGAGTCATGATTTTTTAATTTATTTATTTCCGCGGAGGTAGTCCCCTTTCGGGTTCCTGTACTGCGACCTGTTGGTCTATTGTACCCTCTGGTGATAGCCCCTTAAACAAGAACTGTGTTTTTGAAATACTACAGGATTTTCTTTAAGGGTGTTTTTCTTAACTCTTCTTGGTTGGCTTTTTCCACCCATAGAAGTCTACGCCGATAGGGTGTGAATCCTTCACACTGGCATATTAGGTGAAGAGGAGTTTCTTCTTCTTCACCACATCCTCTGCATATATCAGTCTCTGGATCCCTATTATGTAGAAGTGTTTGTTTAGCCCACAGTGTCCTGTGACGAGTCCTGCGGCTGCTCTGATGTCTGCTCTGCTCATCCTGAGCATTTCTTCTGTCTTTTCTTTGGAGACCACTTACAGGATAGCCTTAGAATGGGTTTGTCCTGCAACTTTTTTCCAATGAGCATTATGCCCCTGTATTAATATATCATTAATGGTGCCTATCCACGTGAGAGTAAACTACTCTCGATAGCAGCGTCGCCAAGGATACAGCCAATCGCGAGTTACTCTCAGGGGCTGTATCCTTGGCGACGCTGCTATCGAGAGTAGTTTACTCTCACATGGATAGGCACCATTAGACACCGCTTGGCTGTTCCGGGATGTACCAACTGCGGGTTTTAGTCCGAAGAAAGGTGTTTCGCTGCCAATTTGGCTAGGCGATTTGCCTTCTCATTCCCTGGTATGTTGATGTGCCCTGGACACCAAACCAGTTTAACATTATTCCTGTTTTCTAGCACGTTGCGTGCCCGTATGCAGTTTAGAATAAGTCCTGAGTTTACTTTCGACGAGCCAAGAGCTTTTAATGCTGCTTGGCTGTCGGACACTATGAAGATTCTTTTATTATTAAAATATCTTTCTAATAGTGTTTCTGCACATAAGTGCATAGCGTACACAGGGCCGTGTCTAGGTGTTTTGGCGCCCGGGGCAAGAACGAAAAATTGCGCCCCCTTTCTAAAAAAAAAACAAAAATTGTTTCTCCGGGCCTACTTGTTCGTGCGGGCTTGGAAAATGGGGCTCGTTTTAAAAAACGCGTTATTAAACATATTCATATGCACATATAATATTTTTAATAATAAATAAATTAATAGGTAACATTTAATTAACTTAAGGAACATACAATTTGGTAAATCATATACATAAACATAACATAATATGCATATACAATATTATTAATAAACAAATAAATAGACAATAGTTTAACATTTAACTTAAGCAACATAAAATTGGTGAAACATAACATAATATGCACATATAATATTTAATAATAAACAAATAAATAGTCAATAGTTTAACATTTAACTTAAGGAACATAAAATACATTAATAATAATTAAATCACAATTAAAACCACGCCGAAAAAAGTGAAAAACTGAACACAAACTATTACATTCTGACTTTCCTTGCTTTCATAGATGCAAAATCGTCTATTATTTTGTCTAAATCTAGTGATTAGGCTATTTTCCATTCAGTTGAAATTACACATAGATTACTAACCCGGTCCTGCGCCATTGAAGATCTTTTTGACCAATTTAACGATCTTTCCGCTAATGCGGTGGTTGCCGGAATACTTTAAACAATTCTGTATGCTGTCTCCATGTTTTTATAATTTGCTGTTAAGTCAAAACGGTGTAATAATTGTAGGAGTTCTAAATGGTTCATTGTCGTAAAATTTTTATCCAAAGACGGAAACAATTTTCTTGCACTAACTACCTCACTTAAAAAATCCGGCCCGTTTAAGTCGGCTGCATATTTTATTGCAAGATCCATGGAATACTTACTAAGCTCATTTTCATCAAGCGATGATAAACTTGATCCAGTGAGAAATTCAAAGTCTTGTGATACATTCCTAAGTTTTTCAAATCTTCATCTCAGTTATTCGATTATAGTGTCTAAAGCTTTGATGTACGTAAAACGGAATTTATCAGTTTCATTTAAATCACGCACCTACGCACTTTTGTGTGTTGGCTGCAGTATTTCAACTTAAAAAAAATGTAATCATTTGTGGAAGAAGGGACGCACCAATAAACTGTGCCTAGGACACAAAATAATCTCGCGCCGGTACTGCGTAACGTAGATACCTCCAAAAAAAAAAGGACGTCAATGACGATTTTGGCGCCCCCTGATTTCGACGTCCGGGGCGAGCGCCCCCTTCGCCCCTCCCCCTGAACACGTCCCTGAGCGTATACCTCGGCTTGAAATATGGTTGCACACTGTCCAAGGCTTACAGATTTGCCTTGTCTCAGTTGTGTTGCTCCCCATATTCCGCAGCCTGTGCCATTTTGCGTTTTTAACCCGTTTAATACACAAATTTACAAACTTTCGAATCTAAAAAAAGTAATATTTTTTTTTTATAGGGTAAACAATTTTTGTCTGCAATTTACCTAATTACTTTTGTACAAATTGTAGCATGCGTATAATAATACACTTTTTAATCGATATTATCATAATTTAATAATATATTACTCTATAAATATTAAACATAAAAAAAGTTGTGAGAATTCTGTTTATTGTGCAAAATTATGACGTTGGTCTACAACTAATCGCCGTACAAACCACAATACATATCTTTTTAGCATGGTGATTAAATTACAATATAATACAAATAGCCAAAAATTCCTGGTAAATTGGAGGATTGTCTAAGAAGCATGATTTATTGGCTGTGTGGCCACATATGGTGTAAGTGCTAAGTGCTTAGTGCAATCGATTCAAAGAAGAAAACCACAAAATGATTCGTAATAATATCGCATATATTCCATGAACAACATTCATAGATTAACGGTACTGACAATGGCAATTGCGGAATTAGCAAGTTGATGTGGAACGCTATGTGCGTAGGAGTTTAACACCTTGCAATTAAATAACATATATGAATAAAACAGAATAGATTTGAGTAATGAATAAGATTTAATTTGTCACCACAACGACGTCCACTAGGATTAACGTAATCAAATTGGGGAGTTACGTTAAATTATTAGTATTTAGTAACTTAAATATAGTTAAACCGCAAAGTGTTCCTTTGTTTTATTTTAAGACTGTTACTAATATAAATTTGTCAATCATATCGTTAGTACTAGTTTTATATAGTGTAACCACACTTTTACCTCTGCGGAAACCATTAAAGGAAAGTCCACGGTGTCTTATAAATGTGTGCTTTTCTTAATTTGTCACCGTATGATACTGACAGGAATTGTCAAGTGCATTATACTATGGAACTTTAATCACCGGGGTCTCTAATAACAGATTTGATAGGATGATACGTGTAAGATTTTTGAAAATAGTGGTAAACATTTAGCCCAATATCAGTCTCGTCTTAATTAATTTAACAAAAACTCTTTATTCGGTTGTTTGAAAGTAGTCTTGCTCAATTTTAGTTATTTGAAAATAAATCTATCGATATTCAATTATTGTGAAGGTAACTAAATGCGAAATATTCTATCCAGTTGTAGCTTCATTAATAGTCGTAATAAAATAAACGTATTAGGTATCTATTTCTTATGTTTATTTAAATTCTAATCGATAGTTATTTTTATTTAATAGTTTGCTGTAAAGAGTGGCATTTTGTCGCCTAGATCCAAGATGCTATAGGGTAAGGCTAGAAATTTTTTTAAGGGGTATTTTTTAAAGCCTGCTTTTTTGAGTTCAAAAATTTTCAATACATTTTATTGTTGAAATTGTTCTAACTTTACAGTAAATCGAAGGAGAGCGAATCTTTTATGTTCTTAAAAGAATCAAAAATTACATCAGGAATAGTTTAGAATTTTTTTTTAATCATCATTAGCAGTTTTGTACATTGAATGCGAGGCAGTAGAAAGTTTAGATTGTAGTCACATTATAGATGAACTTGCACCGTAAGTCTAGAAAAGTTCCCTTGTAGGGTAGGTCAGTGGTATTGTATTCACTGCTTGGTTGTCCATTTGTATTTAAAAAAATTTGATATTAATAATTAAAAGAAAACAAAAAATATATCCTACAAAAATTCTATAAAAAGCAACTAGTAAAATACATTTGATCCAGTGCTCGTAAAAAATTTATATGCTACTGGATGTAAAGATGTATGTCATATGTACACAGGGTGTCACACAAAAAACGCCGCAAGCTGTAACTCCGTTATTTGTGGTCCGATTTTGTTGAATAAAAAACGAAATGAAATGGCTCCTCAAATACTATAAACTGAATTGGATTTCAATTTTTTTCAAGTTTAACTTAAATGTCAAACGATAGTCTTTTTTTTCCAAATGGCACCATCTATTTTTTTTTACTAATTCTGGTAGACATTTTTTTTCTGAATACAATGATGTAATCATAAGTTAATTTTAGTGCTAAACTAATAAGAAATAGAAAATGAAAGTTTAACTAAAATAGGTTAGATTTCACAAAATTTCCAAGCGTGCTGTGGAAAACAAAAAAATCTTAATCAACAAATATCATTTAAATACCACAATCAACTTATTATTACATCATTGAATTCAGAAAAAAAATGTCTACCAGAATTTTAAAAAAAAAAACAGATGGTGCCATTTGAAAAAAAAAATTACTATCGTTTGACATTTAAGTTGAACTTGAACAAAATTTAAATCCAATTCAGTTTATAGTATTTGAGGAGCCATTTCATTTACTTTTTTGTTTACCAAAATCGGACCACAAACAACGGAGTTACAGCTTGCGGCGTTTTTTGTGTGACACCCTGTATACCAGGTTGCGCAAAAGTATGGAAACAGACAAATATCTAGATTGCAGATATAACAATGAAATTTTGTATCTGAGCGTTATGTTATTTTTCGGATTCAATGAAAATATTATGGTTGCAATACGACTTCCGGTTCAACCGGAAACGGACTCAAACTTTGAAATTTTAAATGAAACATCTGTATATTTTTACATTTTTGGATTTCTCTTAAAATTTACTTCAAAAAATGTATATTAATTTATTTGCTTACATCTATTAAAATGTTCAAATTTTCATGTTGTTCAATACAATATTAAAAATATTGAACAAATCAAAACAATATTGAATTAAAATAATGTATTTGAGTTTAAAAGTTAAATAATTAAACTGGTAAAGGAGTCAATGCACTTTTTTTTGTACAATTTAAGTATAAATCCAAGTTACAAAAGTTATAACAATATTTATGAACCTCAGTTTAAACTTTCCAACGATCAATAAATAAATAATTATATTAAAAATATGCTCTAAAAATTATTAAATCGTTTGTATAATGTACTTAACAAGTGTTAATAAGTTATTCATACACATATGACTCATGCGGTTAAGGGCACACTCGAGAAGATGACTATAACTCAAAAAAATTGTCTCTGTTGGAAAATTATTGGTATTTTAATAAAACCGCAAGAATTTGTAGGAGTCTGGCTCATTGTGAACGGAACAAAAACTAATATAACAGATAAAACCTGTTCAACACGTTGGATGATTTACCAAATAAACTAATCAAGTTCGAAAAATGTTTTAAGATTTAATTGTTATGAGTCACGTTGAATCCATTTCGTAACAGGTGGCGTCTGCCACTTTTTTTATTTTATGGGTTTATAACATGTAGACAACGAACTCGGACATTTAAAAAAATGCACTTGCACAACGCCCACACCTGCATGAAATATGCATTAGTTCAGTTCTACTTTTCATTCCGAACGAATTTAAGTATGTGGATATAAAATAAAAGTGTTGTTGTTTTGATGTATTACATAAAAATGAAGAGTAACTACACAATATTTGTTCCTTAAATAATTGTGTAGTTTATAAGAAATATGGAAAAAAACTGCATAAATATTGAAGCAGTGAGATCAGGCGTAGCGCGGGTATATTTGCACTTTCTTTCCCTTTTTAATAAGTAGATACATATTAAGAAAAAGTACAAAACACTACAGTACGCTGATTCATATTTTGTTTTTAAATATATTTGAAGGGATATGAGTTTATAAACTGTTCATTAATGCAACCAACAGCCAGGGGTGGGCAAATCCATTCCGGCCCGCTGCATGAAATATTTTTGCGAATTTTCATGAAATTGACGAACGGGAAATAATTTTCAGATTTTTCCATGTTCTGAAAAAAATTGGGGCTTGACAAGAGATTTTTAATGTCTCTTACATCTAAATTGATTCTGGCCTGCGTAATCCCAACTAATTTTCATCCTGCCCTCTGCAGAAAAAATTGCCCAAACCTGACCAGCACGAACTTTTAAAACAAGATGCTTATACAGGGTGTCACACAAAAAACGCCGCAATCTGTAACTCTGTTGTTTGTGGTCCGATTTTGATGAAAAAAAAGTAAATGAAATGGCTCCTCAGATACTATAAACTGAATGGGATTTCAAATTTTTTTAAGTTCAACTTAAATGTCAAACGATAGTAATTTTGTTTTTCAAATGGCACCATCTATTTTTTTTTTAAATTCTGGTAGACATTTTTTTTCTGAATTCAATGATGTAATAATAAGTTGATTTTAGTGCAAAACTAATAAGAAATAAAAAATAAAAGTTTAACAGAAATAAGTTAGGTTTCACAAAATTTTCAAGCGTGCCGTGGAAAACAAAAAAATCTTAATCAACAAATGTCATTTAAACGTCAGTGTGGTATTTTTGTTGGTCTAATTTACTATTTTTCTGTTGAATAACACAAAATATGGATAACAATCAACTCACCGATATGTCACAAGTGTATTTCGAATGCGATAAAAATAGTTTCGAAGCCGTGCGTATAAGGGTAAATGCGTATTAATTTCACCATGTAAACGTAGTTATTAACTATAAAATCATTCTTTGTCTAATTTAATAAACTTTATATTTGTCCACTATTTTCATTTTAAAAATAACGAACCTAAAATCAAAAGAGCCGACTGTCCACTCAAATAGTGAAAACCTGACAACCCTATGCGTAGTCTCTAGTCTGTCAAGTTCCTGTCACAATTTGACTGTGAAAATGGCGCGAAATTGAATGTGTCTTGTGTTTACTTATGTAATGGCTGCTATGTATATGTAGATGTATAAATAGATCTTCTTCTTCTTAATCGGTTGCTTTTGTACCTTCCGGTGTCGAGGTATGCTTTTCTATTTCTGTATTATGTTTCTCCAGTCTCCACTCCTGCCCATCGTCAGCTAATAGTGGCACATCTCTCCAGCTGACTCCTTTTTCTTCTAGTCTCTGCCTCACTTCTTTTTCCTATTTTATTCTTGGTCTTCCTCTATTTCTTTTTCCCTCTATATGCATTTTCCATCATCCTATTTTCGCGTATCTACTTTCTGGCATGCGTAGTAAATGTCCAGGTCAAATACATAGATACATTAAAATTAAAACTAGTTCAATTATATTTTTATTCTTATTGTACCACACTAGCATGACAAATGGGATAGACTTCTTGCTATCTTTTCACACATTGTACATTTGGAACCATAAAGTTTACGAACTAAAAGTTTATCCTGGTTATTTATTTGGCAGCAAAAGTGTATCTAATTTAAATTAACAGTGTTATAATCAGTAGTCTTTCAGTTACATTTTACAGCAGTAATCAAACACGTAATAATAACAGTCTACAAGTCTACACCATTTACGCATTTTCGAAGCATAGTGAAACACTACCTATACTGTTATACTCAACTATAACTACTAATGAATGTTAGCATATTGAAATGTTCCAAAATAATAATCTGTCAAATAGTAGTGCATGATTAAATTTTTGAAAGATGATGTCACTATTATGTTTCTATAATAAAATAGTGTAGCACAAACTTTAAGTTGTCGATAGATGATAGAACATATAACTTCATAGATTAGTCCAAAATGTGGATTCCACATTAAAAAGAACAGAAATGTAAAAAACAAAATAGGCTTAACTTTAATAAACATGGCATTTTTATTCAAGTACTTACTACGTATTTTAATCAATAAATAATCGGTCTGTTTTTAGTAAAATCGTTTAAAGAGGCACATAAAATCCAATGTTAACGGTATAGTTTTTTTATCGCCTTGTATAGATTAACGTTAAGTTTCGGAATAATTTGCATGATTCATACGTAATAAGCACCCAAAGAAAATACCGCCGGTACATATTTCTCCCGGTCATTCAAGTTCTTGCATCATGAATAATCAGATAAACTAATAAATTACATAGGTACTTTTGATAACAATATGACCCTATCATTAACTGTGTTGTACACATTGACGTCAAGGATTTATTTTTTTTAAATATAAAACTCAGTACCTATATCGCTCTAATACCTTTTAGCAATTCTTTACGTGGGCCCTGTTAATTTCATTCATACGGTTATGCATTTTTTTTAAACTCTTTCCTTTAACGCTCCGCAACTTAGGGCAAGTGTAACTGGTTCTCTGGGGCAGGTGGTAATTGTATATTATTGTTTTTTTTTAAATTCAATAAGTTTAAAAAAATACCCATGTGTGTAGTAATACGTGAGACAATTGTTAACATACAAGCAAGTTACACGGAGTACCTACTAACTACATTAAAACAAAAACACGGGGATTTTTTAAAGCATCTGTTTTGTGGCCTTCCCCATCGGCTTTTTTTTTTGAAGGTCAATTAAATAGCACCAACTACTTCAAGTAATATGTTATTACTTCAATTATTTAATTGCATCCTCCGGCGCAGCGGTGGCGAACCTTTTTAAGCTACGTGTCATAAAATCAAACAATAGAATAATAGTACTCTGTGTACCACTTACATACCTATAAATATACAGTGTGTACAAAAAGTAACGTAACACTTCAATATCTTGTCTTGTGACTTGTGATAACTCTACAAAAAAAGTTTCCAATAAAAGTTTTTTTGTGGTTATTTACTACATAACCTTAAATTATTTTCAACTATATTTTCTTGTTGGGCACCGATACGTAACCTCGTTTCTTTAAATCGGTGGTTCTCAGTGCCGGATTAGCAAAAGTAGCAAATGCTACGGGCCCCGCGTTTCTGGAAATTTCGGTTTAAATATTTTTGGTAACATTTGCTACAGACCCCGCGCGGGCTTAATCCGGCACTGGTGGTTCTTAACCTTTTTTATGGTCAGCACCCCCTTGAATCTGAAAATAAGCACTCGCACCCCCTTGAAAAATGTGTTTCCGATTTTTATTTAGGAAAGACATTTATTGCATAAACAAATGAATACATTTACAACACATTCTACGGTATTATTATAGAGAACAGTATCTACATTTTTAATTACTACGTTGTTGTTGTTTCTTGTTTGTTCAAAATAATTCTTTCATTAAAAATTTCAAAATTTCTCTCGCACCCCTAGAAATGCTCTCTCGCATCCCCAGTTAAGAACCACTGCTGTAACTAGCACCCTGTCTATTTTGCGTGTTTTTGATCTTAAATTAAATCTTCTTTTCAAAAAGTATAAGGTTTTATGTACCTAAAATTAATCGTTTTTGAGTTATTCTTGTTTCATTTTTAATTGACAGCAACAGGACTTGCGAAAAATATTAATATTTAATGGTGAAAACTAAAATTGGTTGTCGTCTTTTGTTTTCGAGTTATCACCGATAATCGATAACCTAACTTTTTCACTTTTTCGATAAGAATGCAGTGGCGTAGGCACTTTTTTGAAAAAATTAATGAAATTCGAGTTGTGACATAAAGTTGTATTTTTTTTTAATAGAACCCATAGTTGGCTGTGGCATCACGAGAAAGAGGATATTTTCCCCCATTTCAGTAATTATATCATGTGGGGTCGATTTATTCATATTCCTTACATTATAGCAAAAATTAGGTAATTTTTCGTATTTATTTTTTTCTAGTAGTAGGCTTATGTCATTAAGAATATTACTGGTGAAACAAACTGTCATTTTGTTGTTTTAACGATAATTTGACAAAAAAAATCCCGTTTAATTGTTGATTGTTTTTATTTTTGTACCTTAAAAACACCAAATGGCTTACGAATATTACGAAAAGTATGATATGTAAGAATGTTTAATTCAAAGTAATAATAATTCTAAAGCTGCAAGTGAAACTTTTTTTAATTAAAAGTAATTATTTTTGTGAAATTATCGTTAAAACAACAGAATGACAGTTTGTTTTACCAGGTATATTCTTAATGACATAGGCCTACTACTAGAAAAAAATAAAATACGAAAAATTACCTAGTTTTTGCTATAATGTAAGGAATATGAATAAATCGACCCCACATGATATGTCCTGTAATGTCCTGTGGCTGCTCTGATGTCTGCTCTACTTATCCTGAGTATTTCTTCTGTCTTTTATATTACTGGAATGGGGAAAAATATCCCCTTTCTCGTAATGCTACAGCCAACTATGGGTTCTATTTAAAAAAATACAACTTTATGTCACAACTTTTTTTTTTTGAAAAATTGTCTACGCCAGTGCATTCTTATCTAAAAAGTGCCTGTAGAACGTTAAAATTATTTTTTTTAATTTTCATAAACAAGCAAGGTATAGTCATAAAACGAAAAGTCGAAAAATCGAGTTATCAGCGATAACTCGAAAACAAAAGACGACAACCAATTTTAGTTTTCACCATTAGGTATCTTTTTCTCGAAAAAAGAGATCGAGGAACGGGGGTCCGTTTTTCTATAACTCTTATAGTTACCGAGATTTCCTATGAAAACATCGGAATTTGCCCACCCTGTACTTGTGCGATTCTACGTTTTATTATACAGCATCATTAAAAAAAGTTTGAAATTTTTTGTACACATGTTGGTAACTTTTGAATTTTGTTAGTTTTTGTTAAAAGCAAAAAATTAGGCTATAATATATGGCGTTTTACGAAAATATTCGTTGGTTTAACAGTTTTGTATTTTATTATGAAAAAACCATATGCGAATTTTCACTTTTATTTTAAACATAATCTTGTTTTGTTTAAACCTGACCAAATGAATCAGGGTCAGGTTATATGTTGTTTATAACTTTTTTATTGAATGAAAACAAACAGATAAGGTCTGTGAGAAAGCCATAATGTGCTCGTTATGCCAACATTTTATCATTTTTCTAAAGCGAACGCTGTACCACTTGTCACTGATTACCCACGATATTACAACTGCATTATGGATAGTTCATACGGTGACATTTAAAGTCGCAACATCAAAAGTCGCGACCTTAAATGTCACCGTGTGAACTACCTACATTGAAAGTCGCGACTTCAAAATAAAAATGGCCGCTCTTGTAATTGCAGCATCGAGTATCTAAAATCGTTGGAACATCTATTGGGGAAATGATAAATTGGAAATCGATGACAAACAAATGTATATTAGGTTAGGTTAATTTGTCTGTTACGTCAAAATATAAAACATAGATAAGATATAAAAGTATGGTAGGCTTACGTCAAATGCCGAACTGTCAAATCGATGTCGCGACTTTGCGTGACATTAAAAGTCGCGACTTTTGATAGTTCACACGGTGACATAAAAGTCGCGACTTTAAATGTCACCGTGTGAACTACCCATTAAACTTGATAATTATGAATCAGTTCATGATATTAGGAAATTCTTTATGATAATGTTATTTTATCTTCAAAATATCAACTGGACTATGCGGAAAGTCCAGCATGGATCACCGGTGAGCCACACCATACACAGGGTGGTCCAAATTCGATGGGATTGCATGGGTATCTTGCTAAATAGGAAAGATAGAGAAACGGTTAAATTACCAAAAATGAGCACTTTTTTGAGATGAACTCAGAACAGTTGTCTGTTTTTCTTGATTATTTTTTGTTTCCACAGCCTACTTTTTGTTTTTCATCTTTAAAAAAATTAAAAAACCTTTGTAACTTGCGTATTATTGAAAATAAATACATCAACCCCTATATATTTGGAATGAGAAAAAAATAAGGAATTTAAATAGGCCATAGCCAACTTCCATTTAAAAAAAGGTAAGTTTGTATCATAACTTTTTAACGGCGGCCGCAAAGTTTTTTTTTTTAATGTAATCAAACTTAACATAAAAATATCTAAAAATATTGTTAATAAACTTTTTTGATATTTACAACAATAACGGAGATATGCGACATTATTAATATGACAAAAAAACAGTTTTTCTCTAATATCTCAAAAA
This sequence comes from Elmis aenea, assembly GCA_947652605.1. Taxonomy (NCBI): domain Eukaryota; kingdom Metazoa; phylum Arthropoda; class Insecta; order Coleoptera; family Elmidae; genus Elmis; species Elmis aenea. The sequence goes on along the minus strand of OX393577.1, from coordinate 29,018,428 downwards.
CCGGAAATGATATTATATTTTTGAAAACGGTTCTGAGTTTGTCTCAAAAAACTGCCCATTTTTGGTAATTTAACCGTTTTTCTATCTTGTCTATTAAGCGAGATACCCATGCAATCCCATCGAGTTTGGACCACCCTGTACAGGGTGTAGGTTTCATCATCGAAAACATCAACAAAAAAGTGCGTTTTTATGTTTTGTATCTATTTGGTGTTTGAAGTTGATTTGTAAGAACTCACACACACACGGACGTCATCGCGAAAATAGTCAAAACGAATTCAGGGGACCTCAAAACGTGTAGGTATATGCAGGCCCGGACTGGCCATCTGGCAGTTCGGGCAAATGCCCGAAGGGCCGGTGCCCGAATGGGCCGGTTTGGGCCGGTCTAAGCTACGGGCTTAATAAGTTCGGCGCTGAAGTAAAAGGAGCGCAAAAAGTATGATAAAAGGTGGCATTATAACATTTGCCCGTATAATACGGGCCGTATTCAATCTTAACGTTCCACAATACGCAATAGCGTCGTATGTTTGATCGCGCCACTCGTGCTTCAGAAATAGTCCCGATATTATCCGAAACCTGACGCATAGCTATAGATGGCGTGTGCAATGTGCATGTGTATAGTAGTTTCATAATCTACTTATTTTATAAAACACATTGTTTATTAAACAGATTCATAATAAATATATTGATGCGAGTTTATTAAGTCTGCGTAAGTGGTTACCATATAAAGCTTTTAGTGGGCCATAGAAGTTGATGCATGGTCTAAAACTAATTTTAAGATGGAAAAATATCATTAAAAATTCATGACACTAGATTTTAGCGATTTTAGAAATATTCGCAAGAATAAAGTGCCCGTATTTTAGGTTTTCAAAAAAGTTTTTTTGAAACTTTTTTAAAATTCTTAAAATACTAGCACTTTACTCTTGCAAATATTTCTAAAATCGTTAAAATCTAGTGTCATATGAATTTTTATTAAATTTTTTTTAAACTTAAAATCAGTTTTAGACCATGCACCAACTTTTCCTAGGGATAAAATTTTTTGAGAAACCTACAATAAAAATCTTTTCCATTTGTTGCAGACTTTTTGAATGTTAAAATTACTTCAAAAATAAAAATTGAAATTTTAAGGTCAAATTTTACATTTTGGTTTTATTATTAAGTAATAATCTTTTCCCATGAGGTTTTTTTGTATAGGTAAGTTGTTTTCAATAAGGGCACATTACTCTTATGAATATTTCTAAAATTGCTAAAATCTAGTGCTGTATGAATTTTTTTTTTTAAATTTTATCTTAAAATTAGTTTGAGGTAAGCACCAACTTTTATCAAGAATTAAAAATTTACAATAAAATTCATGATAAAAAATTATTCCATTTGTTGCATACTTTTTGAATGACGCTGTATAAAGAATATATGTAAAGTGAAAAATTAATAAATTAGTTGTGAAAAATAATAGTCAAGTTTCTTTTAAAAAAATCAAAAACATCAAAAGTTCTTAATTTTTTAAATTTAAATCAATTGATTATTGATTTTTTAAATAAAAATTAAAATTTGACCAACCCTGGCTGTGGGCCTCTATAATCTGAATGCCCGGGCCGATTTTTGTTCCCAGTCCGTCACTGGGTATATCCGTCGAAATCTGGAATTCGAACATTTTTGCGATCACAATCCTTTCTCCAAACTACGTATGGCGAAAGTAATAACGAAATGAAATAAAATATTTTATTTGTCAAAAATATATTTTGTGAATAATCAGTTCTTTTCCACGTCCACTGGTCATTATCTTCAATTTATTTATATCAAAATTTAGCTTACTTGTGCTAATCAAAAATGTATGTATGTAACACTTCTCATACTTGTCGCATTGTATTTATACCCATAAAATTACTTATTCAATCGGCAAAGACTAGGGTTAATTCTTGGAAAACTAAATTAGGATCTATCCTATATAATCCAAGGTACGAGAAATATTTTTATGCAGTTCGACTGGAGGATTGGTCATTAAAGTTCGTAATGATGTTATTAGAATTTTTGCAGTGTGCTTCGGTACATTCAGAATTTATCCATCACCCGAATAAATCACCTCGAATAAATCACCTTTGTTAAAAACATTAACTAAGTTTAATATGGCATTATTTTAATTGTAGATACATTTGGTTTCATAATTTTTTCCCTACAATTTGTTGTAGTTGTTTTAGAACTTTTTCAAATGGTCTCGCTCTTTATACCATAATAACATAATATAGTCCAGTTTTCGGATAGTTATAAACTAGCATATTATATTGATGGTAAAGCTCTGTTTTAAGGAAGGAAGACAATAATGGATATTATATGCTATGTACCTGTAGATGTACAAATTAGAAACCTTAAATAAATAGAAATAAAAATCTGTGCTATGATATTTTTATACGTATTTTCTAAGCATAATGAAACACTATACTTAACTACTTCCTGACAGGGTTGGGCAAAATTTGATTTTTATAAAAAAAAAAAAAACATTTAAACTAAATTTCAATTTAAAAAATCACGAAATTTTGATTTTTTTGATTTTTTTTAAGAAACTTGACTATTTTGCCTTTTTACAACTAATTTATTCATTAGTCGCCCTACATTGTATCTTCTATACAGCGTCATTCAAAAAGGATCAACAAATCAAAAATGAAAAAGTTTTTTACTAAAGATTTCTCAGAAACTTTTTTTCTTGATAAAAGTTGGTGGATGACCTAAAACTAATTTAAAATGGAAAAAAAATCCCAAAAATGTATACGATACCAGATTTTAGCGATTTCAGAAATATTCACAAAAGTAAAGTGGCCTTATTTTAAGAGTTGCAAAAAAACTTTATAGGAAAAGATTGTCGAGAATTCAAAAATACGACCAAAGGTGAAATATGATGTTAAAATTTCAATTTTTATTTTTGAAGTAATTTTAACATCCAAAAAGTCTGCAAAAAATGGAAAAGTTTTTTATTATTGGTTTCTCAAGTAAGTTTATTCTTAAGAAAAGTTGGTGTATGGTCTAAAACTCATTTTAAGTTGAAAAAAAAAGGTTAATAAAACTTCATATTGCACTAGATTTTAACGATTTTATAAATATTTGGAAGAGTTAAGTGCCCTTATTTTAAGAATTTTAAAAAGTTAAAAAAATGTTTTTAAGAATTTAAAAGTTGCTCTACAGGGTTCTTGTTTTTCGAGGGCCACTATGGGGATCTCGTAAACGGTAAGAGTTACGACTTCGGTTGAATTAGGGCAAAGTTGTATATTCAGGTGCTTAATAATTTGACGCAAACAGAACTTATCTAGCTTTTTTAGTTTTTGAGATATAGGGGGAAAAGTAAAAAAGTGGACTTTTGTTTTTAGCCCGTAACTTTTTCATTTGATGTCGAATTTCATTTCTGTTAAAACTTTTTTATGGCAACATTTTGCAAGGAATCAAAATCTCCAATTATATTTTCCATGCGACGTTTCGTTTTTTTTTAAACCTTCATCAGGTCAATTTTTTCTTATGGACGCTATATCTGATTTTAACGCCAATTTGTAGAGCATTTTATTCTGAATTCGACTATGTATAAAACTTGGCACTTTTTTGAAACAACTGTTGTTAAAAATGGAAAAAACAAATATTTAATTTTGAAAAATTCCTAATCGGCATGGCAATCAATTTTTTTTGTCTCTTTTTACTTGGAAGGAGGTAACTAAACCTCATGAAATTACTATTAAAGGGATTACGTTAAGCCTCATAGTGGCCCTCGAAAAACGAAAACCCTGTATATAAAGGCACTTTAATCTTGTGAATATTTCTAAAATCGCTAAAAGCTAGTGTCCTATGAATTTTTATCGAGTTTTTTTTAACTTAAAATTAGATTTAGAACATGCACCAACTTTTCTCAAGAATACGATTTTTCGGGAAATCGGTAATAAATAACTTTTCAATTAGTTGTAAACTTTTTGAATATCGACACTACCATAAAAATCTAAAATTAAATTTTAATGTCAAATTTCGTATTGTCATATTTTTGATTTCCTAACAATTTTGTCCCACCCATTTTTTTTTAAGTATTAAAATAGGCACTTTACTTTTTCAAATATTTTTTAAATCGTTAAAATCTAGTGTCGTATAAAACTTTTTTCATCTTTAAAACTAGTCTTAGGTCATGCATCAACTTTTATCAAGAATACATTTTCTGAGAAATCGATAATACAAAACTTTTCCAATTGTTGCAGACATTTTGAATAAGGCTGTGTAGATCTTTTGACCCTAAAATTAAAAATTATTGTAAAAATTTACAAATTAAATCTACCGGAATGCGTCTACGAAGAAAATTCCTGAAGAGACTTTATTTCTCCCCAATCTACGAGTATAAGAAGCCAATAGGCAATATTTCCGGCGTGTTTTATTAGCGGTTGTTTAATTTTTAAAAAGATGATGTCACTATTATGTTCAATTCTATAAGACAACAGTGTTACACAAACTTTAACTTGTCGATAGAATATATTACTTTATGGATTAGTCCACATAAAAAATACAATCAAATGTAAAAAGCAAACAAAGAGTCTTAGAGTCGTTTCTGTCAATATTTTCATAAAAACTCGCATAAATAAAAAAAAACATTGGTTATAAAGTTATAATACAAAACACCTCAAATGTTTTTAAAAGATAATTTAATTTCGCATCTAAAAACCACAAAATATGTTTGATTTAAAAAAAACATTGTTAGGCATCGGTGCGCAAAAACAAAACACTGTGTAGCGTGTATAGTTAAAAACAATTTTAGGTTATGTAGTAAATGAAAACTTTATTTGAAACTTTTTTTAAAATGTTGACTAATAGCAGAGCTACCGAATAATTCTTCTTGCCTGGGACACCCTGTAGATTATTATTGTTTCGGAATAATTTGTATGATTCATACATAACGAGCACCCAAAGAAAATACCGGTGGTACATATCTTTTCTGGTCTCGAGTTCTTGCATCACGAGTCACCAGATGAACTAATAAACTGCGTGGGTACATTTGATAACAATATAACCCTTTTATTTACTATGTGTTGAGAACACGTTGACGTCAAGGATTCACTTACTATGTCTATGTCAAATGTTCGACCTAATAGCAGGAAGTGAAACAATTTTGATCGATAACTAGGTTGCGTCATTATTCTCTTAGTGTAGGTGGACAATAAATTAATTGAAAAATTCGAGCATATCTTCAACGTTTGTTAGAAATAACAGTGATTTACATTTTTGTCATTGTTTAAATAAGGCAGTATAAAAATATTAGTTAACATTGATATACAGGGTTCTCGTTTTTCGAGGGCCACTATGGGGATCTCGTAAACGGTAAGAGTTACGACTTCGGTTAAATTGGGGCAAAGTTGTATATTCAGGTGCTTAATAAATTGAAGCAAACAGAATTTATCTAGCTCTTTTAGTTTTTGAGATATAGGGGGAAAAGTAAAAAAGTGAACTTTTGTTTTTAGCCCGTAACTTTTTCATTTGATGTCGAATTTCATTTCTGTTAAAACTTTTTCATGGCAACATTTTGCAAGGAATCAAAATCTCCAATTATATTTTCCGTGCGACGTTTCGTTTTTTAAAAACCATCATCAGGTCAATTTTTTCTTATGGACGCTATATCTGATTTTAACGCCAATTTGTAGAGCATTTTATTCTGAATTCGACAATATATAACACTTGGCACATTTTTAAAACAATTGCTGTTAAAAATGGCAAAAACAAATATTTTATTTAAAACAAATCCTAATCGGCATGGTAAATAATTATCTTTATCCCTTTTTTCTTGGAAGCACGTAAGTAAACCGCATGAAATTACTATTTAAGGGATTTAATTAAAAAAATAGGTATTAATAAATATGTTAGGAATGCATTAACATTGTTCACTTACTAGCAAATATTTTTAGAATAGTTTCTTCGGTTAAGTAATAAATTTCTCTAAAATGTGTTAATCCTTATTCGGCATACAATTATTTGTAACAAAAAATAACGAGTTATGCCTTTTATCTGCGTTAATGACTTCTAATAGGCAAAAAGCATAAACAGATTTCTGGACGTTTTTTGTAAACTATGGACACATATTATTTGCTAACGAAAATTTTGTTACAAATAATTGTATGCCAAATAAGGACTAAATACATATTTTATACAAATTTATTACTTAACCAGAGAAAATATTCTAAAAATATTTGCTACGTAAACAATGTTAATGCATTCCTAACATATTTATTAATAACTATTTTTTTAATTAAATCCCTTAAATAGTAACTTCAAACGGTTTACTTACGTGACTCCAAGGAAAAAGAAACAAAGAGAATTATTTACCATGCCGATTAGGATTTGTTTAAATAAAATATTTGTTTTTGCCATTTTTAACAGCAATTGTTTTAAAAATGTGCCAAGTGTTATACATTGTCGAATTCAGAAAAAAAATGCTCTACAAATTGGCGTGGAAAATATAATTGGGGGTCTGATTCCTTGCAAAAAGTGTCCATGAAAAAGATTTTACAGAAATGAAATTCGACATCAAATGAAAAAGTTACGGGCAAAAAACAAAAGTCCACTTTTTTACTTTTTTCCCTATATCTCAAAAACTAAAAGAGCTAGATAAGTTCTGTTTGCTTCAAATTATTAAGCACTTGAATATACAACTTTGCCCCAATTTAACCGAAGTCGTAACTCTTACCGTTTACGAGATCCCCATAGTGGCCCTTGAAAAACGAGAACCCTGTATAATAATATGATATACAGGGTGTACAAAAGATCATTATTACCTCGAATATGTCGATTGTTTCTAAATATAGTTTTAACAAACGTAATATATTATTCTACAGAGAAAAAACTACATAAAACAGAATAATATTATATTCAAAATTGTTATGTACCTATATTAAAAAGGCGTTGTTTAACATTTTTAAACCGTTTCAGTAAAAATTCACGTCAAAATAAAAAATAAAGATGTTAAACTTGCCAACCATGTGCATATTTTATTCCAATTATACAGGGTGTGTATAAATTGGCGGAAGCGCTGCACGTGACGATGTTCTTCGTAAAACTCTAAGTCGAAAATCTTGATACAAAAATGTTGTACCATGCTTCCTATGGCCTCAGGAACCATTTAAAGAAAGAAAAAAATTGGCAACATTGCATACATTGATTTGCGTTTGGACATTTTTTTATCAGCAATGTTTACTTAGGTATTTGCAATTTTTGTTCGAACTGAAAGCCTTCAGTTCGTAAACATAGCTGCAATATTTTGGGTATCGTAAAACACAAACTAGAAATAATTACGAGAAAAACAGAGATGACAGCTAATGACAATGTTGCCATATGTATTATTTTCATTCAAATCAGTGATTTACATATTTTCAACACCAATTTTTGAAAGGAAGAACACAATATCTAGGAAAAAATACTATTCGAAATTTATTTTTATTCCAAATTGCAGCTTTTTCATTTGCAAGTATTAAATAATAACGCTTATTAAAGGACTAAATGTCAAAACTTTGAGGACCTCTTGCAGACACAGCAAGCATGGTACAGCATTTTCGTATTAAGATTTTCCACTTGGAATTTTACGAAGAACATCGCCACGTGTAGCGCTTCCGCCAATTTTTACACACCCTGTATATAAAAAAGGGTGATAAATATCAGTAGGCCATGCAAGCAACCTCTTTACATAAGTCACAGTTACGTATACGAAATCTTTTGAATTTGAATGTTGATCATCATAAACTACTTTATTTAGCTTTCGAAATAAAAAAAATGGTCTTTATAAACTCGACTTCATGGACTGTCGATACCGTAAAGATTTTTACATTTAAAAAAATCAAAAGTAATAAAATTTTTACAGGACTGGACAGTTTTTTTTGTCGTTTATTTTTAGATAACAAATGAGGTAATCAAAGATGTAATAATTTCTGGCATACCGTGACTTTTGTGTTAGAGACATAATTTATGTTGGGATAAAAAAATGAAGAGCTATTTTACTTTTTAACCAGTCAATTTCCTAATCAAAACAGTATAATTAACAGAAATGCGCAAGTACAGTACGGTCTACGAACTTCGAACACAATTCGTTCAAGAGACGGTTCGACTTTTGAGTTTAATTTACCAATAACCAATAATCTTAGTTGTATTAATCCGTTTTAGACCCTTAAAATTTACGAAATATAAAACATTTTAAGTGCCTATTATTTTCTTTTTAATCGGGTCCTCTTGTTACTATCGGTGTCGAAGTACTTTTTCCTAGTTTTTTTTTTTTTTGTCTTAATTGAGAGTTTAGGGACGCTTCGACAACTGAGGTCACTAGCGTCCGGGTGGAGGGGGCGGGGAACAAGGAAAGGGTGGGTAAGGTAAGGGTAGGTGGAAGTACTGTCACAGCATTTGCCTATAGTAGGTAGGGGAAACCACCTGAAACCCCTACGATGACAGACGGCCGCGGGATTCGAATCCACGCCTCCCGACTTTACTCGCTAGGTTGCGTACCAACCAGCTACCGAGCTCGGTTTCCTAGTTTTTGATTATGTTTCTTTTCCCTTGATGTCTCACCTGGTTTTTTAATTTTTTTTTGGTCTTCCTTTTCTTCTTTTTCCCTCAAACTTCGTTTTCTACCCCATTTTTATGTACCTACTTTCTTGCATGCGTAGTAGATGTCCCAACCAACTTAATTGGCTGGTCTCCATATTTTTTTTTACATCTTTTTTTTCCTAGTCTATTCCTAATTTTATCGTTGCTAATCTTAGTAATCAGTCTACATCCTTCCATTCTTCTCAAAAATCTCATCTATAAGTATGATTTTCGTTATAATCATAGTTTTTTTGACCTTTATTTTATATAACGCAAACGCTCATATTATGTCTTCCTAAGTATTAATTTATCTGCCCATAACCCCAAATTAAAATATCATATTGGTAAAAAATGATAAGTATATTTAATTTTAATGATTTAATTTTCATATTTATAGCAATACATAAACAAAAAATATTGTATAATACCCAATCAACGATAGTAGAATGGATATTACTGAATGGGCATTAATTAAAATATTATAACAAGAATGTCAAATAACAAAATGCCTAAAAACAGATTCTTTGTTCGACTTTCGAGTTTTTGGTCGAGTTTCAAAACTTGATTTACCTCGAATCTTTTAAGTTTTAAGTTATCCGAATATCAAATTCTTCGAAGTCCGATCGATCAATGTAAATTTCGTAATACACTCACTGATTTTACACAAATAAAGCGGGAAAATAGTTTAATCGTTCCCAATAAAATTAGCGTAATGTTTAGATATGACTAACAAAAACGAGACAAGTATCGTTTATTCGTTGATTAATTATATCTAACAGTTCAACTTCAAAATGTTCAATATGTTTTTAACAGGGATAATAACATTTCTAAGACCATAATGAATTTTGAACTTATACAATCTATAATTCAAAACAAAATTATTCGATACCTACTCTTGAAAAAAGCTATGATACCTAACAACTTTTAACATTTTCCTGTATTCTAGATAAGTTTTGTTTATCGCGACCGTTTCGATTTCACGAAAAATTGTTATTTATTAAATTATGTGGTTATTTTTCAGATTTTGCCACTGGTGTGTTCAAAATTTTCAGATCTATGTCAGGAGATATAAAATATTAATGATGGTCAAAAATAGAGGAAATGTTTAATGCAAAATCTAATTAGGTAAGAGAATAAAAAGCTTCTTCTATAAAGTGTTTTCAATTTTTCTATATCTCAAAAATTAAGGAAATTAATGTTAATATATGCCCTGTATGGGCATCGAAAATACGCCACCCTCAACATAGACCGTATCAATCAATTCTTTTTTTGGAAAATTCATATTGCATATGTTATACTCATTTATTTATGTTTTAACAATTGACAGCAATTTACTCTGACATTTGTTACTACAGAAATTATTGTTTCTATTGTCAAAGTCGGGGCCTACTCCGAGAAAACTAGGAAATTCCTACACAACGCTTATAAAAATAAGTAAAATGTAAATATCTCAGAAAATATTCATTTTAGGTATAGGTAAGTATTAAGAAAAGTTGAAGAAAAACAAAAATGCAACAAAATGACCTAATAATATACAGGGTGTTCTATTTGAAAAAATAAAGTTATTGATGTTTGAAAATTGGGAAGTTGGCACATCTATAAGAAACACCCTGTATAATATAAATTAATTTTGATGTATTTAGACTATGACTACACCTTTTGACTTTGTATGTGCAAAATATCATTTGCCAATTATTACTCATAACGTTGTGCTCTTGACAAGTATTGTACCCTGTTTTTCTGGAAATTCAAAGATTTTTTAAGATAAATTGGCAACGTCGCAAAAAAAATGAAAAAAACAAAATACCGTCATATGGAGATTTTCTTGCTGAATTCGATTATGCAAAAATATACTGGGTGTTCAATTTAAAAAAAATACCTTTAGTGACGCCCCACTTTTATGAAACACCCTGTATACTTGAAACTAATTTTAAAACATGCACGTGTAGAAATACTATAAGTTTCATTAAAAACTTTTTTTTATTAAGTTGACATTAAGGGCAATAATGGACTTTATCGCACTAATGGCGCACCCTGTATGTAGATTTTTAAAAGTTTGTTCTACAATTGCTATTTATGAAAGTATTTCTCGTTAAATTTGAACGCTCCCCGTATATTAAGATGTGAAATTATTACATAATACAAATTGCACCTTTAAATAAAACAATTTTGTTAAAAGTATCAAATCCGCTATAAACTTCACTTATGCGTTGCAGTTGTACATTTTTATATTCCAAAGACAAAAACATTCTGCAGTTTATTAGTTTTATAATCCATTCCGACAGTTGCTTTCCATTTGTTTACAACAACAATTGATTAAATCGTGATTTTTCAGAAATACTTCAATGTATTTGCGATACATTTTAAGTGCTTATTTAATACTCTTGAATTTTTTAAATCAACTGGTTTACACTTCATTTTAAGAAAATTATCCCAAAAGTGTGGAATAAATAAATGAACGATTTTTTTTTTTATAAAAACATATAAAATATATGGGAATTAAACCATTGAAAGTGTTTAAAAAACACAACTGCATCGATTCCAAAAATGTTATAGAATAATTTTTATTTGCTTATAAAAATTTCGATTTAACCAAAATAAATAGGGGGTACAAATATTCCATTTAATTTACGGCCTAGTTTTTTTTTTATAACCGTTAGCTAATTTTTGTTTACAAAATATGATGCTCAAGGACAACGTTATTTTTAAACACGTAGTTGTAATATATCCAGCAATAAGCAAAATATGCAGACTACTGGAAAATCAAGTCTATTAGCCATTTGTTTGACTTAACTAGAAACCGATTTATTGTATTTAGGAGAATCATGTTCTATTGAGATCAAATCTATGAATCGCCTACTCTGATACACATACCAAAAATGCAGAAAATTAACAATTAAAGTTCATTAGGAAACTACCCACATGAGAATTTTTTGTTTACACTTCTCTTAAAGTATGAGTAGTTTTAAATAAATGAAACATCAATTATCACGTAGTTCTATCTTAATCTTATTGTTTGTACCAATGCCTAAATCAGTTTGTAGGAGAGCAACAACAAGTTTAAACACAAACTAGACCTCTAAAATAAATAATTTTACGTTAATGATACAACCATACAACGTAAACTAAAGATATTAAAATGTTTCCAGAGCCGGTCCGAACACCATATCGCCCTACGTGGTCTGAAGATCACTTGACCAACCCAAGCCCAGCTCGCAAATTAACTTCGCACACATTTCCAGTACCCGACCAGACCAGATTCAAGGTATCCAACCTGTAACAAGTTTCAGGTGTTTTAAATACTAAATGCTTAAGTCGCTAGAAATAAAAGTTGCTAGTCTTTTATATTTTATTTAGCTAGCTTTTCTTCCGTTTTAAAGCTTTTTCTTTTCTATCGAATTCTCTTGTCAAAGTATTTTTTCTAGTTCTTGATTATGTTCTTTCACCTCTTTCTAATATTATTACATCTAGTGATAAATTATTAGAGCAAAAAACACTTTATTAAAAATTTATTAAACCTCATACGTCGTGTGCTTATTAATAAAGATGATGTTGCTTCATTATCAAGAATTAATCAATAGTTAAATATTGTTAAAGTTTTTTGCAATCGGATTCCAATATTTTTGCAAACAACTAAAATGATATGTTTAAAAAAATTTAAATTACGATGAAATATCTTTGGAGCGACACTTCAATATGAAATGACTTCAATAAAATTAAATGCGTCAATAATGTCTTGTTGGAAAAATTAAGTTATAACTGATTTTCATCGTCTTTTACGACGCTTTAGTGATTCCTTGCTCCTGGTCATCTATGATGTTACTTGCTAAATTACGCGGCGCCTTAAGCGTATGTAAAGTTACATATTAATAGCAGTAAAATTGTTGGATTTAATTTTTTTATTAACATTGAGTAACATTTTTAAGCCGATAACTGTTCATTATAAAAGTCAACGCTAACTACTCTCTCTACCAAAAAATCGTAGAAATATTTACGCACTGTAAAGTGCACCAAGTTATATTTAATTTGCGTATTGATGTAAATTAATGGAATTGTTATTGCTGTGTTAATTATTGTATTACTCGTCCTAGACAGAATACGTGTACATACTTACTTGAACAACTTTCAGGTGCAGACTCGAATAGAACTAAGAAATTAAAGTGGTACTGGAAAATGTAGCATGAAAAATCTGCAACAAGTTGGATTTCCTACTCATTTTCGATGTATTTTCCGTTGATAATGACCCATGTATTGCGAAATGCGGGCGTTGAAAAGAATAAAAGTGCGCGCAAACTTGATTCAAATCAGTTAGAAGCGACGCCGTTGGCTGATATACAACAGGCTCGCAGCACTCAGAATCTAAATTGTGCTCGTGATATCTTCAAGTATTACTAAAAATAAAAAACGTGCACTTGAATTTTACCTCATAGTTTAGTATAAAATTATTCGTCAACGGTAGAATAAACAAAACGTCCTTATTAAATAAAGTGACTTAAAATAAGTTTTAAACACTAGTGTTTGTGAAACACGATGATTTTAAAAAATTTCTGCATAAAAACATTTACAACTTATTCATTTTTATATGGATTGCTTTTATTAACAATTTTAACAAACGCTCGACTAACATCTCAAGAATACCGTAATAGGTGGTTGAAACATTTCAATGTTGTGAATCAGTTTAAATGCGGACCTCCACAACCAAGATCTGTGAGATTAGAAGATATTTGCGACGTGCAGTTGGGTACATCCGAAGAAGCGACTCCACGTAATACAGTTCTTCACAGGTAGTAATCATTTAATACATTGTTAAACATAATTATATTTTTATCATATGCAGTGGTGAGTTAAGGTGTAATATTGCCCAGTACGGGACTCCCCATTTTTGTATTTAATTATTTTTTTAAAGATCGTACTTGTTTGATAATAAACAAAATTAATCTCACACAAAAAAAAAAAACTTTAATATTGAAGATGTAAGTGTAGACAAACCATAAATGCAGATATCATATCTACTTGTTTGTACATGCAAAAGTAGTTAGTTAAAACATAAATTAAAATTAATTGCTAAAGTTGAATCAGCTGTTAACTAATAACACTACTTGATGAGTGAAACGGCTACTTTTTATGACTTAGTTTTAATTTTTTATACTCAAAAAAAAAATACTTTTTTAAGAGTGCTAAAATTATAAATGCGATCTGGTTTTACTTCCATAATTTATCTACTTGAATGTATGTTTAACAGTCGCGTAGCTACCGTGGAGCAGTTGGAGCAAACTGCTCCAGGCGGACGAATCATCAGGGCCCCAAATTAGAAAGGGCGAAATAAAAAGTTGTAAAACATTTGCATAAAAAAAAAATTATAAACATTTTAAGCACCTAAAACTGTAAAAATGTATGATGATTGCTAAGAATTTTTAAAAGCACAACTATAGAAACACTCACTATACGTATTACAAGTTGTGTTTTACAGCAAAGAAGTTACATGTATCCGAGGAATCAAACGAACGCATGTTAACATCGGCGCAGAATAGAGGCAAATATTTGGGGACTTTTTAACCAAGCGTTAGTATTTAGCGATTTAAGTTGACGTACAATAATTAATAGGGATATTGCGGTCTAAACTGTGTCATTCATAAGTCATATGGTAACTTATACAGGGTCCTGCAACAGTGCGTCAGGCTTTCCTAGCGCCCCGTCCGTTGGAAATTAAAAAAGAACTTTAGGACAGCCATTCTTAACCGGGGGGCCGCGAAAAGTTTATAAAACGTTTTTACTTCTTAAAATATTGAAATATTTAAAAAAAAATATTTTCTGCACCTTATTTTACTCAAACCATCGGAGAGATATCTTCTTAAATAAATCGTAATATTTTTGTTACTTCAAACTAAGGGGTCGCGAAAATATTTTAGGATATTTAGGGGGCCGCGATTACTAAAAAGTTAAGAACCACTGCTTTAGGACATACAATTATTGGTTTGAAAACATCTACGTCGTAAAATTATTTTCAGCAATACCGGGTGTCCCATTTTTATGCTATAACAAAAACAAAGATTTTTTTAAATGGAACCCTTTACCTTTTAAGATCTTCCGATGTCATTTTTTAACATCTACATTAGTGTCTGTTCACTTTTTGATTGTGTATCAGTGTTGTTTTTTCCGGAATATCTTACATAAGCAGACTTAACTTTAAAAAATTGTAGCGAGCTCGTTTTTCGAAGATTTAGCAATAATGTTAGTCCGGTTAAAGATTAACATTTTGATAATAAGAAATTTGAATTTAGTGATATAGGGTGTTCACAAAAAAATCCAAACTTTCCAAACTTTCCAAACTTCAAAGTGACATAACTCATTTTTTCCAAATGTAACTACCCTTATTTTATTCCGCTATTCGATAGCTTTTTTTGTCCTCTTAAATTTTTATATGAGATGTCCTATGTCTAAACCTAAACCCCCTCGTGGTTGGGATATTCGATACTCTTCACAAAAGTAACCATTTAATTGGGTACATTCTTATGCACCAAAGTAGGCCGCGCTGAAGCAAAACAATTGCCAAAATGTAAGCAAGTGTCTGTTTGGCATTTGCATAAATTTTCTTATGTCAAAACGTAAAATGGTGCCTTTCCACGTGAGAATAAACTACTCTCAATAGCAGCGTCGCCAAGGATACAGCCCCTGAGAGTAACTCGCGATTGGCTGTATCCTTGGCGACGCTGCTATCGAGAGTAGTTTACTCTCACGTGAACACGCACCTTAAAATGATTATTATTCCGAATTTATAAAAAGTCAAAAAACTGACGCCGTACGCCCAAAAAACCTAGAAGGCTTCAGAAGTGATTTGTGTTTTTCTGCTGTTGTCAGTGATATTTTACAGTAGTTCTGAAAGTCTCCCAGGTTAATACTTGCTGCAGGAGTACTTTTCTCTATTTGGTGGTAAAAAAAAGTATCAAAATGAATTTCGAAAAAGACGAACTAAGTAGTCGATATGATTTTTATGCTAGGGGAGACGTGTATGTTCTGTGGGGGAGACTGATAGAAATTGCTTATTAGCGAGTAGAATTTATGCGACACGTTTACAAGAAAGAAGACATCCGGAAGAAAAAATTTTCAGAAACTTACTCAATAGATTTATTGAAAAGTAAGAAAGAATAAAAACAATTAATTTTATTACATAATTAATATCTTAATTTTTAATTCTACATCTATTCAAATGCCAAATTGACACTTGCTTACATTTTGGCATTTGTTTTGCAACAGCGCGGCCTCCTTCGGTGCTAGGGATTCTGAGTCTCGACAATTTTTTAAGTCCCGGGACTCGAGACTTTTTTTATCAAAGTCCCGGGAATTCCCGGGACTTCGAGACTTTTGCGAATTTTATTTATGTACTAGAAAATGGTGGTATAACCCGTCAAAAATGACGGAAGATTTCATAAATTGCAAGAAATATGATGCAATATTCATATACTGAAAATTCAACAGCTATTTTCACAGTAAAAAATAAATTATTTTTATACAGTGACATTGTTTCTGAAAACACAGGCTACATACTTAAAATTGCTTCTTTGAACTTATCGTAATCGTGAATCGGTTGTGACAGTTGACAGAACGCGGCTAACTTATAATAATTTTTTTTTTCAATTAAACCATATTCCCGGATTTTGTTTTTGAAGCATTTATTTTATGAATAAAGTATAGTATTATTATTATTATTATTATTATTTTTAATTTAGTCTTTAGTCCACAGTAAATAAAATATATATTTCCAAGTAAATACCTATTTTAAATAAAATTAACAATTTTCCATAAAGTTTTATACATAACAGGTATAAGTAAAATATATTTTAATTTATAAACTTAACAATTCTCCTTAAACTTTAAAACATAAAACTATAAAAATATTTTTGCTAAACTCGTGGCAGTAAAATTTGTTTAAAAAATAGAAGTCTAAAAAATAAATATCAGCGTTCTGTAACTTTGAAGTCTCGTCTCGAGTCTCGAACTAAATGTCCCGGGACTCGAGACTAAGAAAGTCCCGGAAATTCCCGGGACTTAGGTCCCTGGACAGTCCCGGGCCAGAATCCCTATATCGGTGCATATAAAAATGTAATTAAATGGTTACTTTTGTGAAAAGTTTTAAATATCTCAAGAACTACGGAGTTTAGACATACGACATCCCCTATAAAAATTGAAGAGGAGAAAAAAGCTATCGAATAGCGGAATGAGTTAAGGTTAGTTACATTTGGAAAAATGAGTTATTTTACTTTGAAGTTTGGAAAGTTTGGATTTTTTTGTGAACACCCTATATCACTAAATTCAAATTTATTATTACCAAAATGTTGCTCTTTAACCGGACTAACATTATTGCTAAAACTTTTTTCTTAACTTCAAAAACGAGGTCGCTAAAATTTTTTAAAGTTAAGCCTGATGTACAATATTTCGGAAAAAACAACACTGATACAAAATCAAAAAGTGAACAGAATGTAGAGGTTAAAAAATGACATCGGAAAACCTAAAAAGATAAAGGGTGCTCTATTTTAAAAATTCTATTTTTTTTTGTTATGGCACAAAAATGGGACACCCTGTGTTGCTGAAAATAATTTTACGACGTAGATCTTTTCAAACCAATAATTGTATGTCCTAAAGTTTTTTTTAATCCCCTACGGGCGGGCCCTAAAAAGCCCGACGCACTGTTGCAGGACCCTGTATAGGTATTAATGAAATCGAAAATTTAAATACTCATATTTACCGAAATCTGCATCTTTATTTGGAAGAAAATTTTGACAAAGCAGAAATATTTGAAAAGATCAAGATGTTCGGGTCTTGATACGATAAAATGTCTGTGGTAGGCGGGAAAAAGCACTTAAGTCAAAAAGTGCATTTTTTTTATTATTAACCTTATACCATTCATATTGTTATGTTCTTATACTGGTAATTTGCAATTTCGGCACTTGTGTTTCCTGTTTATAATGTTAGTTCCATTTCACGTATTTTTATTAATAATAGTTTACCATTGCAATGAAATTTTGTGTAATCAAAAGAGAATAAAAGTTATGTTTAAAAATTAGTATTTATGTTTATTCCATTAATTTTTTTAAAATTCTACATCAAAAATATATTTTTTAAGAATAAACGAGGTAAACTGAATATATCCATTTGTTTACATTTTTGAAAAACTACTTAAGTTATTCTTATTTCATGCCAGTTTAAGTCAAGTATTTACTGTTTATTAACAAATTTCATCATGTTGACATATTGTGATAATTTAATAGTTAATTTTAAGTAAAATAGACCATACAAGTAAAATTTAAACTCACATGATAATCAGTAAAATAAAAAATTGCACTTTTTGACTTAAGTGCTTTTTCCCGCTGACCACAGATATATTGTTAAAAGGTTCTATCGAAAGTATATACAAATTGATTAATTGCGTTTCAAATCACCCTAACAGCACCAGTAACCGTGGCTTCAGCTGAAAATATTTTTTTCGTGTTTGAAATTAATAAAAAAACAGGACCGGATTTCCCATAAGGCCAACCTAGGCCATGGCCTAGGGAGCAGCAGTCGGGGGCGTATATACAGAAGAAATAACAACCAAATATTTACAAATTTTTCAGTATTATTGTGAATAGGCCATATAAAATTCAATACAACATTGGGACTAAAAACCCCTTCGCACTTTTCAAGTGGCTACGAGAAAAAGGACTTTAAAGAGTTTATCCAAACTTTGACATTATATTAAGAACAGTGCCATAAAAAGGGCGTGGCGAAAGAGGCGCCCGCCACGGGCGCAACTAGATTTTGGGCGCAAAATATAAAAAATGTAAAGTAAAAAGATATAAAAGTCCGCTATTGCATATATTATTTTTAAATTTCGGCAATACGCCGCTTTAGACTTACTACATCTATAAAACAGCAAAATTTCCTTACATTTGGTAACACTGATGAGCTCCAATTCGTTTCGAGTTAGATGGCAAACACTAAAGACAAGTTACAGTAGACTCTGTAAGAAATGCTCGAATGTTGCTCAAATTATTAACAAAATTTAAGTTTGTTGCATTACTAATATTTTGGGATGCAATATTAGGAAAGATAAATAATGTAAATTTACTTTTATAAAAAAAATGCTGCGAAAATGATAAAAGCCCTAAAAAATGAAATGCAACAGTACCAAAATGATTTTTTCGATTTGCTTCACCATTCGGCGAAAAGTTTAGCCAAAAAATTAATATTAAAACTTACATTCTAAAAAAGAGACGGCGCAAAATAAAAAATATGCCTGGTGAGAAATAAAGATGATTCGTTTGCCATAAATGAACTCATTGATAGTCTCACTGCTTTACAAGAGGTCGCAAGCTTTAAAAATTATGCTGCTATATGATCTCAAATGATGCGCAGCTGACCTGGCATTGAAATATCATATAATAGAACTTGTATGTGAAATTGAAAGTTTCAAATATCAAGCCATGGTAGTTTTTGAAACTTTAGGCTTTTCAAATCTTGGCAAAAAAAATACGACTCGTTACAAAGATTTTTATAACAATGCCTGTAATAACAGCTTCCTACGAACGTTCGTTTAGCAAATTGAAAATTGTAAAATCGTACCTTCGTTCTTCTATTGGACAAGAGCGATTAACAAACATATAATATCAATTGAAAAAGATATTGCAAAAACATTAAATTATGACGAAGTGTTTTCAAATGAAAAAGCTAGAAAAATTAACATCTAAAATATGCTGAAGTTATTTATGGTTTTATTATGTTACATACTTTATATTTTACCTGTATCCTGTATTTCTTTAATTTGTTTGTCATTGAATTTGAATAAAAATTTATTTAATAGATTATTTATTCATACCAATGCATAATTGGTTTTACAGGTAACTCATTTTGATGGGGTTAATACTAATTGTAAGTATTTAACAAACTGCATTTAATAAAATTTAACTAGTTACATTTAAATTTTTCAAAATTTTGATCATTTTTGGGTTGGGGGGGGGGCGCAAGTTAGACACTTACCACAGGCGCTTCGTACCCTCGTTACGGCACTGATTAAGAATGTTGGTCTGCACGCCGGTGTCGAATTCCTCGGCTGAAAGGTCTTTTTTTTCTATGAAAAGAATCAAGGATCATTTAAGATCTACGATGAAGCAAAATAAGTTAAATGCCCGTGCACTTCTTTGCATTGAAGCCGATTTAACAAGATCTGTCGACTTCAATGAAATAATTGAAGTCTTTTCACGAACAAAAGCACGAGCGAAGAAATTCTAGTGTTAATGTTATGCAATTTCATAAGTAGTGTAATAGTGTAGATTTGAATCAAAAACATAATTTGGTTCAAAGATTATAAACATTGTATTAAGCTATTAAGTGCTTATATGTTT
The DNA here is from genome assembly GCA_947652605.1 of Elmis aenea. Classification (NCBI taxonomy): domain Eukaryota; kingdom Metazoa; phylum Arthropoda; class Insecta; order Coleoptera; family Elmidae; genus Elmis; species Elmis aenea. The sequence continues at coordinate 28,998,479 of OX393577.1, read as the reverse complement.
CAAAAATAAACGATTACATATTAAATTGAAAATTATAAATCAACTTTTTAAGCGGGAGAGGGCGTTGAATTATGTGCTTTGGCCTAGGCCTAGGGGGTAGAAATGTATGCCGATGGATTAATATCTTTGTACTGTTTTTTAATAGCAAAACAAATAGTGAAATAGTTCAATTCTGACAAACAGATTTTGCGACGAAAAAGGCAAGAAAAATTATGTAATATTTATAATATACTTGGTGTTTTTATTAGATACGTACTCACACTTTGTACTTAAGTATAATAAATAATGTATTGCTGTAAAATTTTAAAGAACATTATTGCGTTTTTTTGCCGCGTATAGTCTTGGAACCCGACCCCGCAAAAGTTCATACTGGCCCAATTAAAACAATGGTAAAATTACATCTTCATTACAAAAAATTTCAAAGATTCGTAAAAAAAAGATAAAATTATAATGTTCTTGTTTTATTTTTCTTTTTCTTTTAACCTATTGAAAAACATTTCGTTACCTTAATAATTAACAATAAAATTGCGATATGGAGGAAAATATCAATTTAGGGTATAAAAAAGGTCTAATGGTTTTGAAGTACAATTAAATTTTCTATTGATGTTTAAAGTTTGACCAAGCGTTTTTAAATGTAGCTAGTGCAAATTGACAATTTAAATTTCAAACAGATTTCTGCTGCCTTTCAAAGTTTTTAAATGTTGAACATTTTTGAAATTACTGTATCGCCTTTATTATAAAGGACAGTCCTTTATTTCAATGCGATGTCCTTTGGATTTATTATTTTTTTGGAAACTCAATTTGGTCTTTATTTTTTAAAAATATGCGACAATAAATTAATTGGTGTATTGTGCCGGCCACATATGGATCAATTATATTATTATTGGTATAAAATAAAAAGCTTTCCAGTCCAGTCGATATCGAACTTTTGACAGGAAAAATGTATTCATACTTTTTTATATCTGTTCTATACGATCAAATTTTAAGTAAATTTGTGATGATATACATACATGTACGTTGTACGTACCTATATTCAGTAGGTATCGAAGACTATTAGGGTACAGGGGGTACAGTAAAGATAGGTGTGAAAGGATTTTAAAACTGTTTGCTCATCTCAAAATATACCTTTTAGAGCAGGACAAATGTCCTACAATTGTTAAAATCGTTTTTTAATGATCGCTTTTCCCCATTTTCAAGCTTTAACTTTTCATAAACACATTCAGAAGATTGTATCTCGTAGTAGTACGCACAGAACATAGTAGTAAGGGTAAAATTTTAAAAGTTGTATAAAATCTTCCCTAATTATTTAAGAGAAAAAAAAAGCATTCAGGTTTTTGTAGAGAAAAAAATTCTGTCTACTAATGTAATCAATATTAATTTTTAGTTTACCAAGAACTGAAAATTGAGAAAATGCAAATGCCGTTTTGACAAAAATCTGTAGTGCCTTAAAATATGCTTTGGTAACATGTTCTGTGTTGGTAACTGTCCCGCCTAATGTCACTTTTGTTGTCACTCCGACACGAATTTATTTTAATTGTAGTTTATATTTTATCAAACATTTATTTTATACAATTAATTATGTGTTTATTGGAATGAAATCATAATCTTGTTACAATAATAAAAATTTAAGAAAATTACAGTAAAATTCACGTCAAAGTGACAGTATGTGACATTAGGATGGGCAGTTGTCATAGCATAATTTCAAGGCACTACAGATTTTTGTTTAAACGGCCTTTTGTAATTTTCTCAATTTCTAGTCACTAAACTAACTAAAAATTAATATTGATTACATTTGTAGACACAGAATTTTTTTCTCTTCAAAAACCTAAATACAGACTTTTTTTAAATAATTAGGAAATTCGGGAAGATATTATACAACTCTTAAAATTTTACCATTGAAATTACTATATTGCGTGATTCATTTCTACACCCTGTATAATAGCCTCATAAATTTTTAAAGTAAATTTAAAGAGTAATCCAAAAACGTAAAAATATACAGGTCGTTTTAATTAATACATATTTTAAAGTTTGAGTTCGTTTCCGATTGAACCAGAAAATTGATTACAACCTCAATATTTCCATCGAATCCGGAACATACAATAACGGTCAAATACTAAGTTTCATTGTAATATCTTTAATAGTTTTCTAGATATTTGATTGTTTCCCTAATTTTGCGTGGCACTGTATATTGGAAGTGAAAGTTAGGCGTTATGTAATAAAATCTGTTTTTTATAATAAAAAAATAATTTATGGGTATGATTTGAGTTACCAATCCCCCATACTCAGATTTTTGCCTATCTGTTTGTTTGTTTGTAACTATCAACTTCCTCGTAACTCATGAATTACTGAACAGGTCAGAATAAAATTTGTAGGTATGGGTATGAGTTTTCAAAGTAACCAATGAAGTACTTTTTCTTTCTTTAGATAACTGACCATGCCATTAAAATATTTAAATAATTTTTTTCCCTTTTTTAACAGTTTAATAAATACATATCAGGTTTTCTAACTACATCAGTGCACATAGGCGCCCGCAAGGGGGGGCAAGATGGGTCAGTTGCCCCCCCCCCAGATTTCGGAACCAATTAGCCAGGATAATTCTTATTTACTAAATCGATGATTTTTAACTATAGAGAACACATTTTTTACTAGAAAATAAATGTTTATCCTCAGCGGGGATCGTTCCAAGACCCGCCACGTGGAAAGCATTGTTCAAATATGACATCTATATCTATGTTTTGGTCTTGCCCCCCCCCCCCTAGAATAATTTCTGCGGGCGCCTATGTCAGTGCAATTAAAATTTTTACATTTTCTTTTATTTAACTTGCAAATTCACGGTCATAACCGATATACGTGTTTTTAATTTACAACTTTAAGATAAACTAAGATCAAGTTTGAGCATGAAATGTGTTTTAAATTAACATAATTTACAAAAGAATTTGCTAACAACAAGAAATTAGTAATGTTTATATTCTATGCATAACTGACCTCGTTTTTTAAGAAATACAAGTGCAATATTTGTACACGATATTTTTAGTAATCAGTAAGCGACAGTCGATTATATTATATATTATATAACATCCCGATATGTATAAATAATCGCTAGTGTAACATATAAAAATTGTAACATTTATCCTAATGAATTAAATTATTTAATTATTGATTAGTAAATGAAAATCTCGTGCAAGTTGAACAGATAAAAGTATCGACGATGTACCTATTTCTTTAGTTTGCTACTTTACTCTGCACAAAGTCTTCATATGGGCTTATAAAAAATAATAATAGTAGTGGTGCTCGAGTAAACATGAATTTACATCCATAAAAATTTAAAATGGGAATACATTTTGGTAGCCATGATTTTATAAAACAAACAATTATTTTTTATTAATATTTCATTTATTAGGTCATCAAAATTTATATTTTTAGCAACTTAATGGTCAGTTGATACTGTCCTACAGTCGGGTCGGAACCTGCGGGTTATTTGCAAATCGGTCGGTCACGGGTCTTTGTATTTTAAGTTTTGCGGGTAGTGGGTCGGGCCGCAGGTATTTGTAGACTAATTTGCGGGTAGCAGGTCAGTACGGTTTTATTAACAAGGCTACGGATTACATTAAATGAGTTTTTGTGCGATCCTACTAGAAACAGCTGTTTGACGGACGCGTTAGCAGCCATAAAGTAATGCATTGCCGGCGTTACCCATAGCAACGGCCTAAAATAGTTATTTATGTATCAAGGCCAAAAGGTACGTTTTGGCCGAGGTGCATATTACATTTTTTGTGCGATAGAATTAAAAACAATTTAAATTTTTAGTATTTTTCAAAAATATAGGTTACAAACTACGTGACACTTGAGAACATTTTAATAAATAAAGAAGTTGTAGTAAATTTTCAAAAATGATGAAATTTCATTTTTCATCTGTAGTGCCAAAATGGTAAGCGATATAACAAATCTGATTACATGGGCGTTTTTTTCTTTAAAAAATAGTCCAAGAGACCGATATCAGATTTTCGCTAACTATTACGGTAACCAAAATACCACGTAAAACATTCGAATTTGGTCCACCCTTATTTAACTTTTGAGATTTGAGGTAGGTTATATCGATATTAAAAGTGACCCAAAGGGTAACCTCATATATTTTTATTGAAAAAAATATAATTTGTACATAAAACGAGCCACTTAAATAGCGGTAGCATTACTTTTCATTTGCACCTTATTAATAAAGACGATATTGATATTTCTTTTTTTTTTACAGGTGTGACGCAGGATCTGGTTGCTGCAATGACAAAGAAAACGTTTGTAAAGTAGCAGAACAAGAAGAGGTAGATCTAGTTTTCAGCGTTACTGACCAAGTTAAAATTAAAACAATTTTTAAAACTATTAAAGTTTCTAATCATACGAAATGTTCTTGCCAGCCCTTCAAAAATAACATAAAATAATTAACCATTAAGATTTGAGCCCAAAGGGGCAATCAATAGACTTCTTTTGTATTTATTTTATTAGCTTTGGAGGCCTATTTACAGCAATTTATTATAAGTACAACAATTAGGACTGGTCTAGTGTAGCATCAGATGTTATCTGCATTGGGTGGCCCTTTAACAAAAATGGCCTTGTATATTCCTTATTGTGCTAATAAATTTACTATCAATTACAAAACAAAAAAATGATTGAGTATAAGCTTAGCCACAAACTTGAATTTTGAAAATATATTACACAAAGAGATCATACTAGCTTTCGAACTTTATTTTTCAGCAATGAAATACTTAAAAATCAATGGATAGGATTGCCAATATGTATAAAAATTACAAATATACATTCTGATGTACCAAGATAAAAATTAAAGTATGTAAAGGGTCTTTCAATAAGGACGCTCGATTTTAAAATGTAAATAAATCAAGTTGTGTGTGAGATTTCCACTCAATTTTTTTTTTATTTGAAAGTATATTTTATGGCAATGAGTGTGGAATATAACGTCGTTCAAATGTCCACCGCGGCTTTGCTTGGTGGCACGTATTCGGGAGGTCCAATTTTCATTGACTTTGTCGCATAAATCTGGCTTAATTTGCTGGATGGCGTTTGTTATATTGACTTTGAGGGCGTCTATTGTTTGCGGTTTATTCGCAACGACTTGCGATTTAAGATAGCCCCAAAAGAAGAAGTCTAAAGGCGTTAAATCGCACGATCTCGGTGGCCAATTCACTTCACCGCCGCGCGAGATAACCATGCCCTTAAATCGCTCGTTCAGAATGTGCCTCGTGGCATGTGCTGTGTGGCACGTAGCGCCGTCCTGTTGGAACCACATGTTATCAGTATTCATATCATCCAGTTTAGGCCACAAGAAGTTGCTTATCATCGATCTGTAGCGCTCGCCGTTGACGGTTATGGCAATGCCAGTTTCGTTTTGGAAGAAGTACGGACCCATGATTCCGCCAGACCAAAATCCGCACCAAACAGTGACTTTCTCGGGATGCATTTGGTGCTGGTGTATCTGGTATGAATTGGTATCGCCCCAAATCCGACAATTTTGCTTGTTCACATATCGAATAGTCGACTAGGCAGGACGGTTGTGGCGAGGATAAAAATCACGTATTGCGCGGAACGTTTCTCGAACGGAGCAGTAACTTTGATAATAAAATTTGATGATTTGCAGACGTTGTTTAACGCTATAACCTTCCATAGTAATTTGCCATACACTACTAAACAATTGACAACAAATTTGACAGATGTCACTTTAAAAACATGGCTGCTATAACCTGACAAATTTCGAGCGTCCCTGTTGAAAGACCCTTTATAACTGAATTTATGAGTCATAGATATTAGTTAGTAGTACTTGAAACTGACTGGATATTAACAGCTTTTGTTTGTTAATTTATTATTAAGTATTTATTTTTGTATTTTATGCAACCATCGATTGTAGTTTTATCTTAAGAATGAATATGAACTACTATTATACAGGGTGAGGCATCACTTATGACACCCCCACTTATTTTGTTATTGGAAAGAATTATCAAAAAAAGTTGTTTGATACAGCATTTCCCATAATATTGTCATGACACATTTTGTTTTCTTTTGTCTTTTTAGGAGTTACGGCACCATATTTGTTTTTTTTAAATGGCACCATCCATATTTTTTTATACGGTTTGAAAGACATTTTCTTTCTCTTTTCAGCACACTAAAACTTGTATACCCTTACATAACAAAATTTTTAAGAAAATCGCAAAAGAACAATTTTGTTTTAAAAGTGTACGGTATTAATTATTTTACATTAGTAGGCTTTGAAAATGATACAAAACGGTTAAAAAATGAATTACAGTAGTTTTGTGTTTACTGTTGTCACCTAATTTATTTTTTTTATCTCTTACCATTTTGTATCATTTTCGAAGCCTGCTACTGTGAAATAATTAATACTGTACGCTTTTAAAACAAAATTGTTCTTTTGCGATTTTCTTAAATTTTTTTTATGTAAGGGTATGAAAGTTTTAGTGCGTTGAAAAGAGAAAAGAAATGTTTTTCAAACCGAGTAAAAAAAAATGTATAGTGCCATTTAAAAAAAAACAATATGGTGCCGTAACTCTTAAAAAAACAAAAGAAAACGAAATTGTCATGACAATATTTTGGGAAATACTGTATCAAACAACTTTTATTTAAAACTTTTTTTGATAATTCTTTCCAACAAAATAAGTGGTGGTGTCATAAGTGATGCCTTACCCTGTATTATTTTATTATAAGATGTAACTACAGCCTACAGCATTATTCTGATTTTGGAAACCCCAGCAATACCTCTTGAAAGTTAAAATTCAAAGTTGATGAAATATTGGACAGGTCAGGGTTAGGGGTGACCAATTTGTTAAAAATCACCCAATTATCATGGCATATTGAATTTTCAGGTATTGTTTACTTTTCACTAAAAACAAAATTCATAGTTCATTTTTATTCTTCTGTACTGTATAAGTGATGGTCTAGTATCTAAGGTGACCTAATAAAATGTGTGATACTCGAATATATTTATTTCTATAAGAAGCATTTATGTAAATATTATGAACCTATTTTTGTATAGCAATGAAATTGTATTGTAAATACCATACAATGAATAAAACAATATTGTAAATAAAGAACTGCATTTATAAACAAAAGTTACAGATAGAATACTAGCCTAACACCATTCTTACACGTAATACTATTATTAACTAAAAGTTACAGTAGTGTTCTATATACTGGTTACGAAAAACTTTTCAGTCGCTTCTGCTGAAAACAAATGTTTAAAATGAACAAAAATAGTCACGAACACAAAACTGCCAACAATTCGCTAATGAACTTAAAAAATAATTACTATTATTCAATCAATTTTAGTCGATTCTAAATATCTTATTTTTCAAAGTTTTATCTCAGTTCCAATGTTTTCGTTTCACTATGCAACATCACAAATTGTAATATACAAAACTTACGCTAAAAAACATGAAAACCTATACAAAAATCAAACCAAATTCCAAAAAACAAAAACACTGACAAATTATTCTATCTTACCAACAAATGCAGATGTACAATGAAACAAAATTATTTAATGTCAAGTTCAACCTAAAAAAGTTGATATAAGTAATTGAGAATGTAACAAACTTTTGTCTCCTTGCAAGCTTAGCTTTTTACTTTATTACATATCTTAATAAAATAGTTATATGACAAAACTAAGTTTTCTAAAACTATTAATATGATGTTAACAATGCAATGATTTTTATTAAATATTGGTATATGTATACTGCAGTGCATAATCACTGTTACACCAATTGTTACACATTAAAAAAAAAAAACAAAACAAAGTGAACATAGTGGAATGATATTCAGTACTTTAGAAACGTCCGTAGGGACGAGGATTACGGCCTCTACTTCTTCTGGCTACACGAGGACTAAAGTTTCCTTGACCAGGACTTCCTCTACCACGATGGACCGGCTCTGCAAAATTAAAAAGATAATTCCAACATTTCAAGTAGTCAAACTACATACAGAGTTCTCGTTTTTCGAGGGCCACTATGGGGATCTCGTAAACGGTAAGAGTTACGACTTCGATTAAATTAGGGCAAAGTTGTATATTCAGGTGGTTAATAATTTGACACAAACAGAACTTATCTACCTTCTTTAGTTTTTGGGATATAGGCAAAAAAGCAAAAAAAATATGGATTTTTGTTTTTTGCCCGTAACTTTTTTATTTGATGTCAAATTTCATTTCTGTAAACACTTTTTCATGGCCACTTTTTGCAAGGAACTAAAATTCCCAATTATATTTTCCATATGACGTTTCGCTTTCTTTACCGTCATCAGGTAAACTTTTTCTTATGGACGCTATATCTGATTTTAACACCAATTTGTAGGGCATTTTATTCTGAATTCGACAATGTACAACACTTAACACTTTTTAGAAACAATCGTTGTAAAAAATGCCAAAAACAAGTATTTTATTTTTAAAAATTCCTAATCGGCATGGTAAATAATTGTCTTTGCCCCTTTTTCCTCGGAAGCATGTAAGTAAACCGGATGAAATTACTATTAAAGAGGTTTAATGAAAGATTTAACACATTTTTAAGATTTGAACAATGATGACAATATATTTTATACAATCCCAACAGTTTACACCAGGGGTGGCCAACCCAAATGATCTTGGGGGCCACTTTGGAAATGCATCATAACTCCGCGGGCCACATATAAAATTATATATCCCCATATTAGATTTAGTTAGATACACTATAGAGATTTTTTTGGAGTGAAAAATTGAAACATAATGTGTTAAAATTATTGTGTTTACTATTATTCTTACATGAAAACATAGATAATATTATAATAATGATACTAAAGGTACATTGTAAAGAAATATATAACACTAAAAATTAAATATAAAATATATATAAATATAAATGAAATTAAAAAAATGAAATCATTAAAAAATATTTATTTTACTAGTGCGATATTTGTTTCTCCACTCTTTCACTTAGGTTTCGCAAATCGATCTCAATTTGGGTACTTGCACATCGTAATTGGTGTTGCAGGTTAGCGTCCGTTATGTTTGAGCGTGTTTTGTGTTTGGTCAATTACATTTTCGAAAAAAACGATTCGCAGGTGTAAGTTGAACCAAAAGCGCTAACAACTTTTTGTGCCAGATTTCTCAAATTGGAAAATTTCTCTTTTGCGACGTAAGTGTTATAAAAATCTATTTTTGATTCTGATGTTTCAAAAATGTGTTTTAATTCAATATTGCACTGTAAGTCAACCAGTTCCATTTGGAGATATTCTGGGGCCGACTCGATTTCAACATGAAAGGGAGATGAATATATTTCAAAAATGTTGTTGTATTTGTCTAACTAAATTACTGAATCGGCTTTCAAAAGCAGCTGTAAGTTTTCTTATTTCTTTTGCATATTTGATGTAATTGTTACATTTTGATTTCTTAAATTCTTTCAACAGTGGAAAGTGGTGAGCGTTATTACTTTTCAATTGCGATTCAAATAAGATTCTTAATTTTTGAACATATGGATGCACAAATAATGTATTTTTTTAATACGTTGGTTTTCACTACTTTTGGCATGCGGACCGCGGGTTGGCCACCCCTGGTTTAGACCATACACAAGCCGTTTTGACGTTACACACGCTTTTGTTTTTTTTAGATGTCAAAAAACATAGCCACCTTGTCTGCTTCTACATTAACGCAGATAAAGGGCATAACTCGTTGAAGATGTAACTAATGCGTTCTTTGACAAGTTAAGTTAGTTCTTGGTTGGGTGACCGTGCATGGATGGCATAGCTGTTTTTTCCCCTTCAATAAATAAATAAATACCTACCTATTTTCGTTTTTTGTTAAATGTTTCATTAAACCCCTTAAATAGTAATTTCATGCGGTTAACTTACCTGTTTCCAAGGAAAAAGGGACAAAAACAATTATTTACCATGCCGATTAGAAATTTTTCAAATTCAAATATTTGTTTTTGTCATTTTTAACAATAATTGTTTCAAAAAAGTGCTAAGTGTTACACAATACACTTCGTCGAATTCAAAATAAAATGCTCTACAAATTGGTGTTAAAATCAGATATAGCGTCCATAAGAAAAAATTTACCTGATGATGGTTTAAAGAAAGCGAAACATCATATGGAAAATATAATTGGGAATTTTGATTTCTTCAAAAAGTGGCCATAAAAAAGGGTTTACAGAAATGAAATTCGACATCAAATAAAAAAGTTACGGGCAAAAAACAAAAATCCATTTTTTTACTTTTTCCCCTATATTTCAAAAACTAAATAAGCTAGATAAGTTCCGTTTGCTTCAAATTATTAACCACCTGAATATACAACTTTGCCCTAATTTAACCGGTCGTAGTTCTTACCGTTTACAAGATCCTCATTGTGGCCCTTGAAAAACGAGAACCCTGTATACAATTTGCACATTTAGATTTACCGCCGTGGTGAACATACTAAAAGATGACTGAATAATCTTCTGGCATTGCAGCCGTAACCGCTGCAGTGATTTTTCAAATGAAACAGATTTTATAACTAAATAAGTCGCAGTTAACATTCTCTTTTATACAGGACTCTTTTTACACAAATTTAAGGAAGCACTATCATTGCTATTGCAAAAGTCAACAGCAATTTTACTGGAGAAAATGTAACAAACCTGGAATATGTCTGGAACTTCTATGCTGATCTGACCAAATTATAGGTGTAGGTCCTGATCTTGATACACCAGCACCCCTTACTGGGGTATGTCTAACCGACCTTCGTGCGTTGGAACCTCTATTGGTTTGTCCTCTAGATCTCGTATTTGTACTTGGAGATGCTTCTGCTTCTCGGCCTTCTTCTTCACCGGGTTCTGTGAGTAAAGGTTTTTCACCTTCGGAGCTAACCTAAATTAAAAATATATCTATGCCATATGAAGGCGTAACACAAAAAAGTAAAACAATTATAAAAAGTTGATACAAAAAATCTCACCCCATCTTCTCCTTCTAGCATTTCGTCCAATTGTTCAGTTGTTTGAGAACCTTCCGCTGAACTTCCAGCAATACTTGGAGGACCCATGCACTCAGTACTTCCTTCTGGAGCTGATTCTGCCTCATCACTAACGCCACTAACAATAATTGAAGGAATTTCTGCTAAAACAAATTTAAAGTCATTTTAAGCGTTGAAGATAATGGAATGCATAAAAACTAAGTTTAGCAACTGTAAAATAAAATTTTAAAATTTATTGTTAGCAATAGCTTACGTGCATGTACTAAATGATTTCAGTAAAAAATAAATGTCACAGAAATTTTATTTTTTTATTATATGTACGTGTTTTGTATTTCACAAAAATAGACAAATAATATCCGATAGTACAATACTTTGAAAGCTAATGTTAGCTTGAAGTTGAGTTCGGACTTTTAAACGAGTCGCACGTGTTATTGTTGGCTGAGATAGCGGCGATAAAAACCTCGTTTTACTGGGACTTATCACGTTTCGTCAATGCCAAATTCGAATAAAAACGAAACGAAAAACGGAGTGTGATGAAATAAATTATTTTAAGAGGATACAATAATAAATAGTGTAATAAAGGTGTAACAAGTGTACTGTGCGTATTATGGCACAGCGGAGAGGAAGTGGTGCTGTAGGATGTGAGAACGACGAATATACGTCAGAAGATCTGAAAAAAATTGATATGATTACGAACATGATTAAAAAAATAATAAAAGATATGAAAGAAACAAACGTCGAGAGCGACGAGTATACGTCGGAGGATTCGAAAAGAAAAAGAGAACAGGACATAGAAGACATATCAAAAGGTAGTAAAAAGAGTAAAAAGAATAACAGGACACCTCAAAAAGAGAAAGAAGATAAAACGGATACGCTTATGAGCATGATCAAGGAAGTAATGAGAGATATAAAAGAAATAAAACATGACCAGAGGTCATATCAAGAGGAACTGAAACAGAAAAATGAATTGCTGAAAAATGAAAACAAGATAATAAAAGAGAAGATGAAATCCGTAGAAGATAGAGTTAGAAGACTGGAAAAAGATAGAACCAAAAATAATATCGTTGTGACAGGTTTGGAGATAAAAACTGATAACAAAGCAGACCTTATACATGAATTCGAACACCTTATTGAAAGAGGAACAGGTATAAAAGTTCTGATTAAAAACGCCATACAGATAGGAACAAAATCATGTAAGCTAGAACTATACAAACCACTAGAAAAAGAAAAGGTTATGAAAAACAAGTACAAGTTCAAACAACTCCAAGAAATAATATATATAAACAACGAAATGACAAAGGAGGAACTGGAAATTCAAATGAAGCTAAAACAAATAGTGGAAGAAGAGAGACAAAAAGGAAGAACAACGAAAATAGGATATCAATAGAGCAGGGAGCAGGAAAAGTTGAAAGAAAATAAAACAACAAACCATCAACCTCTAAAAAACTGATAGTAAAGAATAACAGAACGGTACAGGCAATGAGAAAGGACACAAAAAAGAAAATAAATTTAAAAAAAATAAAATAAAATTAGAAAAGATAACAAGAGGACATCGAAAATGACACAAGCAATGAAAAAGGACATGCGAAAAGAAATAAAAAGAACTCAACTCCAGAAAAAACGCCAGAAAAGAGAAAAAAAATAAATTTGAAGCCATGGGCCTTGTAGGCCTGTAGTGCTGAACTATATATTTAATGTTAGCTTGAGTCACGTTATTATTAAAATCGTTTTCATCGATCATAACTGATCGTTGCAATTACTTGTATCTTATACTCCAAGAATTCATTCGATTGACGGATGACATCATTCGACGGTAAATTTGTGATGGCTCAGAAAGTGCTTGAATGTAAGACAAATCTTGTGGTACCGTAATTGTTTCAACTTGACCTGTACTCATGTAAGACATTTTATGGCTGACTACCCCTTCCACAATCCATCAGCAAGACATCAGGTTTAAGTTCGGTGGATTAAATGGCTGCCGAAGGCATCAAGAACTTTCCTACCCACTGTTGTAATATAAGACACATCCAATTGATACATTGCACTTCCAACCGTAAAATAAATATAAGAGAGTTTTGATCAGAGATGAAAGTCTGAGTTGGGAGTAGGAAAAACTGTTGATTCCCGACTGATTCAGTCTCTATCAAGGGTGACAACTGAACAAAAATGAAAACAAAATAATGATACTAACTGTGATTTTTTAAAAAAGAACAAAAACTAAATTGAAAATATTCAATACCAGTTTTAACTGATTTTCCTTAATATATTCCAGTGTAGTGCATTATCAAAAGGAGTCGAAAGTCCGAGTCAGGAGTAGGTTTTAAAAGTTACAGGCTAGGGAGTCGTTAATTTTTTTATTAACTCCCCATTCCTAACTGCAGTGACTGAGAACAAAAACCGGCCCTTGCATTCAGATTATACCCACAGCCAGGGTTGGTCAAAATTTGATATTTATTTAAAAAATCAATAATCATTGATTTAAATTTTAAAAACCAAGAACTTTTGATGTTTTTGATTTTTTTTAATACAGCGTAATTCAAAAAGTATGCAACAAATGGAATAATTGTTTATTATGAATTTTATTGTATTTTTTTTAGTTCTTGATAAAAGTTGGTGCCTTACCTTAAGGCCTCTACTCACCAACCAATTTGTCAGGAAAACTGACCGACCATTCCGATAAATTGCTTAATGTGTAGTCTGTTACCCGACCAACACGACAGTTGGAACGGTCGGGTGGCCAGACCATCCAACAAGCCAACCGCCCCACCACATTCCTCTAGATAAGGGCTATTAAAGAAAATTTAACGCTATTTATAAATTTGTTATCCACAAAATTGCATCAGAGCCAAAATAATAAAAAAAGTTATGATGTTTATGCTGTGTTGGTTGGACTGGTCGGGAGGTGTATAGACAACAACCAACACGGAGTTCCCGACGGTCGGCTCCGACAAGTTGGATAATGAGTAGAGGCCTTTAAACTAATTTTAAGATGAAAAACATTTCATAAAAATTCATACACTAGATTTTAGCGATTTCAGAAATATTCACAAGAGTAATGTGCCCTTATTGAAGAGTTACAAAAAAAACCTCATGGGGAAAAATTATTTAGAATTAATAATAAAACCAAAATGTAACATTTGACGTTAAAATTCCAATTTTTATTTTTGAAGTAATTTTAACATTCAAAAAGTCCGCAACAAATGGAAAAGGATTTTATTATCGGTTTCTCAAAAAATTTTATTCTCGGATAAAGTTGGTGCATGGTCTAAAACTAATTTTAAGTATAAAAATTTATATAACATTAGATTTTAACGATTTTAGAAATATTTACAAGAGTAAAGTGCTAGTATTTTAAGTAAAAAAAGTTCCAAAAAAACTTTTTTGAAAATCTAAAATACGGGTACTTTACTTTTGCGAATATTTCTAAAACCGCTAAAATCTAGTGTCATATACATTTTTGTTGATATTTTTCCACCTTAAAATTAGTTTTAGACCATGCATCAACATTTATAACTCACTAAAAGCTTTATATGGTAACCACTTACAGACTTAATAAACTCGCATTTATATATTTATTATGAATGTATTTATTAAACAATGTGTTTTATAAAATAAGCAGATTATGAAACTACTATTTACACATGCACACGCCATCTACAGGGTTCTCGTTTTTCGCGGGCCACTATGGGGATCTCGTAAACGGTAAGAGTTACGACTTCGGTTAAATTGGGGCAAAGTTGTATATTTAGGTGCTTAAAAATTTGACGCAAACAGAACTTATCTAGCTTTTCTAGTTTTTGAGATACAGGGGAAAAAGTAAAAAAGTGGATTTTTGTTTTTTGCCCGTAACTTTTTTATTTGATGTCAAATTTCATTTTTGTAAAAACATTTTCATGGCCACTTTTTGCAAGGAATTAAATTCCCCAATTATATTTTCCGTGCAACGTTTCGTTTTTTTAAAACCATCATCAGGTCAATTTTTTCTTATGGACGCTATATCTGATTTTAACGCCAATTTGTAGAGCATTTTATTCTCAATTCGACAATGTATAACAGTTGGCACTTTTTTGAAACAATTGTTGTTAAAAATGGCAAAAACAAATATTTTATTTAAAACAAATCCTAATCGCCATGGTAAATAATTGTCTTTGTCCCTTTTTCCTTGGAAACAGGTAAGTAAACCGCATAAAATTACTAATTAAAAAAATAGGTACTAATAAATATGTTAGGAATGCATTAACATTTCTGCATCCAGAACAACTTCATAGTTATGAATGGAGTCTTTCAACACAAGGACGTCCACAAGTACACAAGAGAAGTCAAAAGCAGAGGAGAAAGATCAATCATAGATTACCTACTAATTCAGATAAATAACAGGAGAGAAGTTAGAGACGTGAGAGTGAGAAGAGGTGCAGAGATCGGTAGTGACCACTACTTGGTAGAATGCAAAATAAATATGGCGACAAATATACCAGGAAATAATAAAGCAAATAAAACAGATAAACAAACCAACACAGCAGAAGCAATTAAATCATACATGCTAGCCGACAAGGAAATAGCACGAAAGTACAGAGAAAAAGTAGAAACAATGCTGCCGAGAACCATGTACAGAGAAAAGATGTGGAATATATGTGGAGATGGTATAGAAATACTTTAGTGGACACAGCCAAGGCGGTATGTGGTACAACTAGAATAAATAGAAACAGGCATACAAAGCGAACAGCGTGGTGGCCATATGAAATTAAACATGAGGTAAAACTCAAAAAGAACAAATGGAAACAATACATAAAAGAAGGAACGCAAAATAGATATGCAGAATACAAGGAACAAAGAACGAAAGTCAAAAATGTCATAAGAATAGCTAAGGAAAAATCCTGGGAAGAATTTGGCAATAGAATGGAAAAAGATTTCCACGCAAACCAAAAACTATTCTACAAAATTCTTAAGAATGCAAGAGTAGGAAATCAACAAGTTAAAGACAAAGATGGTAACATACTCAATGAGGGGAACCAAATAATGAATGGACAGATGGAAACAGTATTTCGAAGAACTTCTATTTACAGATGACGTAGAGGACACCGAAAAGGGAAAGAAAAGAGATGACCACATAGGAGACCCAATCGCAGAAGTATTACAGATGGATGATGTAATACAATCCATAGGAGCGCTTAAAAAAGGGAAAGCGGCAGGTCATGACCAAATAACCGGTGAAATGCTGAAAAATGTGGGCCCTAAAGGAATTGAAATGCTAACGGCGCCAACCAAGCCTGGAAGGAAGGGAAAGTACCACTAGACTGGAAAACTGGCATTATAGTACCAATTTTCAAGAAGGGGGACAAGACAGAGTGTAAAAATTACAGAGGGATAACCCTACTAAGTATACCGTCCAAGGTTTACGAACGAATTCTCGAAAAGAAACTAGTGAGACAAAACAGATGAACTACTAGAGCAGTCGCAGAGTGGCTTTAGAAAGGGGCGTAGTATAAATGACCACATCTTTACACTTAAACAAATAGCAGAAAAGTCCCTAGAAAGAAATATCGAAACGTATCAGGCTTTTATAGACCTGGAAAAAGCCTTCGATCGAATTCCGAGATCCAAAGTGCGAACAACCCTGGAAAAGAGAAATGTAGAGGACAACCTAGTAGCTGCAATAATGAGCTTACATAAAGAAAACAGGAACTATATAAGAACGGACAATAGGCAATCGCAGGAATTTCCAGTCAATAGTGGACTAAGACAGGGAGGAGTACTAAGCCCAATACTGTTCAATCTGGTCCTAGACGACACAATGAAGGAAACAAGAGAAAAAACATCGAAGTTGTACATCGGACATAGACATATGAAGCCAGTATACTTGAGAGAATGCACCTTCGCAGATGACCTGGTAATATTCGGCAAAAACGAAAGTGACCTTCAGAAAAACCTTGAAGCATGGAACATATCATTGGAAGCTAACAATATGAAAATTAACGTAGAAAAAACAAAAGTAATGGTCACGGGCAAAGGCAGTTCGCAAGCAAGCATCACGCTGAACGGGAAGAAATTGGAACAAGCCAAGACGTTTAAATACTTAGGGGTAAACATCAATAACAAAGGGCACCACGACACAGAATTAAATGCAAGACTGGAAAACACATCTAAACTATACCACAGCTTAAGAAAGTCTTTCATAGGGAAAAGGGAGATTGCAGTGGAGACTAAAATAACAGTATACAAAACTGTATTTGTACCGACACTCACTTTCGGATGTGAAACCTGGGTTCTAACACCGACCATGAAGAGTAAAATACAGGCCATGGAGATGAAATATCTGCGCAAAGTAGCTGGCGTCACCAGAATGGACAGAATAAGGAACACGGAGATAAGAAAACGACTGAAGGTCGAAGCTATACTAAAAACAATCGAAGACCGACAGCTCACATGGTTTGGGCATCTAACCAGGCTAGGAAACGAAAGACGCGCCAGACAAACCTGGGAAGCAAGAAGACACGAGAAGGGACCCAGAGGAAGACCTAGGAATACGTGGGATGATAGTGTGACAAAAATACTAACAGAAAGAGGGATGAACATGTCACAGGCAAGGAATATGGCAAGAAATAAAAAAGAGTGGAGAAAATTTATCCACAGCAGCAAAGAACGTTAATTTCCGATTTCACACCCTACACCTTCGGGTAAAAGGGTTAGATTATATATATATATATACTTGTTAAATCGACGTTTCCAGACCCGTCATATTACTCAGGCGACCACAGACCCACTCGAAATTGCGTAGTTTGGGGTGTATATTTTGTATAAATCGAATTATTTCGTTTTTCTTAATAAGGGCAACTACTGAGGGGAAGTAAAATTTATTATTTGTAAAATAGCGTAATGCAACAGTCGCTGCTGAGCCCGATATGTAACGACGCTTTTTCAGTCCCACTATATACAAATATACATACTTTACCGACCTTCTCACATCAAGCGACGTTGTCACGCTTATCAACTTACAAGTTCGATGGTCCTGTAATTTTGTGTTCATGTGCTCTCAATAATAATAGTGATCGCGTGGAATACTATGGTATCCCACCCGCAATAATAGTTTTGAAAGACTTTTAAAAAATTATTTTTAATTGTTTGTATAATATAAAATGAACATTACAATAATTGACAATAATGTATTACAAAAAAAAGTTGCGTGAATTTTTATTACAATTTTCTAAATTGATAGTCGCATTTTTCGCCTCACCCCTGGTTTCTGACAATTCAGCGATTATATTACGTGCAGCTGTTCTCTTGTTTTTTGGGAAAATTCTTTCTCCAGTAAGTAAAGTTATCTTTGGCAACATAAAAGTCATCTACATTGTATGAATCGTTATCGCCACCAGAACTGATTCCGATTCATGTTTGCTAAAGACTTTCTCCTTCGTCTTCACAGTCTTCCAAATCACCTTCGGATTCTTCATCTTCACTGTCTTCAATATATTCTTCGTTCTCCTCAATTTTCTCTAACCACTTACGCCACTGCTCTGGACTTTTACTTTGGGACATTGTATAACTTTTACGAAAATGAATATACGCAAATAAGGAAATATTATTATAATAGTAAAAACAAAAATAATATGAAAATACCTTAGGAACAAAACTCGAGGTATAAAAATAAAAATCACGTTAGTGATCGCGCGGAATAAACAGGTATCCCAAGCGTTTTTTTTTTTATTGTCAGCTTTTATAGCACTGGTCACCGATAAGCAATACAAGCAACACAAGATAAGATGAAAAGGTACTGAAATAACAAAGGGATAATATTTTCCTATTTGACAAAAATTGACTCTAGGTGGTGTTGTTATACAGGGTATTACCGTACTTTGAATTTTAATCTCAATAGCCTGTTGCTTGTCTAAAATTTACAAAAAAGATTGTGCATTTTAAACTTTTGGGGTTAAACATTCAGAATACGGTTTATATTGCAATGTTTTACAGCTGATTATGTTAATAGGACTGTTTTTTCATAATTTTAACATGACTAAACTGTTGAGCCAAATGATATAAAGTGCAATATCAAACTGTCCTTTGATTTTTCAGGTTACTATCGTTTGGCTCAGAAATTTAGTTATATATTTATATGGTTTTATGACGTAAACTTCATGCAATTCAGAATTTTTGGACAGAAATTGCTATTGTTGAATTTTTGTTAACAAAATATTAAATTCAAAGTACGGTAACACCCTTATAAAAATATATATAGAAAAATGTTAAAGCAAAAGCATTTGCTATCCTAATTTCATCTTTCTATGTGAACGCGTTTTTAATCGATTATAAAATATGTTAGTTGTTGATTACCATTTTGAAGAATTTTAATTTTACTTAGTAAAAAGCATTTTTTCGAATTTTTTTATTAAGGTGGTGTGTGATTATTTTAAACCGCAAAATCACATCCTTAAATAATGTCCATACTTTCGAGAATACCCTGCATTTTATACAGGATGTCCCCGTTATCACCGCAAATATTTTAAGTGGTGATAGAGGACCTTTTTCTTAAAACAAATTTCAAGTAAAACTTTATTCTAAAAGCAAATGCTAAGCAGATATCAACACTTGGTTGTTTTTTTTACACTTCTGCATTTAAAATGCTCTGTCGCCGAAAATATTGATTCTATCGTAAAATATCTTTAAGCTTTTTAATAGAGCATGAAATTATCTACAAAATTAGTAAAAATTATTTTTGGTCTACAGACAATGGTTTAAGAGTTATAAAGCAGTTTGTACAAAAAATTTTTAAAAATTTAAAAACTTTTATTGTTTTAGACTTTGCAACCGCTGTATCTTTAAAACGAAAGGTTGTACAAAAAAACTGACGGCCCAATCCGGATAGCAAATTTTACGGGCTACAACTTTGGTACGTTGAAATTTTTAGTAAATCAAACCGATTTTTCGAAAAAGTTGAGAATAAGAAACAAAGTGCAAAAAACATCCGAAAAATAAAGTTTTGTAGGTATTTAAAAACGCTTTTTAAGAGAGTGCGACTATGTAACTAAAAATGATGCAGGTCATTTTGAACACTTATTGAAGTAATTTGTTGTTACATGTTAATTTTATTGTGTCAAGGTGGATTTTTGCACTGTTTTGCATTTTATCGTTTTTGAAAAAAAAAACGAGGAATAATGATGTTTTGTATTTAAAAATGCCAAAAAATCGGCACCATTCATAAAATTATGTATCTCATCAGTTTCAAAGCTTTTTATGAAGTTTGAATTTCTTCAGAAAACCACCACATATCATTTTTTAAGGAGCTAACGATCAAATTTAACAAAAAACTGTAAAATTTCATTTAAATAAGTTATGTAAGTTTTTAAAAACGCCGCATCGTTTTAACGAAACGGCGTAGAGCAAAACCTATGCCTATTGCGGATAAGGAATTTAACGGACTACAACTTTGGTAAATATGTTGTTCAATAAAACCAAACCTATCATAGAAAGGTTTATAATAGTGAAAGAGATAAAAAAAAAACGATAACATGCAAAACAGTGCAAAAATCCATTTTGACACAATAAAATTAACATGTAACCACAAAATTACTTCAATAAGTGTTTAAAATGACCTCCATCTTTTTCAATTACATAGTCGCACTCTCTTTAAAAGCATTTTTAAATACAAAACTTTATTCGGTTTGATTTTCCAAAAAATTTAATGTACCAAAGTTGTAGCCCATAAAATTTGCTATCCGGAATGGGTCGTCGGTCTTTTTGTACAACCTTTCGTTTTAAAGATATAGCGATTGCAAAGTCTAAGAAACAAAGTTTTTAAAATTTTGACATTTTTTGTACAAATTGCCATATACATACATAACTTTTAAACCATTGCCTGCAAACAAAAAATAAATAGAACTAATTTTGTAGATAATTTCATGCTTAAAGGTATTATACAATAAAATTGACATTTTCGGCGACAGGGTCTTATAAATGCAGAAGTGTAAAAAAATCAAGTAAGTGTTGATATCTGCTTAGCATGATAGCATTTGATTTTAGAAAAAAATTGTACTTGAAATTTTTTCTTAGAAAAAGGTCCTCTATCACCACTTAAAATATTCGCGGTGATAACGGGGACACCAAGAATTTTTATTTAATTTGTCAAATACAAAATGTTAAATTAATAAAGTTTTTGCATTACGTATATTCATTCTTTTATTTAAATATCTGGATTGTGAGCAATTTTGCATAAACTGCTTTAAAAAAAATTATCGAATTTAATCCATAATTTTGAGCGGTGTTATTGATTAATAAAAATATATTGAAAAATTAATTTTTAATATGGCACATCCTGTATAGGTACCTGCGAAATTCAAAATTTGATACGTTCTTGTTCTTTTTTACATATCGAAGCAGATCTATATGAAACAAACATTTTTTTTTTTATTTGAAATAACTTCTACTCATTTAGAATATAAAATAATTGATAACGTATCATACAAATATTAATTTTTATTGATAATCTAGCCATGTACTGTAGTACGTACAAATCAAATTTAAGTTAAAAATAAAAAAGTTATTAGGCCTATTATATTAATTTTTTATTTATGAAAAAACTAAAAATTTGCCAAGTTTCAAATTGGATTTAAAAACTCTTAATACGATTTATTCATATAAAGTGTCTACGAACTATTATTGTCATTATTTTAATTGCGACAAGAAAACTTCAATTATATTTTGATTGTAAAACTGATTATTTTTGGTAATTTTAAACAGCAATATCAGCAGTAAATTCAATATTTGTTACTGTCTTATTTCTTAATTCATCCGATTCACAAACTGCAGTGTAAGTACAAAAGACAGATTTAACGTAAAAACCAGTGTTGCCAGATTTTAGTACTGATAACGTATGTTGTACATAGCGGGATTGACAATGTTTAGTATCAAAAATATACAATATACAGCATGCGACTGGTGCGCCGCCTATAGCGAAAGCGGCGAACTAATTCTGTATAAAAAAAGTCATTCTACCGACTTTTCAAGCCCGGCTGAAATTTCACAAGGAACATGTGCTACGTCAGTAATGAATGTAACTATGGATAAACGTTCACAGACCCGAAGGCGGGTCTGACAACGTAGGTTTTGGTCTGGTAACGTCGGTCGAATATGTCAAAACGGGACTGTATAAGCGGTATTATAAATCTATATATATATATATATATATAAAAAAGTTACGGGCAAAAAACAAAAATCCACTTTTTTACTTTTTTCCCTATATCTCAAAAACTAAAAGAGCTAGATAAGTTCTGTTTGCGTAAAATTATTCAGCACCTGAATATACAACTTTGCCCCAATTTAACCGAAGTTGTAACTCTTACCGTTTACGAGATCCCCATAGTGGCCCGCGAAAAACGAGAACCCTGTATAGCTAGGGTTCAGGGTTTGGATAATATCGGGACTATTCCTGAAGGGCGAGTGGCGCGATCAAACATACGACGCTATTGAGTATTGTGGAGCGCCAGAAAAACATTAAGATTAAGTATTATACGGACAAATGTTATAATGGCACCTTTTATCATAATTTTTGCGCTCCTTATACTTCAGCGCCGAACTTATTAAGCCTGTAGCTTAGACCGGCCCAAATCGGCCCATTCGGGCACCGGCCCTTCGGATATTTGCCCGAACTGCCAGATGGCCAGTCCGGGCCTGCCTAACTGTGATGCCAATCAGTTGACATCGGCGGTTTAATCAAATGGAATATGTAAGACACAAGTAATGTGACTACACAAAAATTTAGTTGAATGTGACTGATACAGTATGACTGCTGCTCTAACTTCTATTTCAAATACTTTAAGACCATCAAATACCTTCAGATGCAGTTTGCAGTGAACCTTGTTCTTCTCCTGGTCCAGATTCTTGTGGAGAAGCCTGTAATGGAGTACTAGGAACACTTCTACCAGTGCCTAAACAAAATAAAATAAAACCTTGTCCTAAAGTTGTTAAAAAGAGAACATACTATTATCATCTGTATGGGAAAACTCCAAAGTTTGTTCTGGTATAACTTCAGTAGAACCAGATGTATTTGGCGGAGCTGATTCATTAAAAGTAAATCTACCACTTGTAGGTACATGTGGGGAGCTCACTGCTTCACCAAACCCATCAGATCTTCGAGGAACAAATAAAGTTGGAGTGGATGGTACAATGCCTGCAAATGAATAAGTTTAGTTTGAAAATGTTCAGGGCCGTGCTGCGCTATGATGCAGAGAGGCGGCCGCATCAGGCGGCACCGTAAGGGGGCGGCATAAGCAGCGAAATCAAAATACAATTTGAACCATTCAATAATTAAAAATCTGCCAATCACGAAGAGAAGGTCTCTCCGGGTAATTCACAAGTGACGCAAACGTAAGAATAATGTAAAGTATATCGCCATCTATCTTTGATATTCCATACATGAAAGATTCACTATAAGGTTAGGATATTTACTAATTCCTTGTTACTTATTGTTCATACGATCATACGTGCAAGTTCTTTGAAATGTTATACTTCCCACTATACAACTCATTGCGCTGCTTAACTCAGCTTATTTACCACTTGTGACTTACCCGGAGAGACCTTCTCTTCGTGATTGTCAAAAATCTTTACGCAACGCTTTTCTACATTGGTTTTAATGTTAGTTTATATTCTGGACAATACCCTTAATTCTCTCAATGAACGATTCACGCTTCTGGAAACCCATAGCAAAAATTTTCAGTTTTTATATGACATTTCAAACTCAAGGATATAGATGAGAAAACGCTAGAAAATTATTGTACCAGTCTCCAGTCAATACTTTCAGTCGAAAATGAACTAGATATAAATGCAAATGATCTTCAAGAAGAATTACGAATGCTACCATATTCTATGAAACCTTTGGATGTTTTAAATTATTTGTGCCAAAATAACTCAATTAATTGTATCCGAATACTGTTGTAACTCTGAGAATTTTATTAAGACTCCGTATAGCTAGTGGGGAAAGAAGTTTTCCCAAATTAAAATTAACAAAACACTACTTAAGAAGTTCAATAAGCCAAACAAAACTTAGAAATCTGTCATTAATTTCTATTAAATCTACATTGGCTGCCACTCTAGACTACACATCCCTAATTAACGAATTTGCTAAAGTTAAAGTTTAAAGGGTAAAACTGTAGTAGATTGTTGTAGTTGATAGTTGTTATCATTATTTTAAAATAGTATTAGTACATTTTGTGCAGTTTTAAAAAAAAAACCCAATCAAAGGTTATTTAAAAACAAAAACATTTAAGGGGCGGCATTTCGAAGACTTGCATCATACTGAGAAAATCTACCGCACGGCCCTGAAAATGTTTATAACAATGCAAACACATTTACCATCATCGCCTCCTTCTTCTAGGACATGGGGAAGAAGTAAATGAGTTTGTTGTTGTCTACAGAGAGGAGCTACTGGTCTAGTTCTTAATTGCATTGTCACAGCCACAGAAGGTGACGCCTGTGACACAGTGACACCAGATGTTCCTGAAATGCAAATTTTATCAAAATATGCAATATACATCGAAGTTTAAATAAGAAAGTTTGTTAAATACATATGATAAACAATGTTGGGACGAGATTTTTAAATATTTACCGTCAGTTCCACTACTTGTAGCTTCAGACTGCGCTTGCTCACTATTTTCTTCTGTTGAAACGTCTTGCACTGAACGTTCACTTTGATTTGGCACTTCGCTAGAATCCTCAATAACTTCTACTTCATTGCCTCCTTCCTCTTCCTCCATATCAGGACAGTCAGCATCTTCATAATTCAACTCTTGTTCCTAATACCAAAAACAACTCTTAAATTATTACCTTTACACACAAAAGAGAACTATTCCGCTAAATAAATTGAACTTTAAAAGTAGACAAACAAACCGGGTATGCCATTGCTTCCATTTCATAGCCTTCTGTGTCTGCATCGTCTGGCTCATCATCAGCTCCTTCCCCTTCATCAGGACCATCACCTTCTTCGTCACTTTCTACAACAATAACAGCATCGGTATCTTCTTCATGATCTCTTTGACTGCTGGTTGGTACTTGATATTCTACCTCCAAACCACTATCGCTGACCTGAGATTGGAAAGTTTCCGATGTACCTCCCTATGTAGACATTAAATTAAAACTAGTTTACCAAATTAAATTAACATTAAAGTACCTGTACTCTGGTGCGTTTTGATTGCTGTTGAGTTTTTCCTTGTTCATCGATTTGACAACTGTCAGTATCTGGATCTCGTGGTCGCTTTAATCCGGCTTGTGTTGTTGTAACTGTGTTAGAACTGCTGCTGCTTGTCCCTAACTCCTGAGCAGGAGTACTACTTGGAGGTTCTACCCTTGGAAGCACTAACGCTACAGCTTGCTGCTGAGGGGCAGGTTGAATCTAAAATTATTTTTAAGAAATACATTAAAATACTATAAATTACAGACAATACAATATGTTACTTGATAATTGAGTTAGCTACCTGCATATTATTATCTTCATCTTCTGTATCTTGCGTTGACTGAGTAGGTGGTACAGCCACCTGCCTGGGACCGACTACAGCTGGAGTTGCAGAGCTGGTGGCTGGCATATATTCTGTATGTGAACTTGTAGGGCTACTAGATAAAGCTTCTATGGTACTTGGTCCTGTTGTGTGTACCTTTTAAAGGAAATAGAAAATTTAAGCAATTAAAACCAAAATAGCTTAAAACTAAAACATTTTGGATACATAACCTCTTAATAAATAATAATTTAATCAGGGATGGAAAACGTAACGTAACAATACCCGATAACGTTATAATATCGATTCAACTATAATTTTTTATACAATAACGTAACGATATTTTTATAACTTTATACAGGGTGTCCCAGCCAAGACGAATTATTCGATAGCTCTGTTATTATAAATAATATTAAAAAAAGTTAAATATAAAAGTTATTTGTAATCATTTACTACATAACCTAAAATTATTTTCAACTATACACAGTGTTTTGTTTTTGCGCTCTGATACCAAACATAGTTTTTTTATATGGAACACCCTGTATATTTTGTAATTTTTGGATGTAAAATTAAATTCTCTTTCAAAAATATTATAGGTTGTTTATGTCTAAAATGAACCGTTTTTGAGTTATTAACGTTTTTTTGAAAATTATGGCAGATGCAGACCTTTATAAAAATATTTATATTTATTAACATAACAACACCAGAGCAATTTACTCTCGTAATTTATTAGACAATAGTGTCGTAATGATTGTTGATTGGTTAAACTTTTAAAATAATATACAGGGTGTTCGTTTTACTCGGTCCGTTTCGCTAAACTTTAAACGCATGTAAGTCATTTTTTTTAAATGGAACACCCTATATATTTTTACATTTTCTTGTAGAAAATTTAATTAACTTCCAAAGTTATTAAGCATGTTTTATGTCTAAATATAATATTTTTGAAGTTATTTCGTTTCTTATGTTTATTTGCGAGTATTTTACCTAAAATATCGGTAGTAGCCTTTGAAAATTGAAAACAATTTGTATGAACTGTCAACCAAAACACTTAATCGGCACAATTTTCACTATTATGCCATAAAAATCCATATTTTTTTTAAATATACAGGATGTTCCATATAAAAAAACTATGTTTGGTATCAGAGTGCAAAAACAAAACACTGTATAGTTGAAAATAATTTTAGGTTATGTAGTAAATGATTGCAAACAACTTTCATATTTAACTTTTTTTAATATTATCACTAATAACAGAGCTATCGAATAATTCGTCTTGGCTGGGACACCCTGTATAATGTTATAATAACCGATAACGTTTCATTAAAAGTTATTTTGTATCGTTATTCTCTATAAATTAAATTTTTATATGGCGATCTTTTTATTTTTAGAATATAATATTTTGCTTGTATTTTAGAAATTAAAATGAAAATAAAATATGTCAACGTAATTTTGTACTATTTTTTAAATTTACATTTACAGATCCCAAAAATAATTTCAGAGTTAAAAATAAAAATTATTTTTATACAGCATGTTTCTTAAATAATGTGAAAAAATTCGGGAGGTGATTCCTTATCAAAAATTAAGAGGGGTCTTTCATATACATTTTTTTTCTTTAGGACCTCCTTTCGGAGTTACACCCCCCTAAAGGGGATCGGTAAAATTAGGTTTTTATTTAATTTCTCTTTGGATAAATGTAGGAGAATGATATTCGGTAGATGTTCCATACTTATTAAAAGGTTTCCCATAGTTATATTTTTAATCATCTCCCACCTTCACAGGGGGCTGAAATGTGCTAGATTTCAAGCAGTTTAATTTTTTTTTTGAAAACTTGATTAATTTAGAAGTTTTTTTTATTCTATAACTTTTTTCGTTAAACCTACAGTTTTTGAGTATAAAATTATGAATGAACATGAACCATCAAATATTCCAATATAAAACGATTAATTTCGGTGGTTACCATGGTTTTTTTATGTTCATATTTGGTAGAAGTGACGGGTGTAATTCAATCAAATCTACCCAATATGAACATAAACATCATTCTCACTCATTTAATTTCTTACTCAAAACTGTAGGATTTACGAGAAAAACTAAAGAATAAAAAAAGTTTTTAAATAAATCAAACATACAAAAAAAAAATTAAATTGCAAAATTTCAACTCACCAAAAAGTTCTGATTAAAAAACCAACAAGGGTCACACTTTTTAGCCCGTTGTGAAGGTGGAAGATGATTAAAAGTATAACTATGCGAAACCTTTTAATAAGTATAAAACGTCTACAGAGTATCATTCTCCTACATTTATCTAAATTTGAGAAATAAAATAAAAACCTAATTTTACCGATCCCCTTTAGGGGGGTGTAACTCCAAAAGGAGACGTCTAAGA
Organism: Elmis aenea; assembly: GCA_947652605.1. Taxonomy (NCBI): domain Eukaryota; kingdom Metazoa; phylum Arthropoda; class Insecta; order Coleoptera; family Elmidae; genus Elmis; species Elmis aenea. The sequence goes on along the minus strand of OX393577.1, from coordinate 28,970,650 downwards.
AAAAAATTTATAAAAAACCCCACTTAATTTTCGATAAGGAATTACCTCCCGAATTTTTTTGCATTATTTAAGAAACACCCTGTATATCATAATTTATGTAACATTATATAACGTTATATAACATAAAAATTCATTTTTTAATGTTATTTATAACGTTATGTAACGAAAACAAATAATAAATAATGTTATACAATAACGTAACGATTTAAAACGTTATTCCATCCCTGAATTTAATACATATTGCAACATACCTGTTGTGGTGGTATATTCAATGTACTTGGTCCTTGACTAGTCGAAGGACCCTGACTGGTTGGAAGGACAGCAGCAGTTCGTAACTGTGACATTGGACGAATGCTAGCTAATGGAGTGTCATTTCCACTTCGCCATGGCTGAATTGGCACTGATTGAGTTTGAGTATTTGTTGAATGACCTAACAACAACAAAATTAACAACTACCTCCAAACAAAATTAGTAATAAAATCAGTATGTAAAATATTAATAAAAAAAAAAAAAAACTAAAAGTAGCCAAGTATGGAATACAAAATTACCTGGAATTGGTTTGATATTGGCAGTAGGTGGTTCACTAGTTGATTTTTCTGATGGTCCTGAGCTAGTACTAGGTTTTGAACTCTGTTGCCCCAATTGCCTTTGTAACTGGTTAATCCTTTGGGTAAGAGTCTCAATCTCCATAGTCAATCTTTCTTTCTCTTGTTGTTTTTCCTGTAAAATTTCATCCCTTTCTTTTTCTAATCTTGCTATTTCACTTAATAATTGTTCACTGCCCTTGCTTCCATCGGTTTGATTTTCTGGTTTATTGGCATGATCTAAATTACTTAATTCTGCACGTAAGGAGTTATTTTGTTCCGTAAGTGTCACAATTCTATCTTTAGCATTTTTGAACAGCGTTTTAAATCTTTCTTCTTTATCGAGACTAGTTTGTTTGAGATTTTCAATTTCCCTCTTATAATTGTCATTTTCTTCTGTGGTTGATGTGATCTGTTGATTTAATTCATCGAGTCTTTCCCTATGCGCAACTTCTAAATGTTCAACTCGTTCTTCCAATTCTGATTTAGTTTGAACAAGAAGTTGAATCTCTTGTGTGCATTTTTCCTTTTCAGTGTCTGCCATTGTGTTCAACATTTGAATTTCTTTAGACTGCTCTTCACACTTTTCTTTATACTTCTTAGCAATCTTTTTAACAGGCAACAGATTATTTCGCAACTCTGTTATAGTAACATCTTTGGTAGCAATATCTTCAGTTAAGACACGATTCTCTTCAAATAATTTAGCATGATTGGCATGTGCTTGTTCTAGGTTTTGAGTTAGAACAGCTAATTGGTTTTTATGATTCGTGAGTTCTTGACGTAACCTTTCTAAATCTTCATTCTGTTGATTACACTGAAGACGAATATTACGCAACACTTCTTCCAATCTATTCTTATCTTGTGTCAAAGTGTTAACTTCTTCAGTTAACTTTGTTGTAGTGCTCCTTTCAATCGTCAATTGTTTGGCAAGATTTTCACGTTCATTTTGTAACTTTTTCCAGTCTTCTGGACTGGTGCGGTTGGACTTTTCAATAAGCATATTAGCCCTTTGTCGCCATCTAGTAGCTTCTCCTCGTAATGTAATATTCTCAGTTTGCATCGCCTCTGCTTTTATACTGAGCTCTCTATTCTTTTCTTGTAAAGGTGCAAGTTGATCTTCTAGACTAGCCGTGCGAGATTTCAGTTCTACGATCTGAGATAATAGAGAATCTCTTTCCATGCGTAGTGATCTGTTGCTATCTGTTATAGCATTAAGAGTTTCTACTTTTCGTAAGACTTCTGAATGCTTTGCAGTACTGACTACCGATATTTCAGATTTCTGGCGTTCCATTTCTAATGCTCCTTTGGTTTCTTCTAGTTGTTTCATTAGAGAGTCATGTTGAGACTTCAGTCTCAAATGTTCAGCCTCTAAAATTTCACATTTACTAACTGATATGTCTTTTTCTTGGCGTAAATATTTAATAATTTTTAGTAACTGATCAGAAGATTTAACATCGTCTTCTGTCAGGGATTTATTGGGATCACCCACAGATTGATTGAGGGATTCGGTGGCTTGGGCTTGTACTAAAGCTAGCTGAGTATTAAATGCTTGGATTTGGTCTAACAATAAAGCATTCTGAGCTTGAACATCATTAAATCTTGATTCTAATTCTTGCTTTTGCTCTTCAATTACTTTTTCATGCACCTCCCAACTCTCTCGACCTCTTTGTAATGATTCAATTGCCTGATCTCTAGAAGCAGCAATTTCTTTTATTTCGTTAACACACTTTGCTAGTTCTTCTTTAGCTACTGTTAATGTCTGTAAATCATTTGAATGTAACAACATTTCTCTAGCGTATTTATTTTCTGCTTCCTCTATTGCTTCATTAAGAGTTCTAATTTCATTTCGGGCTGATTCAAGATCCTGTTTGGTGTCATTTAGATTCTCAGTAGCAATACGCATATTGTCTTCTAACTGTCGAACGTGAGTTTTCAGATCAAACATAGTTATTTCTTGTCCATCTGACTGTATCGATAATTCACCTTTTAATTCAGCCGCTTGTTCCTCTAGATCCTTAATTATTTTTTCTTGTTCTTTCAGTTTCATTTCCATAGCTTGACGATAAGTATCTTGTTCTTCGACAAGGTTCCGCAGTCGTTTCTCAGCATCTAAAAATTAATTATTTTATTTATTAAAAATGCCTCATGTCTATCTAAATTATAACTAAAAATCCTCATAAAAAAACTGGCTAAATTAAATACATTACCTTCCGCAATTGTACTATGTTGTTCCATAGCTTCTTTTGTTGTTTTCAATTGCTGTTGAAGCATAGAAACTTCAGCTTGGCTATCACTAAGTAACTGTTCCAGCTGCCTAAACCTCTTACTGTCAATATTACCTTCAGGTAAAGAAACATAAGCATTTTTAAGCTTTTTCGAAAGATCTTCAATCTGAGCTGATTTTGAAATCAGATCTTCACGAGTTTCGACAAGTTCTTCTCTTAATTTGGTTGCTTGTTGTTTTTCTTCTTCCATACGCAATTGAGCTGCTTGTGTTTGTTTTTCTAAATGCACGCCCAACTCTCGGAATCGATCTTGTTCTTCTTGTAAGCGTCTTCTCAAGGCTGCACATTCTCTATGAGCCTCGTCCAAACGTTCTTCAAGTCGTATTTTACTTTCAGCATCATTTCTTTCTAGAGTGGCTTTGATTAATTCAATATTAGTTTGTAAAAGATTTTGGGTATAGGTTTCACGTTTAAGTAATTCACGCTCTTTGAGTAAACGAGATTCAGCATCACGCAAAAGGGCATTTTCTTTTTGTAAATTGCTTAAAATAACTTCCGCTGAGGATAACTTTGTTTGTGACTGAAGAGTTTCATCTTTTAGATACATGACAGCTTGTTCATGTTTAATAATGGTATCATTATAGATTTTATTTTGTTTTTCTAGAGCAGCTATTTGTTTTTTATAAATTGCAGTATTAGTTTGCATAATTTTAAATCGTTCATCATTCACTTCGGCTACTGAGCTTAGTTTGCAATTTTGGCGTGTTGATTCACGCATTTCTTTGCGCAAACTTTCCATCTGTTCTATTAAAATTTTTTCGTTGGCCGATTTTTCTTTACGATATGTGTCATTTTCTTCCTTTAAAATATTTACTTCCTTCTTAGCTTTCTCCAGTTGACTTTCAAGTTCTTGAAGTTTATCGTCTGAATGGGAATCTGAATCATCATGAGGTTTTGGGCTTTGTGATTGTCTTTCACGGATGTATGGTCTTTCTAACTGCATTGGTATATCTTCTCCACTTCCTTTCATGGCTTGTGTATACAATGATTTATATGTATCACGTTGCCCCACCAACATTGACATCATCTTATTTTGTTTTTCTTGTTGTTCTAGCAAATCTGCCTGAGCTTCTTTCATAGATTCCAATTTCATTTTCATATTCGCTATTGCACTAGGATCTAACGCTTCTGCTTCTTCTTGTTTAGCAGTAAGCTCACGAACAAGAGCTAATAATTTCTGATTATTACTCTGAAGTTCAGAAATGTCGCTAAATGTAACAAGTCTTTTGGTAATAATATCTGCCGAACTAATACTATCACTTAAATCTTGGTCTGTAGATGTGGAAGAAGATCCAGCTCGAGAATGTTCAACTTCCCGTAGTAGATGACAAACTTGACGACTTAAATCTGCCAACTCTTTTTTTAATCTAGCATTTTCTCTAGTAGTAAGACCTAAAACAATATGAAATAATATGGCGCTAAATAAACAGATTTACAATTATTAAACACCTGTGGATACAGGATATGACAAATTGTATGGGACTACTTTAGGACTAAGATGGGCGGCAAAGCGCTGCATATATAAATTTTTTTAAACATTTATGCAGCATAAAACTGTTAAGAAATATAGAACCAATATAACTGCAATGAATTTTATGAAATTTCTAATATTATTTATTCAGTATATTACTTTATAGCAGGGCATGAAACCGATTTTTTAAACCAATTTAAAAAACCGCTTAACCGTTATTTTTTGTCAGAAAAAGTGATTTTTAACCGAAACCGAAACCGTTATTTTTAAAGGCAGGAAAAACGGTAACCTTTAACCAAAATAATAAAAAACCGGTTTTTTCAACATCTTTTTTTAATAAAAATTACGATGAAAAATACAACATCTGTATTATATGCGATTAGTTTACCAGAAGTCATTACTGAACGCTTGATTGTACATTTATTATGAAATTATAAATAAATAATATCTTTTCATACTTTGCATTCCTGATCTAAATAATTTTAAAAACCGGTTAATTTAACCGGTTTATAATTTAAATCGGTTTTTTACCCTAAACCGGTTTTTTAAAACCGGTTTTTCAACAAAAACCGTTATAAAAATAAAGTTCTCGATTTCGGTTAACCGTTAACCAACATTTTTTTCGGTTTCGAGCCCTGCGTTATAGTAAAATTTAAATAGTAATATAAGTGGTAGGTCCAACACACATGACATGTAAACATGTGAGGATTTCACACATTACAGCAGTCCGTTCCATCTGTCAACAGTTAATAATATTGTCACAATCAGTGTTTTTAATTTTGCAAGTGACTGTACATTCAGTAATTTTTTAATAATTGAGGCGTTGTTTGCATAAACAACACTTGTCAATTTTAGAAATTTTTCATTATCGCTACTTTGGCTGCTGTTGTCGTCTGCATCAATATCAGGAGCTGGAAGATCATTAGTTTCCGCGCTTATACCATGAATTACTGGGGTTATTACGGAATTATTTTGCATAAGGGATGTCGGAAATTATCCATTGAAAGTGTAGTCTCAGATTTGAAAAAAAATGACAAGTGTTGTTTATGCAAACAACGCCTCAATTGAGGCGTCCGAGTGTAAAACCTGTTAACACCTTGACTGCCAAGTACGAGATAAGTCGTAGTTTGCGTTCTTGTCCAGGGCTCCGACTACAAGATAACTCGTAATTCTTTTACTTCTCATTTTTGTGCAGCTACGGTTATACTCGTTGAATATAAGCGTATTTATGGATAGGTGGCTTCTGGGAATAAACATAAAAATCAAGGCTGGCTTACACGAACTGAAAATTTATTAATAATATTATAATTAAAGTTTTGAATAATATACTATGGCTTCCGCGAGCGGTATCCTGAAACTTGCCGTGGCAGTCAACGTGTAAAGTAACATTTTTTTATATGCGAACTTTTTTGCACGTAAAACATGTTAACCATCATAGCTAGCAATTCCTGTAGTTATTTGGATCCAAACATACTGTAGAAATAAACAATAATAAACCATTTGCACTAAAATTAATTTTTTAGCGGTTCTGAAAGTGCTTTTTCACTTTCCTGTAAAATTTTTTTTTTTTTGTTACTTAACAGGTTTTACACCCGGACGCCTCAATTGTGTATTTACTATTTGTACCTCGCAGCTAATGGAGCTGATATTTAAGTTAAGATGTTACATTTGATCTTTCTACTTCTATTCGACCTTCGAAGGTGACAAAGCAGTTTGGCTCTTAACGCCACTATTTGTGTATATTGTGGATTTCATGCGAGTTATCAGTTTGTATAATTTTGTAGTAATTGTATTATTGGAGAGTAATTGTCTATATTTTTGAGACCCACAATAAGATTATTGTATTGTAAGCCAACTGATTGTAGTAAATAGTTTCATGCCAAGCGAGAGCTCCCAGCGGAGTGCTTATTTGAGTATTAATTGAGTATACCGGGTGTAAATGAAGTGTGGTACACCCCCTTTTTTTTCTTTAGTTCTGATGTTAAATAAATGAAATTTTAGACATATGATATGTGCAGAAAACCGCGCTTTTTGAGCCGTTGCACACATTTGTTTCACTTCCGGTTTCGCCGGAAATGACCCCAACTTTGTTATTTTAAATGGAACACCCTGTATATTTTTACATTTTTGGAAAGAGAAAGCGATTTTGGATACTAATGCACTATTTTGGTTAATTTTTATAACCTCAAAATTTTTTTTAAACAAAATTTACTTTTATATTTAACCCTTTAAAGCCTTGCGTTACCATATGGTAACAGATAATACAGTAAGTTTGAATTAGATGTGTTCGTATAATTCTGTATTTTCAAACTAGATGGTGCCAATTGTATATGCCTAAATAATGTATAAAATGAGTGGGTACATCCCCTTTCTAGAATTCTTCGTTGTTTGTAAATTATAGTGTACTAATGCCGAATTTACATTGGTATAGTAGCTAATGCAAGTAACTAAATCAAGTAGCTAAATTTAGCTACTTGCAACGTGTAGACACTTTTGTTTAGTACTTGCGCAAGTAAACAATTTAGTGATTAGTAATTTCTATTTACTTGCGCAAGTGACCTGACCTGCGCTTCCTTTTTAAACGTCACTGTCAAGTGCGCTTAACGTGTGTAAAAAGTGTAAAAAGAAAAAATATGGCACTAGTACGTTGGGGTGAAGATACCACAATTAAATTTGTGGAAGCCTATAGGAAAAGAGAGTGTTTGTGGAACACCTCAACGAAAATTTACAAAAATAAACTGTCAGTTTACTAAACAACTTCACTAAATTGTGTGTAGACGCATAATTTAGCTACTTGATTTAGTAACTTGCTTTAGCTACTTGCTTTAGTTACTTGCATAAGCTACTATACCAATGTAAATTAGGCATTAAGTCGGCAGTTTTTTTTTATGTGTGAAAAAACAATGGACATTACATTAGAGTAAGTATAAGTTTTTTTATTCTTTGTGTATGGCAACTATTTATGGCGCAATGTGCTTATAAAAGATGTACCTTTTAGTTGTTTACTAATAGAAGTTTTCAAATGAACACAATTTTTACGTGTAAACGTGTTTACCTGTGCGTTACCATATGGTAACGCTAGGACTTAACACACCATAAATATTTATTTTTATCAGGATTCTAATTTTTGTATTTAGACGTGGTTTTACCTTAGAAGAGGCGCTAGAAATGGCGTACAGCGATGATATTGAAGAAATTTATATTGAACCTCCAGAATCAAATATTCTGACCGATGAAGACTCCGGTGATGAAGACACTGGTGGTTTACTTGACAACTTATCTGGGGCACAACTACGTGCTCCTGTTGAAGTCAAACTTGTCAATAATAATAGAATTGGTGAACCCACAAGCACATCGTATAATAGCAAGGAAAAGGCCAAAAGGACTTTTCAATGGATTGATGGTGACCTACAGTCGCAGGCAAGAGAATTTGCTGAGCCCGATTATTCCCAATATAAAGACCTTTCTCCTTTACAACTTTTTGAACTATTTTTTGACGATGATCTCGTGTCTTTTCTTATTGAAGAGTCATCGCGTTATGCACTTTTTAAAAATTTACCTGATCCCAAAGTATCAACACATGAAATGAAGTGCTTCATAGCAATATTGATTGTGAGCGGATACGTAATATTGCCAGGAAAACGATATTATTGGGAATCTCAAGGTGACATGAGAAACAACTTGATAGGTGATGCTATGAGGCGCGACAGATTTTTTCAAATTATGAGATTTATTCATTGTGCGGATAATACAAAGCCAGATGAAAATGACAAATTGTGGAAACTCAGACCTTTTGTGAATAAAGTCAAGTCAAAAATGTTACAGCACTATCAACAAGAAAAACACATGAACTATGACGAAAGTATGATCAAATATTATGGGCGACATTCCTGTAAGCAGTTTATCCGAGGAAAACCAACTAGATTTGGTTACAAAATGTGGTGCTTGAATACTAAATCCGGTTACCTAGTTAATTGCGAACTATATCAAGGCAAAAGTTCTCGCCGTTCAGAAATTTATGAGCAAGAATTTGGCAAAGCGGCTGCACCATTTGTCGCCATGTTAGACGAATTGGAAGTTTTAAAAGGACATAAACCATATGATCTGTACTTTGATAACTTGTTTACCGGCATAAATCTCTTAGAATATCTAAAAAGCAAAGGTTATCACGGAACTGGCACTATTCGTGATAATCGTGTTCCCAAATGTTGTCCGCTCTCTAATAAAAAAAATCTCCAAAAGCAACCAAGGGGCTTGTTTGAGTCAACCATAGAAAAAAATACGGGCATTATGCTAACTCGGTGGGTGGACAGCAGTATTGTTACGGTTGCTTCTACCTGTCACGGTGTTAATCCTGTTAGTAATGTTAAACGTTATAGCCAAAGTGATCGCAAAGTTATTCAAGTTCCTCGTCCATGTGTGATTGGTCAGTATAATTCTAATATGGGAGGAACTGACCTAATGGACGAAAATTTGGCAAGGTATCAAATTAGTATTAGAAGTAAAAAATGGTGGTGGCCAATATTTATATGGTATATTGATGTAATGATCAACAATGCGTGGCAAATAGACAAAAAAAAAGGTGGGAAGTTGACGCAACTAATGTTTAGGAGAGATATTGCGACAACGTACCTAAGAAGCTACGGCACCATGGGTAAACCTGGAGGCAGACCGACAACATCAAAATCAAGTGTATCCATGAATCGTGTGTCAGACGATGTGAGGTATGATGGCAAAGACCATTTAGTTATTGAAACACCCGAAAAAAAACGTCGGCGGTGTGCTGGTGAGGGTTGTTGCTCCAGTATACGTACAATGTGCAAAAAGTGTAACGTAGGACTCTGCATTCCTTGTTTTTTTATATTTCATACCAAATAAGCTATAAAACTTTTATTTTATGGGACTGTTTCAAGTGGCTACTGTGTATTTTACTTTGTAATAAAAATTTTCTACTTTTAATTTCGTTAAATATATATTTTTAAAAATGTTAACTTTTATCTCACAAGATCCTAGCGTTACCATATGGTAACACCAGTTTTTGAAAAACTGGTGCATATTTTGAAAAAAAAGTTGATTGAGTATAGTAACTTAATAAACAAAAGAGCAAATGAAGTTAAAAAATATTCATTTCAAGCAAAAAAAAAAACTTAGGCTTTTAAGGGTTTTAAGGGTGCCATGACCTGCACAAATTGATTTTAATTATGTCAACTATTGTCCAAAAAACGTTTTTGTAAATTTTAAATGACATTAGGTTACTTTAATCGACTTTGAAGGTTGCGGAATCGGTTTTTTGACAAAAAGTCAATTTTTTTAAATGGAACGATGCTGGTACTAGCGGTTATTTAAATGGAGCATCTTCTAACGAATCCATCGATACCAATAACTTGTATTTTAATTAAGAGTCTACTTTAAAAATTTCAAATTATTGTGAAAATTTATTAAGAGATCCTTTTAATGGCAGTAATCTAATTATGTTAAAATGATTACCAACATTTTTGGACTTTTTAATTAAATGACTATAGTAGTTAAACATAAAACAACGATCATTTGTTTTGTTGTAGTTATGCAGTGTACTGCGATTAACAGGACCTCTTAATAAATTTTTACAATAATTTGAAGTTTTTGAAGCAGACTCATAATAAAAATACAAGTTATTGGTATCCATGGATTTGTTCGAAGACGCTCCATTTAAATAACCGCTAGTACCAGCATGGTTCCATTTAAAAAACTTGACTTTTTGTCAAAAAACCGATTCCGCAACCTTCAAAGCCGATTAAAGTAACCTAAATGTCATTTAAAATTTACAAAAACGTTTTTTGGACAATTGTTGACATAATAAAAATTAATTTGTGCCGGTCACGGCACCCTTAATATAAAACTAAATTTTGTTTAAGAAAAATTTTGAGGTTATAAAAATTAACCAAAATAGTGCATTAGTATCCAAAATCGCTTCCTCTTTCCAAAAATGTAAAAATATACAGTGTGTTCCATTTAAAATAACAAAGTTGGGGTCATTTCCGGCGAAACCGGAAGTGAAACAAATGTGTGCAACGGCTCAAAAAGCCCGGTTTTTTGCACATATGATATGTCTAAATTTTCATTTATCTAAAGTTAAAACTAAAGAAAAAAAGGGGGTGTACCACAGTTCATTTACACCCGGTATATAAAGTTTAAAATCGTAGATAATTTTAATATAATTCACCGTCACCAAAAGTGAGTGACAATATTCTTCTGAAATCAAAAACAAACAAAAAATTCTGAAACAGACAGTACTGTCACTTTGTATTTCCTTGTTCAAATAGGATATGTTCTGTTTAATTGCATCATGCATCTGTATTAGTTAATACATAATAAATGTCATTTTGAAAAAGAATAGACAGATTGTACACGTATGTGTGAATCCTTTGTATATTCTCTAAATAACTAATAGGGAACATTTCTATACTTAAAAAAAAAAAAACTAAATGATTCCCTTAACTTGGGTAACTTGCTATGTAATTTTAGAGCCTAATCATAATAATTATTATTATGAATGATGAATTATTTATTTTTATAAATACAAATAAATAATTCATCATAATAATTACTACTAAACTCATAAGTTACATTATTGAAACCACCAAAAAAACTATTTAAAAAAATTAAGTATTCTGGGGTTTGTGGAAGTATTTTTAATAGTTATAAGTAATTGAAAAAAAAAAGCAAGCTAATATATACACAGCTAATAACTAGTGATATACATTTCATGTAAATACACCTGTTAATAATTCCATCATTAAAACTTACCTTCGGTTCGTTTAGCTTCGGTAAACTCTTCTCTCATTTGCTGCATTTCCATAATAAGAGAGTCATTATGTTTGGTAATATCAGAAATTGTCTCGAGTGCTTTATAATAATCTTCTCGTTGTTTCCGAAGAATAGGTCCCTTTTCTTCAATTTCATTTACTATACACTGAATATAAGAATTAAGGCGACGTGTTTCTGCTTTCTCTGTTGCCAGTTCTTCTGACACACTGGCATATTGAGTGTAAATTTGTGTCATACTCATACCAGACTTGATAAAACGTGATGCAGTTGCAGCAGTGGGAGACATACCTAAATGAATCAGTTTTGTTTAATACTTTAACGAACCAAAATCAAGTTTTCATCAGGGCTTCGAACCGGAACTGAACCGAAAACCGGAAAAAACCGTTATTTTTGTCGGAACAAAAACCAGAACTGAACCGGAAAAAAAAATCGGTTTATTAGGGTTTGGTACATGTTCAACAAACTCGCGCATTTTGTTTATACAGGGTGTCACACAAAAAACGCCGCAAGCTGTAACTTAGTTGTTTAAGGTGCGATTTTGGTGAACAAAAAACTAAATAAAATGGCTCCTCAAATACTATAAACTGAATTGGATTTCAATTTTTTTCAAGTTGAATTTTTTTTTTTCCCAAATGGCACCATATATTTTTTTTTTACTAAATCTGGTAGACATTTTTTTTCTGAATTCAATGATGTAATCATAAGTTAATTTTAGTGCTAAACTAATAAGAAATAAAAAATAACAGTTTAACACAAATAGGTTAGGTTTCACAAAATTTTCAAGCGGGCCGTGGAAAATTGTGTATGTTCTGTGGTGGAAAACAAAAAAATCTTAATCAACAAATGTCATTTAAACGTCAGTGTGATATTTACAGTATTTGAGGAGCCATTTTATTTAGTTTTTTGTTCACCAAAATCGGACCACAAACAACGGAGTTACAGCTTGCGGCGTTTTTTGTGTGACACCCTGTATATGTTTCGTTTAATAAATTATATTATCATCATATGTTATATACTTCTATTTCCTATTATTATACCTTATTATACTAAATAAAAACATTTAGAAAAAATAAAAAGTAATCACTGAGCTGAACCGAAAAAAACCGTTATTTTTTCCGTAACGAAAACCGGAACCGAACCGATATATATTTTTTTCATTGAACCGGAACGAAAACCGAAACGAAAAAAATTACGGTTCGAAGCCCTGGTTTTAATATATCACATATTATGCAAACAATAACTCAATAAATAAGTTTGACAAATCTTGTTGCGAAAAAATTGTTTATGGAATAATGTTGTATGTTATCGTTTTGCTCAACTTTGGTTTTATGTTAAATGTTAAAAAATACATAATTTTTTTGCTTGCAACTATATCTTTACTTTCCCGTGTCGTATTGAATGAAAAACTATTATTTAACCCTTTCGGTGCAAGAACCGGGTTAAACCGTTTTTATTTTTCGTGTTCCATGTGCGGGAGCCGGATAATTACGTTAGCGTAGCCCACAAACTCCAACTTTCCAAAACAAGTGTCGCAGCGAAAGGGTTAAGCAGTATTTGCAACAAAATTGTAACTCTACTAATATTGCATTTATGGCATTAATATATTTCGGCAACAGCAGTTGCACTAATTTCAAGTCATTGTAAAAGGTTTTTAATTGATAATTTTACAAGTAACAAATAATAAAATATGAAAACAGTGCATCCAGTATGTATTACTCCCTTCATACACACTTTCATTACCCATACTAATTCACTGATAGTGTACTCACAATTCTGCATACAGAAAACATGAAACATATAAGTAAACACTTTCCAAGAAAGAAAAAACGCTATAAAAATGTTGCTATCATTTCCAATTAAACCGGGTACTACGATACAAGTTGAATATGACAAACCGAATATTTTCTGATTAGATATATATTTAGCGACATAAACAACACTTTATTATTAAGGATAAAAATGAATAAAACTTGTGAAAAATAGAAGTTTTTAATTTTTTAATAAAAATGAATTAAGCGTAACATCTCACTGTAAGAGGTTAAAGCATTTAATATGTTCCTTTTTACTGCACAGCTTCGCACAAAATCAGAATCATTATCTGATAACAATCATAGCTTGACATATTTGTGATATTATTTTACAAACAATTACAATTACTTGCCCTAGAAATGTGACAAGAGATTTTATTTGTGACAATAATCACCACAAAGTGCTAAATATCTGGTGCGGCTTTACAATTTCTGAATTTCAAGTTTAAAAACCTTGTTCAAGGCAACCAACGAACATCAAACAGCTGCGAAACTATTTATAATCATAACGATTAATCTCTAATAAACTATTAAACAGAGTGAGCTATAATTGTTACCAAACACGGTAAATTGGAAAAATAAAAAATTTCTTATTTTACACAAATAAATTTTAGTGTATATGTTAAAAAGTATTGCATTCATTGTAGAAATAGATAATGATTTATTAACCTACAGTGAGCAGTTAAATGAACATACATATTTAAGATTTGTGTAACTTTTTTAACTGATGCTGCATATTACTATTACTGTTGATTTTTTTATTTAAAAACATCATTTTTGCATAAAGCATATGTTTTCGAAGATTAAACAAATTTAATAAAAATTAGCAAGTGAATAATTACTGCAGATACAAAATTACTAAAAAAAAATAGGATGATCGCCTTGAAACATATAGTCTACCTTGATTTTATCATAAAAATAGAGGCTAATGTTGTTAGAAACTCAGTTAGTTATATATTTTTCCAATGATATTTGCATTACATTAAGCTGATAGGAACAAGAAATAAATGTAAGATATTGGCATCCCTCAGTATATATGTTACACAAAATCAGTGAACTTGCTCAGTTTGTGAAATAGGTAAAACATTTGCTGAGTTCGTGAAATCGGCACCTGACTAATTGGCGAAATAGGCATGGTACCAGAAAACAACCTCTAACCTGACCCTCATTAACTTGGTCACTAATAATCAGTTTAAGCGTGAGTGTTTTTTTTAGCCGCATAATACCTTTAACTGCTATTAGCATGTGCATACATTTACTAGTAAGATCTTATTGAACTTTTTTTACCTCTTCCTTAGTTATTGATTGAAGATTTTTTTGGTTTGTGAGGTATTGAATTGAAATAAATCCAAAGTTATTGCGACATTTCGGTGTGGTTTTGTCGCCTTTTTCTAGCTGATTTACTATTGAGTGAAACATGCTTGTTTTGCACAAATAATTAAGTTTTTTTTTTACAATTTAAAAGGACAATTTTTACAGATTATAAAGACAAATACAATTTACAAATTAAAAACGTCCAATTTCGCAAACTGAGCAAGTTGTATGGTTCAGCGTAACATGTACCTACATATAGATAACTTTTTTAAGTACCGATTACATTAATTTGTTACATGTTAGGACAAATCTTAATCTTTTTTATAGACATATACAAAAACATAAATACCGATACACAATATTATTTTAACGATTGACTTACATTTCCTTTCAATCACGTTTACGTTTCTTAAATCTATCATAGCTTTTTTAACATACCTTCAACTTCCTTTTGTAAATTTTCCTGCTTAACATTTTTCAACAATTCATTTGCAGTTTCCAATTCTTTTTTTAACATGGTAATGCATTCATTTTTCTTAACGAGTATTTCTTCATGAGCTAATTCGGCTTCTTTATGTTTTGTTTCGAGGTCACCATACTGTTCTGTTGCATTTCGTAGTAATGTTTGAAGCTACAATTTTTAAAAATATTTGTATCACATAACAATAATAAATAAAAAAATGTTTACCTCTGCCACAGCTTTTGAAAGTTCTTCGACATGCTGTTTAGCTTCTTCACTCATTCCCTTATAAAGATCTGCCAGTTTTGTCTGTGCTTCAATTTCATGTTGAAATGATTCATGTGTTTTAATGTCGATTTCTTTTTGATGCATAAGTTTATCGGTAAGTTCTTGAGCCTTCTCATTAAGATTGTTAATGATCTCATTTAAAGACTTAACTGTTTCTGTAGCGACTACCAGCTCTTGTGTTTTTTCTGATAACTTGGTTTCCAATTGTATACAACGAGAAGTGTTATCTCGCCGCATATTAAGTAGTTCTTCAATTCGTTGGTTAAGATCTTCAGTTAAACTATGTAGTTGACTATTTAATAAAGTTCTTTCTTGATCAAGTCTCTTTTCTTTGTATTCTAAGGTCAATTTTAGTGAAGCAACTTCATCAAATTGAGCAAGTGCCTCACACTTTGCTTTTATAGCTGTCTCCAGTTGTTTATTATATGTTACTACATCCGTACGTAGACGATCTATTTCTGTATTACGTCGTTCAATCATTGTAAGTAATTCGTCACGTTCGTCGACAGCAAGGTTGCGCTGATGACGAAACTCGGCAGTCTCTTCTTCGAACTTGTTACAAGTTGCTTGAAGTCTTGATAAATCATTGGTGCAAATTGATATCTGGGATTCCAGCTCATTGATAGTTTGAAAAGAAGCTTCAAGGTGTGCTTTAGTTTCATTTTTCTCCCTTTCCACTTCCTCAAACTTTTCCTGAAGTTCAGTTACAACACACTCTGCAATAAAAAATTTGCAGTGAAGTGTTAAAATAAAAAGGTAAAACTTAAACTACTTCTTACCAGTGTTATGTCGATTAGTTTCTAGAATAGCTCTAGCAGTTATGAATTCGTCAATTTTTTCGACAACGAAAGTCTGCAATTTACTCGCAATTTCGGAGGGAATTTGCGACCATTCTTCTTTCGTAAATATTGTAGCGAAAAATGTTGCACTCTCAGATTCCTCCATTATAAAATAAAATGTTAATTTATGAAACCAGCACTAACAATACATTACTAAAAATTCTTCAAATTGTATTTAAAATTTGAAGAGTAGTTAATCAACACACTGCTCCCGGTCGCCATAAGAAAACATGCCGGGTTTAACCCACAATGCATAGCACTTCATAAACAGGTTAGCCAATGTTAAAAATTAAAAAAATTCTTTATAACATGTTTTAGCAAAATAAATAACTTCATATCAACCATGAACAAGCCATCTTATTTATTTAATAAAGAACATATGTGATAAAATAAAAAATATTGAACGTTAAATTAATTAATGAATTTATTAAACGTTAAGTTTCCATCAAATTTTATATTTTTTTATGTTTAAGGTACTGTAAACCGACGCTTATTTTTTGATTAAGTTCTACACCTTCTTCTTATGTTCGACACTGTGGTTCTACATTACCGACATTCAAATACAAAAATGGATGTTTGAATATAAATATTGAAATTTTGTATTATTAAATTTCGATTGAAGTGCTTACAATATGGAAAGTCTAACAGATATGTCTGCATGTCAAACCGCTTTAAGTGATTGCAATGTTTCCAATCCTATACTACAGGAAATAAACGATCTGATGGAAATGATGAAACCAGAAAGACAACTGTTTATGCAGCATTCATTAATACTGGAAACAATTAAAGAATGTATCAGTGACGATTGTAATATAAGCAGTGAATTACGTACGAAAGTACAGAGCATTATATTAGGAAATGTGGAGCAGTGCACTGGAGTTTCATCAAAGAGTTCAAATCCTAACTATATTACGTTGTTAGGACTTGTAAATTTAAGTACAACTAATTTAACACATGATGAAAAAAAAATCTTGAAACAGATAATGGAGCATCAAATAATAAGTAAAAGTGAATCAATTACTGGTAGTGTTATTAAGCAAGATTCTGTTACATCAGCATCATCGAATAATACAAATTGTTTAAATATGGATGTACAAGATAAAATTCTTCTTGAAAACAAAGCTAAATTAAATCACCAACAAAACTTGTGTATTACGAACCAATTAGCACAGTCTGAAGTTTTATTGGAATTTGTTAATTTACGCCTTCAAAAAACTCCGGAGGTAAGCGTTCATAAACTTGAAGAGTGTGAAGTTAAAACTAAACTAAATGATGTAAAATCAAATTTGATGGAAACAAAAAATAGAAGAAACATGTTCACAGAGACAGATTATTCACTAAAAGCGTATAAAGAACTTATAGACGATATTAAAAAGCAAAAGGAATTATACACGGAAGACATACATTTTTTACAAGAACTTAAAGAAAAATATAAACAAGTCAGCTGTAAAGAGTATGATGAAATATTAAAATACTATGGACAGTATAAAACTGCTATAGAAAAATATAAAAAATTAAACAAGAAATTGGGATCCTGACTGAAAATTTTAAAAATAAATAAAATTAATTGTCAAATGTTTATTTTAAAAATTTAATGAAGGATCTAAAGGAGGTATGAATTTGTTAGGTTTCAGTTTTTAAATATCAGATGTTGAAGTGATGCAAAAGGAGAACAATGTATTTGTTGTTAAGATCACGTTATAGTTAAACTAAACTGGATGGTTCAAATTTTTAAAATTTAAACTTAATGCTTAATGCTCTGATGCTGCAATAACTTATTAAAATGCTGTATAAATATATTACCTTTCATTGTCATTAGCTAATTAACAACTTTGATACAATTTAAAAAACTTTATTTCGCTTTGAAAACGGTTATGTTTATGTTATAAATATTTCATTTGCTAACGATGTTATATTTTTTCAATAACAGCTAAACCAAGGAATTTGAGAGAAACAATCTGTAAGTTGTTAATATAAATGTAAATATTTTGGGAATAAAATTTATCAAACTAAAAGTTTTATTGACATTTTGTTAAAAAATTATTTGTGTTGGTCATGTGTATGTTCAGTTCCTTAATAATGCTTGTAAAATATTTTTTTTTTTTAAACCAATATTTTAGGTCAAATATCACCTTTTCCAAGTACCAAATCTGTATCATACCACGAGTTTCCAACAAAATCCTACAACATAAACCCTTATATATCTGCTCATCTCATGTACTAAACATAGTGTTGCTTATTTTATGAATTCTGCAAATGCTCTGCCTTTTTTTAAAATTCACCAAAAAATTGGCAATTTCATAAACTTGGCAAGTTCAATGATTCGACGTTATATATAAAGACATAAATAAAGAAAACATTTGCAGCACTAATTATATGTAAATTTAAAATAGTTCAATTAGCATATTGTAAAAATGAATAACTATGATTGAGATATAGAGTTTTTTCTTGTTTTATTTAAGGAATAAAGTTGAGTGACAAATATTAATATAAATCGTTAGCCAAAGTTATGTTAAAACCTACTATTCGAATTACCAAAAAATTGAAGCAACGAAATGTACAGCCATTATTATACTTTTTATTTTGCCTAACAAACACTTCTGAATTAGTATGATTATAAACTCTAAAGAAACAGATGCCTTAGCAAGTCTATTAACTTAACTTTAAATCAATTCAGGAACTAATCATGTTGCATTTTGTTTTTATTTAAATTTTGCTAGAGATCCTTAACTGAAAAATATACTTTCTCACACAGCTTTGACTCTATTCATACGATGTTTACACAAAATATTTTAAAATTATAGATTATGATGAAACTGCATGAGTGCAGTGTTTAAAAATTGGGTATAAATGTTCAATAAGTCATGCAAATATATGACGATTACAGTGTTGTACATGCATAGATAAGTAAAAAAAAGAAAAACTTTACAATCCAATGATTTTTGTTTTACAATGGTCGGCTGAGTGGAATTAACTACAATGTCGGCAACAATTATGCATGGTAAGAAAAGTTGTTCCATTTTCTGTAAAAAAAAAACAACAATAGTTTCTATTGTGTTATTACTATCCACAAAAATTTGTACGTTCATTACAGGTTTTATTTTTGTATTACTATTTTCGTAAGAAAAATGTGAAAAACAAAACTTTTCCAAGTAATATTAAAGACACCTTTTCAAGCATGGGTCTGAAAATGGAATTTTAAACAAATTTAAAATGTTATTTTTGTTTGTTTATTGCAGCAGCAACTTATTTTTAATAACACTCATTCTACTTAGCTATTTACCAGGAAAAATAGGAGTAGTTGTTCTTTGAGAGTAAGCAGGAGGATTGTTTACATGACGCAAGTTTCAGCTTATTTAAATGATACATTCCGAAGTAGCAAAAGTTTTGGTAAAGTTAGTTTTTGCGTCGCGTTAAGAACGCAAAATGGAACAGAGAGCAGCGATTAAATTTTGTTAAAAGATTTAAAAATTGGCAACGGAAACGTTTGAAATGTTGAAGAAAGGTTATGGAGAGGAATTTTTATCGAGAACAACAGTGTTTGCATGGCAGAAGATTTAAAGAAGAAAGATAATTATTAGATGATGGTAAAAGGGCAGGGCGTCCGATAACATTCAGAACTGAAGATTCAATGAACATTATTCAAACTCATTTGGCAAAAGATCGCACTTTAAGTGTTTGGATGTTAGAATTAGAAGATATAACAGGTATTAACAGAGCGACGGTACGTAATATTTTAGTGGAAGAATTGAAGTTGAAAAAAGTTTGCGCTCGTTTTGTTCCCCATTTGTTAACGCCGGATTAAAAACATCGACAAGCAGCATTTTCCGTTGAATTTGCTGCAATGTTTGAGGATGGTAAAAATGTTTTAAAAAGGATTGTAACGGGTGATGAAAGTTTGTGTTACAAACGTTAACAAAACGTCAAAGTGTAACGTGGTTGTGCCTAAAACAACCGAAAACGGCAGAAAGTGAGGATGCAGAAATCGCGAGTGAAGACAATGCTGATTGCATTTTTTGATATCATTCACCACTAATTTGTACCAGAACACCAGACCGCCAATAGTCAGTTTTATGGGAAAGTGATCGAGATTGTTTTCTCGAGTTCATCGTGTGCGGCCTGAATTTCGAGAAAGAGGGTCTTGGTTGCTGTTTCACGACAACGCACCGGCATATTCGTCAATCGTCCGAATTTTTGGCCCACCAAGGGATCCCCGTGTTACCTCAACTCGCCTACTCATCAGATTTGGCTCCAGCTGACTTTTTCCAATTCCCTTAATTAAATATTACAATAAAAGGGACGGGTTCGAGGATTTTTCAGCGATTCAGAAGACTATAAGGGACACCGCACACTACAGACTTTTTAGTCGGCCGACAGTTTGATCATTATCGGGCCATGATAGGGATTTGTATTATTTAGTTGGCCGACTTTTAATGGGTAAGTGTGCGCGCTCTCATAAACACTCATGCCATTTGCGAAGACGACTAAACTGTCGGCCGACTAAAAGTCTGTAGTGTGCGGTGTCCCTAATAGAGCAACTAAAGGCGATTCCGCATGAAGCATTTTCTACGGTTATGGATTCGTTGTATGAGCGATGTAAACGGTGTTCAGGAGCAGACGGGGATTATATTAAATTACATAAATAAATATTTTTGATCTGTCTTGAGTGTTTTTTTTATGGCCTCAGTCCGGTAACTTAATTGTCATCCTGTGTATACCATATTGATAGATCGGTGCAGAATATTATATACTTATAAAATATAGCAGTAATGTTTTAAAACTTTTATTAAATCAATCATTTGTGTGTACATAAAGCCTCTTTCAAGTGTTAATTGTTTCTAAGTTAAGATCTGGAGCATGTAATATACAAACTACTAATAAAACTATATTTATAAAATGATTTTTAAAAATGTATTAAAACAAAAAAAAAACAGCCACAAGCAGAAATGATTAGAAATCAATATAATTACTAGTAAAACTGAAAATTATATATTTATTTCAAAATATTAATTTCTTTGGTATAAGTTATCAAAAGTAGAGATTTATATTAAATGACAGTTACAGACTTAGTTATTGGACAAATAGGCACAACTGTAACAATTACAAAATTAAACAGTTCTGTAACATAACATACATTGTTTAAATGATGACTATTTTTAAAATGGTTACTTTAATAATTAATAAAATCACTAGCAAATAAAGAATACTGTTTTTGCTTTTGTACTTGGGTATTTTCTGTGTTTTTTAACGAAGGTTAAAGTCAGGCTTGCAATATACAACAGTGATATAGAAAAGTATAAAAACATTTTTGTACCTAAAGCTAAATATCTTGTAACATTATACAAGTAATTAAAGTACTAAGTCTATGTTAGTTTTAATATTAAGTGAGTGATCATATAGCAGATGATATCGAAGTTAATTATGTAATTAACAGTAAGATATAAATCTAACTCTTACTATTTTCAGTAACATAAATTGTTAAGATCTTTGGACCCAATAAATAATTTGAACTTCATGAAATTTATGCTTTCCATTCCTTAGTTACTTTAATAAGGAATATCTTTTAAAACTATTGATATTATAGATAAGTAAGTCTAAATGCCTCCATGTAATTATTACTTTGGTATATATTAAATGTCTGCTATATAATTTATGATTTTGTCAACATTTGAGATAAGATATAACTGGCAGTTATCACTTATTGTCATTTTCACTATTTTGAATAACCAGTGGAACACATGTTTGGTCTTCTAACATACCATGTTCAACTAAATATCCCCGAATATCTTCGACACAAATATCAGTTCCTAAATCATCTGATATTTTTACAAAATTTCCGATAAGTTCTCCACCTTTATAAACTAGTAGAGCTGGCACACCATTAATTTTAAAATTCTTACTCATTCCTGCTGCAGAAACTACAAATTTACAGAACTTAACATGTGCATATATTTGGGCTAATTTTATTAAACTGGCATTGAGTGTTTTACACGCTTGAACATGTTCTTCATAAAGATGTATAATTACAGTAACATATTTATTTTCTTTATCAATTGCATCTATGTATTCAGTTCCATTGTGTAACTGTACAAGAGTACCAAATTTTTTTATTCGAATTTGTTCCCGTTGTTGAAGCATTTCCTGCATGCGCTGTTTCCGATACTGAATCATGAATTCATCATCATCATCAAGAAGTTCTGATAAATCTGGCTCGTCAACTGTGACTTCTTCATCTAATGCTGACTGTACTGTTAATGTTAGCTTTTTCGCTAAGGCAATACGTTCTAAATCTTGTTGTATTCGTTTTTCATTTTCAAGTTGTTTAAATTGGTGCCAGTCTGATTTTACTCCCTTAGGTCCTGTATTTCTTGAAGTTCCTTTCCATTCTTTGACTTCAGGAGGTGACGAAGAGGCCACTTCTTCAGATTCACTTTCTTCACTACTACTGCAATAATTATGTTGTTTTTCTCCTAGTATTTTGTCTTCTAAACTGGCCATTTTAAAAACTTTGATTTAATAACACTTAAAAAATTTAAATAAACTGTAAATACACGTTTGTGGAACACTCAAAATAGGTTAAATTGAAAATAATTGATCAATAATTTGTCCAAATTATCCTATTAATAAATATATTAATGTCCGTAGGGAATTTTAGTTTTGTAGTATAAAATGTTGTTGTAGGTATAAGATACGTTCCGCAGAAAATTTGGGATCCAATCAAATGCATAAATAATTGTAGATCATTATTTTTCTGTGCACAAAAAATACAAATCTAAATACTTGCTATCAACATCAACATTAAGTGGTTATTAAACTCGATCCTTAACTGCAGAATATATTGTTTAATATAAAGTAATTAAACAACAAATGGTTAAGAAAGACAAGTAGGTATATGATTTTACACGAAGGAAATTCTATGATCGAAAATATTTCTATATTATATCAGCTGATTGGTCAACGTAAACTTCACTAAAACATCTCAAACGCACCTGAGATCACGTGATTACATTTTTGTTGTTCTCTCAAGGAGCTACTTTCCGAACGCAACTCTTGTAGCAGAGATGTATGCGCGAAGATAGCTACGCAGTAATTTGAATGCGAAAATTTAACTTTTAACGAATGTTTGTTTATATTTAAAATAAACATTATTACACATATAAACAATAAAATATTCAAAGTAATAACGGGCTTCTCATAAATTGCGCCATTTTGCGAATATAAAAACAATAGCAAAATGCTTACATAAATTATTTATAGAAAATGCAATTTAATAAATTATAGCTTCACTTTTATTAACTAAATGGCGATATTTCTGCTGAAGAAATTAAAATTATTGGTAAAGATGCACATGATACAATAATCAAAGGAAATAAGTGTATAATGGATTGTGGACGCTGCAGCGCGCTGTATGAATAGTTTTACGCAGACGATGTACACCCACGTTTTTGTAGTGGCCATACCGAACCCCGACCTACAGTGGGGTATTTGCCTGATTTAGCTGGCCAAAAGTCGATTTTTCAAATTAATCACAGGTAAAAATAAATTACTATTTAAGAGAGTTAAATGGAACTTTTTAAACATATATTTTTAATATTTGATTTAGAAAATACGCATGTTTTGAATCAATTAAATAACAAAAATAATTTTGGCCAGCTAGATCAGGCATATACCCCAGTGTGCGACCGTTTAACACGTTAAGTGCCGCAATGTTAACCAAAAAGAAGATCTCTGGAGCCAAACTTATTTTTAGCTTATTATGAATTTTAAATTACTTTTTATAATGTATGACAAAAACAAAGGATTTAAAAAAATTATAATTCTTATTTATTGAAATTATTATGTGAGACAACATTTGCCACAAATTTTGGAGACGTGAGACAACTAAAAGCATACAATTCTTCTCTGAGAAGAGGAATAAAATGGTACAGAAAGCTTGCCATAGAGATGATTTTGGGTGCAACTGTTGTCAACAGTATTTTCGGAAGTAATAAAAAACAAAATGGGAATCACAAGCTTCAAAGAAATATTATCCGAAGCACTGACAAATTTGGAAAACAATGATGAAACATTACCGAATATAAACCACAATATAATATAAATCACATCCTGGAAGAAACAAATTCCAGAAGACGGTGTGTAGAATGTAATAAAAAAATCGCAAAAATTTCAGGCAGAGGGGAGACCCAAAAGAAGGCTTCTAATGTGAAACTAAAATGCACTGTGTGTGTAAAGCACTTTTGCATGCCTTGTTTTTTTACTGTACATAATTATTCTTTGAAAAATTCAAATGATTAATATATCATTTCAAATGTATTAAATAATATCAATAAAATACTGAACACATGTTTTGTTTAATTAATCTCTCATATATAATATAAAATCACAGGCCAAAAGCACCTACCTGAACCCACAGGCCAATATATGGTTAAGACATGATTCTCTTATGGATGTGCGAGACCACTGCTGTCTCCCGTGGCTCGGAAATAAAATTGACGTGAGAGACATAACGCGTCTCACGCGGCCTGGGAGGAAAAAAAAGTGTGAGACAAATGTTGTCTCATATGGCACTTAACGTGTTAAATTTACCACTGAATTAATATCAGCAAATAATTCACGAAATCAATAAAGATATTAATTTGTATTTGCTCTTATACTAAAAATGTAACCGTAAAAAAAAGTGACTGACTGACAGAAAAATATTAAAAAGCTGGAAGTTTTGAACAAAAAAAGTGTTTTATACCGGGTGTATATGAATTCTAGTACAACCCTTTTTTAAATCTAGTTTTGATTATAAATAAATGAAATTTTAGACATATATGTGCAAATGCAGCAGAAATTAGATTTTTAAGAAAAATCCAAGAAAAAACAAAAAAGATACAATCAGAAACGAAACAGAACAATTAAAAATAAAATAAGTTGAAACAAAAATACAAGAGAGACAGCTGGGATGGTTGGATCACATTTATAGGATGAAAGAACAAAGGTTAACCAGACAAGCCTATGAAGCAAGATCACAGGGAAAAAATAAAAGAGGTAGCCTGAGAAAAACTTGGCAAGACGAAGTTAAAAAAGCATCAACGGATAGAAACATCAAATGGAAAGACAAAAAATCTAGCACAAGACAGAAAAACATGAAAAAAAAAGTCAGCACAACACAACTCAACAATTCTACACCTAACAGTAGGACTCATGACTAAATAATAAATAAATATGTGCAAAAATGCGGATCATTTGAACATATATGTACATTCTACATTATTTTTACACTTCCAGTTTCACCGGAAATGACCTTAACTTTATTTCAAATGGAATACCCTGTTTTTAAATTTTTAGAAAGAGGAAGCAATTTTAAATACAACTGCACCATTTTGGTTAATGTATGCATACATTGAATTTCATTATGTTAACAAAAGTCTAAACGATGTTTTTGTACATTTTAATTGACAATTAGGTAATTTTAATCGGTTTTAAAGGTGGCAAAATCGTTTTTTTTTTGACAGAAAGTATAAATTATTTTATAATAAAACTTTACTACAAAAGTGTTAACACTATCACATTTTATGTATGTATGACAATTTAATGTAATGTTTTTGGTAATGTATTAACTGTATCAGATCTGTATTTGCAGTCTTCGTACTTTGTCATAATTAATAAGAAGCTCTAGACAACTTCTATATTATGTTTCATTTTGTTTAAATCGCAGCCCAACTGATACATCAACAAAGTAAGTGCATTTCCTAGTAATTGTTTATGGTACATTTGCCGCATTTCAAATCTAAAATATTCAACATTGTTAATGGACATACACTATTATTAGTATTAACAAATTAAATTATATTGATATCAAGTTCAATTGAATAAAATGAATTACCCGGTATCCACAAAAACTTGTCGCACATTTTCTTGGCATTCTGACATGGCTAGTTCTAAGTTATTATATCTTTTGTTGTGGCACCAGTTTTGAGCATTACGAATTAGAGCATGTCCAATACCTTTTCGTCTGTAACTACAAAACAAAATTTTATTTATTACCCTACTTTATTAAGGTATTGCAAAAAAATAGTAAAATGCATTAATTTTTATTTTTACTTTGCATGAACTGCAAGTCTAAATAACCAAGCAGAATCTTCGGAATGTAAATGTTTGGAAACTGCTACAGTACCAATAACCTGAAAAATAAAAAGGTTTACGGAAAAATTATTATTTTTATATCTTAGTACTACCTTTCTTTGAAGAGTTCCCAAATCAATGTTTTCTTTGCTTGCTTCTTTATCTGTTAATATTTTGTAAGAGACATTCTGTGGTTTTTGTAGAAAAAGGAATGGTTCACAGGCTTCTGCAACCCAGCATTGAAGTGGTTTTTTGGAATGTGTCAACTCTGTTGCTTTCATTAAAAATGAGCTATAAACGATGAAGTATATTACAAGTAATACAAATGGTATTGATGCCAAACAATAAAATAATGGAAGACCAATAAAAATGAACATAATTGCAGAAACCATAACAATTAGCTGAAATGTGATCTGTAAATAAAAAACAGTATAAAAACTTAATACAAACAATATTTGCATTCATTAAAACAATAGTGGAGAGTGCTATTACTAATAGAAGAATCTAGAAGCACTTTTTAATCCATAAGATTTTAAATTATTACTTACTTCTTTCGTTATTGCATTGAACCATGCGTTTTTAACATTAGTAACATAAGCTTCACGTACTACCTCATTAATTGTAGGTGCATCGTTAACTTTGTAATCTCTTATAATAATAAAGGCACTCATTTAATCATGCCGGAAGAAGCACGAAGACAAAGTAAATTGTGGATTTTCTGTCACAATATAAGATCGACTGTTTGCTGTTATTTAAATTTTATCATCTTCCACAAACTTTCAAATGAGGTTATTTCAAGTTACTTGAACATTTTGGACAAATTGCTATAGTAGCTAATTCCACAATGTCCACCTATTCAACAGAAACAAGGGTTTTGTGCTTTATAACATTTATAATATAATTTAAGTTAGTTATCGAAGGTAATCTAATGTTTCAGCGTCCCTTTTCATTAGCTTAACTTTTAGTCATTGCTACTGCACATTATAGAAGAAGTGCCCAGTGCACACATCTCTATGGCCACTCAGTTTAGAAAGGGTCATGAAAGGCGAAAGGGTGCCTTATATTCCACCGGCGGTGCCACTGGTGCCATCAAAACTGTCTTATAATTTAACCGGTTGAAGTGTGGTGGGCACATTGTGTTTGGCTTGTATTTACACCGGTGGGGAGCTTTTGGTGCCATCAGCAGCCATTTCATTCACCAAACTTAAAGCTGGTGGATTACGGAAGGGGTAGTCAGCCCACAGAACATACATACTAATACCAATGCTAGAGGCCTTTCAACATAAACTGAACCGCGAAATGCGCAATGCTATGAACAAAACAAACGCCGCGTGTCTTACATTCCACCGGCGATGCCACCGCACCGGTTCCATCAAAAACTGTCTTACATTCAACCGGTTGAACTGTGGTGGGAACATCATCGCGTCTGTCTTGTATTACAGCGGTGGGAAGTTTTTGGTGCCATTATTGAATAAAAAGATGAAGGAGCTTTTTACATTTTACAGCAGCGTTTGTCGGCGACGGACATGCCGACATAAAAGGCTTCTCATGACGGCCGGTTTTGACAAGTCAAAAAGTCTAGAAATTTAAGAGTTTTATGCCCTACAATTATTATTAGCTGCAAATCCTGTAGTCTTACTAAGTCAAAAAATATTAAAGATAAAAAGATTACGTTTTATACGTAAGTAGACATTAATATTTTGTAGTGTAATCATGTATTGAAAATTTGATGTGGAAATAATCGGTAGTAGAGAGATAAATAGGCCTATCGGATTTGACATAATTTGGTGGTTTGCCCGGTTTGGGCAGCATACCACAGAACATACACACAGCATACTTTCCAACTACTACGAACGTGTTTTAATCTAAATGTTGCGTTAAACAAATAAGTAAGCATGCTTTGCCTTTTCTGGATAATAGCTTTAATTAATAACTCACCTGTGATCAAGAATTTAACTGGTTTTTGATTACCTCTACTACTTCCTTTGCGGTAACGGGAGTGATATTTTCTGTTCTTGGGTTATTCACTTCCTCTAATACACGATTCACACGTATCTGATTAGGTGTGAAAATGTCCGCTAAGTGATCAGCAAACAAGTCTGAAGTCTGCTTTGTGCTTTTTGTTTGTAAGTTCTGTTCTAGCCCATGTGCCGGTGTTCTTTCTAATAGGAGGAATTGACTTGGTAGGTCTCCTTGATCTTTTTTGTCGCTTTCCAAAAGGAGTATAGTGTGTTTCTTCATCTGACATTAGGTTTCTCAGGTAGGAACTTATTGATTCTTCTTTAATCATTTGTATTTCTCTTTTGAGTTTCTGTGTTTTATTATTTAAGAAAGTTTTATCAGCGGCATCCCTTGATTGCTGCCATCTTCTCCTTGCTCTACTTTTTTCTTTGACCAGCTCTCTGATTTCAATCGGATAATTAACTCCTTTAGTTATATGTTATATGGGTGATTTCTTTAGTGTTGTTAAACGCCACAGTTTTGATTAATCTGGTAAATTTCTCGGTTTCTTTTTCCAGTTGTTTTATTGTTTTTAGGCAAATGTTTAAGTTGATGTTTCTTTGGAGTTCGATTCTGAAGCTTTCCCAATCCGTAGTTTTATTGATTAGTACTGGTCGAGCCCCTTTTATGATAATTCTTTTGCTCAATGTTAGTATAGCTGCTGAGTGATCAGAATCCAGATCTAAGTGTTCTTCCACTTCAGTGAAATTGGGCGATACCTTCCTTGAGATAAAGAAGTATATCAGATCAGGTATTTTATTTGGGTCGGTCGGCCAGTACGTGGGTTTACCTGTAGAATGATAATTGCATCCTATTTCTCTGACTGATGCTTTTCTTAACTCACTTCCTTTTGCTATTGGTCAATCTGGATCCCCAGTCGACATGCCTAGCTTTAAAATCTCCACCTACAATGAATCTTTCACCAAGATGTTGCAGTAGTGTAGTCCTCTTTCTTAAGTTTATGTTTTGGTGGACCATATATCGCACCAACTTTTAGGTTTTGCTTGGTAGATTTAATGCCAACCATGGCGAGTTGTATCTTTTCATCTTGCAGATGGCATTCTTCATAATGGTTGATAGATTCTTTGATGATAACTGCTCTACCCCCTTTGGCTTGGTTTTCCGGGTGGATGGTGTGATACACTATATCCTTTTATCCTATCGAGCCTGTTATTTATTTGGTCCATCATTTTCATCAAGCTTTGCAGCATATACATCATGGATGGATCTGACTCAGACCTAGATGAAGAAAATTCTCCATGTTTGTTTTTATTTACTTGAGCGTATGAAATTTCAGTTATGACATTATTACGGTTAAATGTTTAAGGTTGACAAGCTAGTTTTTTAGCCTTAGTAGCATTGTTCCTTGAGTTCCTTCTGATTTGTAATTCTTTGGCTATAGTACACCCTCTGTAATTAGCAGGATGTGCTTCTGCACAGTTTATGCACTTCGCAGGAGTATTCCTAGGTTTAGAGCAGGCATCTGTAAAGTGGTCGCCTGCACACTTAAAACAAATAGGTGTGCGCTTGCAGAATTTTTGGGTGTGGCCATATCTCTGACATTTTTTGCATTGCAAAATGAGTTTATTGCTCCTTACCGCTTCAATTTTAACCTTCATATAGTTAATGTATTGTATGCCATATATTTTGTTAATCTCCTCCGAATTATCGAAGGTCATCTTATACAAAGGCAGGCCATTATATTTTACATTAGACCCATCTTCTTTAATTTTTTTGAGTTTTTGCGTCACTTCTGTGATTTTGAATCCTTTGCTTTCCAATTCATCATGGATTGTTTTAGTTTCACAGGTAGGTGTAGATTCTTGACCATGACTCTATTTGGTTTATTAGTTTTATTTTCATAGCTACCTGCATGCCAATCGAAATCAGTGTCATTTATCAATTCGGTTAATTCTCTGTACTCAGCTTCTGTGTATACATTGGCTTTAATTTGTTTGTTGTTTAGAAGGCTGGTATTGCAGTCAAATCTACCAATTTGTAACTTTTGTTTTATGTCTTCATAATTACTTACATTACTTAGCACAATAGGTGGTGGCTTTATGGTTCTCTGAGATCTTCCTGGTTTGGCTTCAGAATTAGTACCAATTTTTTCTGGGGATTCCATAGCCTTTCTTTTCTTGTTCTTTTTTTTTTTTAAGAGCCAGTCAGTTTCTCTGGATACTAGTGCATCTTCATCATCCGAGTTAACTGGACTATAAGATGTTTTTTTGTGTTGGTCTCCAGCTCGTTTTTCACTTCTTCTATATGTTTTAAAGCCTGTTGTAGTTAAATTTGCATATTTAAATTAATTTCATTTTCTGATGTAAACGGACTCGGAATTCCAATATTCTGATTATTTACTGATACCAAAGGTTGATGTACCTGCTGTGTATTTGTTGTTTCTGGTGAAAATTCGTTTCGTTTAGACGAATCCGCTTTTGACTTTTTACCACTCAGTATACCGGATGAATCAGTTTAACTGTCGCACCCATATAACTTTTTAATTATTAAAAATAACCCCAACAAACCTTATATTTTTGGAAACGGCGACAAATTCTCTATTAAATGATGTGCATTTGTTATCTCTACGATGACGTATGTCAAATCCGCGATAGGCAACTGTTTTTTTTTTTAAATTACATAATATACATGTTTTTGTTGATTCGGATAGAGAATTTAATTTTGAATCCGACCATGTATTAAAAAAGTATGCATACATTAGAAAATGTTCGAGAAAATCAGTTCAAAGTTTATTCAAATTATAGCAAACAGTCTATTTAACATAACAAAAAACAATTAAATCTTAAAAATTATACTATAACTATCAATGGAAATGTATTAAAAATTAATTTGTAATAAAAATAAAAACAAATAATAAACGTTGACATAAAATATTAGTCTCTAAAGAAAAGCAGTTACAAATAGAGGACAACTCTGTTTGGACTAATTTTTCTCGAAATTTTTTTTATGTATGCATACTTTTTTAATACATGATCGGATTCAGAATTAAATTCTCTATCCGAATCAACAAAAACATGTAGATTATGTAATTTAAAAAAAACAGTTGCCATCGCGGATTTGACATACGAGATCGTAGAGAAAACAAATGCACACCATTTAATAAAGAATTTGTTGCCGTTTTCAAAAATATAAAGTTTGTTGGGGTTATTTTCAATAATTAAAAAGTTATAGGGGTGCGACAGTCAAACTGAATCACCCGGTATAGCAATTGCCGAGTGAATGCAGCTGAAATGAGATTTCTAAGAAAAATCCAAGGAAAAACCAAAAAAGATCGAATCAGAAATAAAATATATAGAACACAATTAAAGATAAAATCAGTTGAAACAAAAATACAAGAAATACAGCTGGGTCACATTTATAAGATGAAAGAAGAAAGGTTAACCAAAAAAGCGTATGAAGCAAGATCACAGGGAAAAAACAAAAGAGGTAGGCAGAGAAAAACCTGGCAAGACGAAGTTAAAAAAGCAACTGCAGATAGAAACATCAAATGGAAAGACATAAAAAAAACTAGCACAAGACAGAAAAACATGGAAACAAGTCAGCACAACACAACTCAACAGTCCTACACCTAACAGTAGAAGGACTCATGATTAAATAAATAATATTAGGATTTACCTGTTTATTGCTTTATTTATCAAGCAGTTTCTTTCCGAGGCATTATATTTAGCAGGTCAAAAATTAGTGATCAATGTTGGTGTAAGTAAAATAATTAATTTTTCCTCTCTTATAAACTTGATTTGATTACTTCTATAAGTTACATAAATAAAAACTTTTAGTTTTTTGTGTATGTAGAAGAATAATTCTGCTCATCACAAAATAAAAGATTATCAAAGTTTTGCAACAAAATTGAGTTCCCATCATAAGGTATAACTTAAAAATTCAAAACAATTTTTTTGTGTTATTGTTAAATTGTATCGGTACAATTCTTTATCGAAAAGAATAGAGAAATAGGTAATAAATATTAAATAAAAGCACAAATAATTAATAACATGTTTATTAGGTGCGCGCACACACAGATGCATACAGGTTTGACAACTATTACTAACGACAAGACCAGCTTGACATCAATGAATAGCGTCTACTATAGTCGACAAAATATGCACACATAACATAAATTTGTGTATGTATAATAGTAACCTTGTACTTCTTTTTATAGACTCAAGTCATTTAAATCTTTTATCATAAGTAGAATTATCATCACACAATAAATGTCACTAAGCACTCAAATGTTTAAATTTTGTTCTCTAATAGCTCATTTTCAAAAATATCGTAAATACAA
This sequence comes from Elmis aenea, assembly GCA_947652605.1. Lineage (NCBI taxonomy): Eukaryota > Metazoa > Arthropoda > Insecta > Coleoptera > Elmidae > Elmis > Elmis aenea. Next base: position 28,938,383 of record OX393577.1, on the reverse strand, counting down.
TACGTTATAAAAAATAATTTTAAATAAATTGAATTTTATGAAGAATAACCGCTAAGTCTAAGTTTATCTGCTTAGTGAGATATTTATTTCTGTGAATTATAAAAAGAAGACTTGTGCACAGCACATACAAAAGTGTCTTAAGAACACTTACAATGATTTGTTAACATATACATCTGAATTACACAATTTGGTAACATAAATTCCATTTATCTAATTTTAGAAATCAGCTATTGACACGGAAAACAGTATTTAAATTAAAATTAACCCTAAAAATGTTAAATTTTGTTACTAACGTCAATGAGACATACACGTAATTACTTTTTTGAAAATGTTAATGATAACATATTTTCACATTCGTATATCTATTGCACTGTAACGAATACCACTGCTAACTCCATTCCATATTTTAATTTCATTTTATCCAAGATCAGTTTCATAATGTAAAAAAAATAAGTTAATAAATAATGGTTAAGCAGTAAAAAATTATATTCATTAAATGTTTTTAATAAATCATAATGCAATATTAAAATTTCACAAAATCTAGTCTTGTTCAATTGGTACATTATACTAGTAATCAGTCTTATTAATTAACTTTTTTCTTATCAGTTACTTGGATTGTCCCCAGTAAAGTTTGTGAAATTTTTATTCTGCATTATTATTGTCTTATACTAACTTATTTATCATGGTTTATCAAAATTGCATTATAAATGAGATTACTTTACCACGAACTTGTTGGTGTGAAAAATTGAGAAGGGCTGATATTTTTAACAAAGTTGTTATATTATTATCACAATCAATTCAAAATGAAGCTGTAGAACTATTAATGAAGAAAAAATGACGATAACACTTTTTAAAATGTTCAAAACCATAAACCATTTACAATTCATATTCAGTACAAAACCTCATTTACTGTGAAAACATTGCACGAGTTGTTTCTTTCGTTTAAAATTAAACTCTTTATAACATATTTTTTAAGGAATTCAAGAAAATGAATAATTTTACAAATATATGTTGTATAGCATTCGATAACTACAATATGTAAATTTTGTTAAAAATTAATAGATTTACTTCAATTTTACTTCAGATGCAATAAACAATTAAGTGTTTATAAAAACTATTTTGTACTTTATACATAATGTAAAGTTAGGCTTTTGTACTTTTGTTTCATAAACACTAACAAAAATTGTAGATTTTTTAAAATTATATAAGTAAGCTTAGTTAAAAATCACTTGACCTTTTACTCAAAGTATTTCTTGTCCAAGTGCAAAACTGGTGCCTCTCTTATTTATTTGATTTATTTAAAATACATAAGACTGCAACTGATGAAATGAAGATGGGAGTCTTGAAAATGGTTTGTACTTAGACAAGAAAAACTTTGATGATGTGATTTTTTATTAAGCTTATTTACATATTTAAAATAATAGTTCCCTTTTTGATTTTATGCAAACTTAAAAACCATTGCTTCTCAAATTTACATAGGCAAGTTGTTTGGTATTAATTTATTAAAGATTGTTTAAATTAATTATTTTAATGCACATTCTTCCTGCGGGAAGATGAGTATTTATGTTGAAAATATTAAGAAAATTTAAATTAAAAATAAATATCAGATCTTTCAAATAAAATTATTTTCATGTAACAATATTATCTAAGTATGATCAACACACATGGTGATTGAAAAAAGTATGTTTCTTTTAAACAGCAACAAAATTATTGTTGCTAGCAGAAATATTGTAATCGGAATGCTCTAATAAAAATAAACTTTGTTTTTCATTTAAAAATAGTGTAGCATAAGATGAATATAACAAAGGTAACAAAATAAAAAAATTACTTGCCATTTTATTTACAAAATTCCTATTGCAAGAAACTTTTATAATTCTTGTACCTGCCTTTTAAATCAAAAGAAAAATGACAATAACAACAATAAAGAAGTTGATTAGTGAAACATACTAAAATGGACTTTAATAAATGAAAACCGACCAGCGGATTTTTGAATACGATTTTGATTAATATATATCGGAATAATAAAATTGGAAAATTCTGTAATACCAAAAAACTATAATAACTTACAGTCTACTAATACTTACATACATTTTAAAGGACTGCAACATTACGATAAAATATATCATTCTTTTATAAATCTAATAAGTTACTAAAAACAAATTTACGAGGATGCACACAACATTTTACAATAAATACCATTAAAATTTCTAAACTTTGGTTAAATTAAACACAATTTTATAAGAGAGTATATACACATCTAAAACAAATAATAAATATGTACACATGCGACGACTTTGCTGCAATAAAATTTGAGCGTTAAAACGAACATTAATTATTGCAAAAACCAATAAAAACTATGGTTTAACATACAAGGTAAGTCAGAATTCAACAAAAACTACAACATTTTGATGCTTGACCTAGATGAACTGCACATATCCCTGTAAGTTCATTACACACATTATTTAATTGAATCACGGTTGACGTTTTTCTTTCTCTACCACTTTTTATACCCATATTTTGATTAATATCACTTTCGCTGCCTATGCTGTTTCTAATAACACTTATAGCTCGCTGTCTATTTCGTAACACAGAGTCAGTTAAGTTAATTTTATCACGAGACAGGGAACTACAAGACTGAGCTTTGTACAAACGATTCCTTGTAAATAAACCTGGCAATGGTATACAAATTTTCTTTTGCACTTGAAAATATTTACCAAGAAGTCGCATTTTTTTAGTTCCAGTTCTTTCTGTTACAACTTTATTACAATTTTCCTTCTCTTCTTTATTTTGTTTGTCATGTAGAAGTATATCTTCGATGTTGGTACTTTTATGACTAGTGTCTTTTCTTGATAAATGCTGCGCCTTTTCCTCTGAAAGTTTTTTATTTCCCATTGATAAGCCTTGCAGTATTCTAGCACCTAATCCTTTAACTTTTGGAGTAACATTAGCACCTTGAGTAGCCGTAAGCGTTGTTGAAATAACAACTGTGTGTGAGCCGTCTTCCTGCACTTCAGTTATTCGGTTTAACGACTGACTTTCACGTAATCGTGTTTCACTGCTTCTCCTCCTACTGGCTTTGTGATGCCTTCCAAACATAATATTTGTGTTTCCTACATTTTGACGTCCTGTATTGTTATTATTATTGGATGTGTTACTTGTTTTAGTTGTTTTGCTCGAGTCTTGGCTAGTTTGTGCATTATTTTGATTAATTATTGCTGTACCACTAATTTTTGTGTTGTTTCCACTTGTGCCAGCACCAGTACCAGGTTCTTGTGAATCGCTGCTATCATCATGAGAATCACGACGTCCCCTTAATGGTTTTTCAGTGGAATTTAATTTGTGAGCTCGCTTTTTTCTACTTTCACTGTCATCGTCACTTGCATCAGATGAACTACATGATGCGGTGCGATTTTTATGAAATTTTGAGCGTCTTTGTTCATATGAGGTTCGTTTCTGGTTGCGACTTACAAACTGGCGGGATGTAGGTCTAGAGATTGCTTCTCCTCCATCACATTCTTCAAAAATTTCATTTAATTGGAGAGGAGAATTCACACCGGGGGACGTACGTGTAGGTGAAGGCATCGTTTTATATTTTGGGAGCACCTGGGTAGGGTATGGGGAAGTTGTTATAACAGGAATGGTAATAGTAGAAGCTTCAGTAATAATACTAGTTGTAACGACATCTGTATTAGGTTTTAAATCGTTTATAAGTTTGGTTTGTACCGGTGACGTTGTTTCAGGTATACTAGCACTCTTACCCATTCGCCACTTAATATTCTGGACATTTTCACCAATTGATCTTGTCCTCTCTTCATTTAAATTCCTAAAAAGGTTCATCTTGGGGATATCTCGTTTCGCCGTTTCTTTCGCTTCAGGTTTTCGTCTATCAGATTCTGCCAATCTCTCTTGTAAAGCAAGATTTAACCTTCCTTCTGATCGTGAACCTCGCCTATTAAGAGAACAATGTGGTGGGGCTAATTCTTCTCGTCCTGAACAACTGGAGAGATCTTCTTCTTCCTCATCTTCTTGCACTATGCTACATTTTCGAGATCGCTACAAATAAACAAAGTATTAAGAAATTATATTTTAAACAATTAACTATTTTTGAGTAAGAAATAAACTACACACAACAAACTGCACAGTGAAATGTCATTGATGAAAGTGTTAACACAAAACATGTATAAAAGCATTGCTTCCATTATTATTGTGTGTGAATAATTCTATTCGACTTATGTAATTTGCAAAATGTTATTTGTTATGAAATTTAGTCATTACAAATTTGTTTCAACACAACAAAAAGCTTATTTCATTGCCAATATGTTTACTCTAAGCAGTAAATCTGAGTATATTGATGATAACGTACTCCAGGATGTCAGCCACGGTACATTTTGTAGTACTGTTAAGGTGTTTTACTTCAGTAATTATGAACTTTTATATTACCTGTGGTATATCTCCAGGAGTACGAGGCACAGTTAGTAAGCAGGGACTGGGTCCACTATTGTTCACTTCTCTCATGGGTGCAGGTGAACCTTGAGGCACAGCCAGATGTTCCGGCCTCTTACCTTTATTTACTTGCTCCTGACGTTTAGACTTTAACTTTCTTTCCGCTAATAAATAATATGTTGCCGTTATATGATTGTAAGCATTTTTATCCAGACTCCTACAAACATATATTTATATAAAAATAATTTCAAAAAAATCAAGAACTTCTTGATCGTCGATACATACTCTTGAATTTCTTCCTTTGTAGCTATGTTTCCATTCACAATTTTTTGTACAATTAAATTATGATCTTCTTCGGCTAGTTGTTCTCTCGACACTAGAGGTAAAATATCTGCAGACTGATCTTGTTTATGTTGCAATAACCATTGATGTGCAGCTATTTGAGACAAGGTTGCCCGTTTTTCGGGATCTCGCACCAACATTCGTGCAATCAAACTAAAACAAAAGGATAAATAAGCCAATAATTTCAATTTTAGTAAATTTACTCACTCTTTACATTCTTTGGAAATATGAGACGGTACAGTGTATTTACAATCCATTATCATTGTCAGAGTTTCAGAATCATTAGCTTCTTGAAAAGGTGCTTGACCACAAACCAACATATACAAAATCACCCCCAAAGACCAAACGTCTGCAAAAATAATAAGTAATTTCATCCATATGGTATCAATGACAAAGTTTCAACACTATTAACTATTAAAACTTACCAACTGCTGGAGCATCGTAAGAGTCTCCGAGAAGAATTTCTGGAGCTGAATAAGCGAGACTACCACAAGATGTTTCAAGTTTTTGTCCTGGACAAAATTTGTTACTAAAACCGAAATCTGTGAGTTTAACAACTCCCAGTTTCTCAAAGAATACGACATTTTCAGGTTTAAGATCACGATGTACAACATGTAACCTGTGACAATAAGATATAGCTCTTACAATTTGCCTAAAATAATCTTTTGCCAATTGTTCTGATAAACCCGCATCATGTCTCATAATATAATCATATAGATCACCACCATCACCTAATTCTAAAATTAAGTAGAGTTTGGTAGCAGTGTCTATCACTTCATACAGTCTTACTACGTTTGGATGTTGTACAAGTTTCATACATCGTACCTACAAAAACAAGCAAAATGTGACTACAATAAATTTTTGTGTAATGCATTTAATCATTTTGTATAATTTAAAATTATATGAGTGTCAAAAACTTTTAAAAATATTATGGCAGATTACGTTTTAAATTACACAATGGAAAATAATGTTATTTTAAATTCTAGTTTAGACTAGTATTATATACATCGCAAAAACGAATACAGTAATCTGCATTTCACCAACACCATTCATGTGAACCAGTTATTCAAATAACATTATTTGATTTAGACAAATTAAATAGCTGCATAAATTATAGTGGATCTTGAGATTTGTAAGAAAATATTTATAAAACACATTTAAAACAATCTTTAGTTTATAAAAGTATTTAAATTAACAAAAATACAAGAAACTATGGGTAAATTGTTTAGATCATAAAAGTTGAAACAGTAACTAAGTACTTTCATATTCATATTATATATTTTTGATATGTTGCAAGAATAACAGGTATATTGATGCCAGATGTGACTAAAATTGGAGATTAGATTCAACATTAAAAAAGTATTTACTGGTTTAGGACATTATCATGAAGTTATACATTTATGCTATACACTTGTTCTTTTTTTTTTTTTTGAGAGATGGTATAAAAAACTGCTTTTGTTATCACTTCATTTTAACCTTGGAGGGTTATCAATGTGATAGGAAAATTCAGTCTAGGGAGATTTTAGACACAAGAAAATGTTTTATGTATTTAAATCCTGACAAATGATTTCAAAATTTGTATAAATTCGTGTCAGTTTTCCAAGTTCAAATTACAATTTTAAAGTAAAAGAGGGCTAATAAAAAGCCTTAATTAGAAATCATCAGCTCACAAATGTGGTCTTATTAATAACTGATAATCTAGGTTTAACGAAATAATAATTTAAAAAAACTTATATAATCTTTTTAAAGAATTTTGTAACTAAGGACATGCTTTTTATTGTTTTAACCATTTAAAAAACTCAATAAATAACTTAAAAATAATGCACAAAATTAAATTCATACCTCTTGAAATAAATGAGCTTTGGATACTTCATCTAGTTTACTCTTATCTATTACTTTAACTGCCACTTTCTCTCCTGTAAATACATGTCGAGCTAATTTAACTACAGCAAAGTGTCCACGACCAAGCGTTTCTTCAAGATCGTAGAGGCCAGCTATTTTGCCATCATAAACACCACCACTTGTAGTTCTTAGACCTAATGTTCCTCCGAGGCTACGGTGCATTCTAACCTGTAATACAAAATGCAAAAATAAACAAAAGAAACACCAGAAAAAATATTTAAGTTACTTAACTACCAAAAACAAAATAAGATTACAAACAGTAGTTATTTGGTTTAAATGCAAATACATTACATTTAAATTATCCTTCTCAAGGAGCAGAGTCTATTGAAACCAGGGTTGAGCAGATTTAAATCAATTGATTTAAATCACGATTTAAATCATGATTTAAATCAAGTGATTTTTTTAAAAAAATCATTGATTTAAATCAAGTAATTTAAAAAAAAAAATTATCAATTTAAATCAGAGATTATATGAGTACAATATAATATTAATTTATAATCAAATAAAATTGTATTACTATTAGTAATTAAATACACGAAATGGTGAATAAACCATATCAATTTGCTCTTGTAAAGTAATATTCATTGTGGAAATGCAATAATTCAAAATATAAATGACAAAATTTTGACGTTAGCAAAGTGAACAGTCAGTTTTTTCAATTTCCACGGCACTCTATTGCTTCAATAACGATTTGAAAAAAAATGTCGAATATCGAAAAGTATGAGTTTTGGGTATAGGACATATTTAACAAAATATGAAGCTCTTTTAAAGATGAATTCGATGACATAAAAAAATACAGGGGTTTCCATTTGAAAATATCGAGTTACGAGCTTTTGAAAATCATGGAAGTTGCCACCTATTTATAAACACCCCTGTATGTGTGATTCAAATTTTTTCATATCGAGCGAACAGAGAATTTTTTTCTGCATGTCCATACCAAATTACAACTCTGTATTTCAAAATAACTTGAGGAGAATTTTTTAAATAAAGACTTAAAACATTGAATAATTTAGAAAATAATTTTTTTTTACAACGCCGTATAAAAACCTGTAGTATTTTATATTGATGCAAAGCTAAAATTAAGGCGGTCAAAAATAATAAATAAAAAATTGGGTGTTGTATTTGAAATATAAAAGTTGCTATTAGTTCCAGAAAGGTGACTCACCCTGTATATTTGAAAATATTTTTATTGTGTTGTTTAGAAAAAACTGTATAAAATAGCATTTGAAATTTGAATCAACTTCATATCTCAAGCCGTTTAGCCACAATCGACCGATCCCGCACTAATGACTCACCCTGTATATAATTAATTAAACCTCACCAGTTAGCACTGATTTTTTCAAAATTCTTAATAATTATATTTAATCTTTCATTTTGACAAAAATTCACCAATGAATTAAATATATTGATTATTAAATATATTAGCACAAAACAGAAATAGCATGTGAATATGTCACTAAATTCGATAATATGGTACATTTGATTTAATTCAAAAAAATCTAATTTAAATCAAAAAAATCTGATTTAAATCAAATAAATCGATTTTTTTGATTTTTTAAAAAAAATCGTGATTTTTATCTACCCTGATTGAAACGTACATAAATAATGTGCTCATTAACTCACAAAAATTAAATAATTTTACAAAATATACATGATAATGGCTCAGTAACCTAAATAACAATAGACTTAACAATCTTCGTTTAATTAATTATTCTACTTAAACTTAATACTTCAAGTTTAAAATGATGATTGAGTTTTAACATTTTTGAAAAATTTGGCAGCTGTTTCAGTTTTTGGAAATGGCTGAAATGACTAAAGTTTGTCTTTCTTTGGGTGGGTAAAATGTATTAAAAACAAACAATGAATTGCTTATGGTGTACAAGTACTACAACAAAAACTACAATTAAAAAATCTAAATCTAATTATACGACCGATATAAGTGAGCTAAACACATGTTGCCTGAAAATTGGACCTCGTCTTCATTCGCAGGTATACAGGGTGTCCCAGATAACATTTCCAGCATGGGGATCTCGCTTATTATAAGAGATACAGGTTTGCTTAAATTAGATTTGCATTTATTACAATTTTATAGTATTGTTGTGTAATTCGATAGTCTTTGTAGTTATTGTTATAATTATTGCTACATTTAAAAATAAAGAAAAATTTGACATGTTGAGATACTACATTCCTTATCATAAAAACTGCGTAGAAGCTGAGCGAATATGCTTAGAGCTATATCCCGAAAAAAGGTAACGAAGGGTGCATAATAACAGAAATTTGGAAATAAATTTAAAAGAATATGGTTTCTTCGAGAAACCAACCAAAAGTCCCAAAACAAATCAATGAAGAATTAGAATGATCTGTTTTTACACAAATTCTATTTCTATGGCAAAGAATGTAGCATCTCAACATGTCAAATTTTTCATTAGTTGTAAATGTGCTCATAATTAATTATAGGTATGATAGCAAATTTGCTATAAAGACTATCGAATTACACAACAATACTATAAAATTCAAATAAATGATACCGTAGACAAATGGTAACTGTCATTTGACATTTAATTAGTCGTTTTTTGTTTCTTTTTTTATAGATAGCTTGATAAGTGATTGGTAAAATACGATTTTTCTTGATTTGGTGACTCATTTATAAAAATAGATATAGCAAGTAATATCACATGAAAAAGAGAAAAAAAGGCACATTTAACTATCCATAGCCAACGTCGCGGACCATAAGAAAAAATAAAATTAGCGTTAATATCTCAAAAATGGTAAGTGATAAAAAAAAACAAAAATAAAAGTTACATTCTGCATTAAAGGGTCTTCAGAAAGTACTAATAACATTTATCTAACGAATCAAACAAAAAAGTTACAAGAGAAAATAGAAAATTGATCATTTTCATATTTTTTGCTATAACATCTGAAGCACGAGGAATTTTGTACTTTTAAAAATTGATTGTGGCTCCTCTCATACTAAGGAATAATTCATCTAATTTAAGCAAACTTGTATCTCTTATAATAAGCGAGCCCCATGCTGGAAATGTTATCTGGGACGCTACTTAAAAGTTATGTTAAGCATATACGTCAATGTATTCATTAAAAGAATGGAATTAGTATTTCAAAACGTTGATCTTGATACAGCAAATTAGGATGGTTGATAGGAACAAAAAATATAGCAACTAATTAATTCTCGCCTTGCAACATCATTATTTATAATAATCAGCAATATTAAACATTAATGTCAATTAGTTTTATTAACTTTCTATAAAGACATAAATAAATCACGTCAATTTTCATATCCCACAGCTCAGTCTGACGCTGGATATAAAATATTATATAGGTATGATATATGTTTTACCAGTAAAATAGTTAAAGGCGTTTTATCCGGGCAGGTTTTCGTAGGTAGTACCCACCTTAATATTCACTTACAAAATCGCTACCCACCAAATTATTTTTAATAAAATGTTCATTGTACTCATAGCTTCATTCATTACGTACATTATATTATCTTAACGTGAATGTAATTATCATATAATAACAGCTAATGAAGTAATACGAAAATCACTATTGGTTAAAATAATGGCGTTTAAATAGTTTACATAAAAATAAACTAAAAAAGGCAAGATTACGCGAATAATAAAAACTTATTGTAGGGCATTTTTGTGCTATTAACTCAAAAATGACCTCAACAGACAAAACACAAACAAAATTTACAAGCAGTTTATAAAATTAAAAAAAAAAAAAAAAAACGCAAAGCACATTGCCCAAATCAATACGCGATTTTATTGTGTTCTCTTAATTCAAAAATGATAACATATCATTAAAAAGGATTATACTAGTTATAGAATGATCTTATAAATAACTGCATTCCACGTTTCATCACACATTTCTCCCTTTGTATAAAGATAAAGTCAACAAATTTACATCATCAGCTTTAATGTAATTGTTCTTGAAGTATAGGAAATTTATTATAATGATGAATTTTAAATAAAATTAAATAAAAATTCCACCTACTACGTAGTGAATACATACTTTTTTTTGTTGGCTTTGATAACGAAGGCAATACCTTACTACACTCGCCATAAGATGTAAACACGTACAAATTAATAAAGCTGTTGCACGTTGACTTTTAACACTATAATTGATACAAAACTTTTAAGAAGTGATAACTTTTATTGCACATTAATATTAAGCTTTGAATTTGTCGTGTGTTTTTTTTAAAGTTTGATATCTTACCTGGTCTAATCTTTATTTTAATCAACAAATTGCTGGTGATATACGAATAAAAAGCACCTCGCAATTACGTATAATAATTCTTGGAATAAAACAGCTTTATTATGTAACGATCTGAAATTAGAATGGTGGTTTACCCTATACACCCTATTATATTCATCGGATTAAATTTACTAGCCAACTTTTATTATGTCAATCGGTGTGGCCCAATTTGTGTGATCAACCTGCCAATGAATTCTTTGTAAACAGCCACGGTCATACACTGCATGGCGCCAAAAGTATTCATTTTAAGACTTAAACGCTGTCAATTTCCACAAAGTCCCGTCGCATTCTAATATTTATTACAAAAAAGCCATGTGTGAATATGTACGACACTTTTGTAAAAATTCGTAACATAATTTTAATTTTTATTAACAGCAGTATCTTAAAAATACGTTATTAATCAATTGTGTAAAAGTATACCGTTTTTTATTAGCTACTACTGTATTTAAAAAAAAAACAAAAAATATGAGTACATATTTATAAAGAAAACTAGTTACGTGCGGAAGGAACTACGCTACACACTTATTTATTCTTCACCTCCTTCTAAACAAACTGTAATTAGATATGTTTTTCACAAGTTTTATTCCGAATTCCGACAATGTTGCAGTAGTAATAAATAAAGTTTCCTTTTTGAGTCCAGTTTCATATGGTAGTTGCTCCAAACTTAATAAAATATATCAGCAAAACTAGAAATTAACTAAATTTGTTCTAAAGTTACCTAAACCGAGTTAGGTTTTCATTCAAGTTTTGTAAAATGTTCTAAAGAAACTGCATCTATGACAGTTTATTTACTTATAAACTAAAATAACTTCAGCAAAACCGCTTTGACGCGAAAATTGTTCAGGAAGCATTATATAAAACGGAATGAGTTCGATTAAAAAATTGCTTACAATTTAGGTGATTTGGCAAGAAATTTCAGTGGAATTAGTTAATACGGTAGTAAAATTTAAAAAAAGGGAATATTTGTCTTTCGATTAATATTCAGTTTAATAAATATTAATTGTCAAAAATTAACGTTTGTTAGCTCTAGAATCATGGAAATAATATTTCTGGTGAAAGTACCTAATAGTAGATATTAATTAGGGGGGTGGGCGATATCGAAATTTTGATATCGAATATCGATATCGAAATTATATCGATATAATATATCTAAATATCGACATATCGATATATCCATATACATCGATATATCGATATAAAAGAGGCGGAAAGTTAAAAAGTTAGTAAAAAAACTGAAAAAAAGGGACTGGTGACCTAAAAAAAAAAAGCTTCTCGCCCTTATTTCTGTTGTCCATTCCACGAAATATCGATATCCGATATATCGCTCAACCCTAGTGATAGATCATACTATACGAGGTATGTTCCGAAAATTCTATTTCTTAAAAAACAAACGACGCAGTTGCGTAATTTTTTTTCAATCACAGTTCGCTTTATTGTTAGCAAGTTTTACGGTGTTAGCATATTTGAGTTCTGATTAATTAAATATTAAAGAACGGGATGTTTACAGTACCCAACATGGATATAAAAACTAGGCAAAGGTGTACTACAAAATTTTGTGTAAAACTTAACAAATCAGCAACGGAAAGTTATGATATGATAAAAACTGCATACATGGATAAAGCTTTGTTTCCTGCCTGCGTGTTTGATTAGTAGCGTGGAAAATGGGCTTCGCTCTGGAAAACTGTCGTCCTCCAACACCGAGGCCAATCAAGACAAGATTGATCAAACCCATAAAGCAAATAGTCGTCTAACAATTAGAGAAAATACATTGACGTTAGATATGATGTCGCAAGAGTTTATGACATAATTTATTATGTTTTAGGTTACAGAAAAGTGGTACCAAACAAAGTGGGTACCTCGTTTGTTTTCATATGGACAAAAACAACACAAGATTTCAATTTGTGAGCAATGATAAAAACCGTTTAAAACGTGTGATGTTGTGATTTCATCATTATGGCCCAAAATTAAAGTCAGGACAATGAAAACACAAAGGAAACCCTACCTACACCGAAAAAGGCAAACGTACAAGCTAGCGCAGGAAAAGTGATGCACCTGACCTTTTCGACAAAAAAAGGACTATTTGCGATCACGACGGCGTTGTAGCAGAAAAAACTGTTATTACAGATTATTATGCACAAAATTGCTCTCCAGAGAACAGAATATGGCACGAAAACTTGGATCCTACATCAAGACAATGCGCCTGCTCATCGAGTTCACTCGACGCAGCAAGTTTTACAAGATTTAAAAGTTTAAGTATTCACCGGATTTGGACCCGTGTGACTTCTTTTTATTTCCGGAACTAAAGAAATACCTTCGGGGACGGCATTTTGAGTTTGATCAGGAACTAAATTATAAAACTGTAATGAATATAATGGATTATGCGCTGGAATCGTAATTTAAAGTACAGGAGGGATTACTTTGAAGGGCAATGAAGACATTGTTTCAATTACTTCTTTTGTTTGCATGCTTTCATAGTCTTAAACATTTCCAAACAATCCTCGTAATTACTATTTATAGCTAGGTATACAGTGTCATTCAAAAAGTCTGCAACAAATGGAAAAGTTTTTTATTATCGATTTCTCAGACAATTTTATTCTTGATAAAAGTTGGTGGATGGTCTAAAACTAATATCAAGATGAAAAAAAGTTCAATAAAAAGTCAGAGGACACTAGATTTAAGCAAGTTTTGAAATATTTTAAGAGATACAAAACAAATTTTATGGTAAAAAGTTATTTAGAATCTAAAAATAAGGCTAGATTTACAATTTGACGGTCAATTTTCACATTTATTTTTTAAAGAAATTTTACCATTTAAAAAGTGCAACAAATGGAAAAGTTTTTTTATCATCGATTTATCAGAAAATGTTGTTCTTGATAAAAGTTGATGCATGACCTAAAAAAAATTTAAAATGAATAAAAAATGAATAAATAGTCGTAGGACACTAGATTTTAGTGACTTGATTTTTTGAATGTTAAAGTTACTATAAATATAATTATGGAAAATTAAGCGTCAAATATCATAGTAGGTCATATTTTTAAATTCTTAACAACTTTTTCTAATTAATTTTTTTTTGTGCCTATCAAAATAGGGGCACTTTAGTCTTAGGAATATTACAAAAATCG